>BLBF01000081.1:1494323-1508364 GCA_015471245.1 Laticauda colubrina
TGGTCGTGCCACATCTTCATGGTGGGTGTCAGTTTGCTTCTTGTATGGGTCAGAGGGGTTTGAAGCGGGTAGTGGTGCAGCTGCAGTATGGTTTCTGGTTCGTGGTCGTGTCTCCTCTTCTGTGTGGGTGTGAGTCTTTTTTCTGTGTGGAAGTGTGGTGGTAGCATCTTGTGTGGCACTTGCGGGTGTGGGTCTGGTGTCATTCTTCATGTTAGTTACTCGTTTATAAATGAGGGCAGGTTTCCAAATGGTTGGTAGGCTCAAATCCCCCAGTAACTAAGACTAAGCCTGAAGATGATGAATGAGACTTCATCGAAACGTTGCCTAGATACTTCCAATTCTACGCGGGAGAAAACCCGAATAACCAAAGATCCACATACAAATACCCGCACACACACACACACACACACACACACATATATATATATATTTTAGGTTTTCGCGGGTACTTACATGTTCCTTCGGGTATTATCCCACGTAATTGTAGTGCTTTAAAAGTAGTAGCAACGTTTCAGCAGAATCTCATCTGCCATCATCAGGCTTCTGTATTGAGTTTGTTTGTGGGTCAGGGTCTCACAGCCGTTGGTTTTAAATTTGAGGCTAGCCTATTATTGTGGCAGAATGTTTTTTTCTACATCCTGATTGGTTGGGAGTCTTGGTCTGTGTTTATTGGACTTGGAGTTTGTTTGATTGGTGTTTCTGGTTTCTTCTGTCTGTTTTGTGGCTTTGTTTGGCTGGCAACACTCTGCTCCTGCACTGGAGGCTTTCAGTGCGGCTTGGCTTCGTGTGAAAAGATGACTGTTATCTATTAGGAAGCCAGGTTTCATCTGGGTGCCTGGTGGGGGGGTGTTTGAGCTGGAGGTATCAAATTTAAAACCAACGGCTGTGAGACCCTGACCCACATACAAACTCTATACAGAAGCCTGATGATGGCAGATGAGATTCTGCTGAAACGTTGCTTCAGCTTTAAAAGCACTTCAATGATGTGGGATAATATCCGAAGGAAGCTGAACAGCATAAAAACACACACACACATACACACATATATATATACACACACATATATGTGTGTGTGTGTGTGTGTGTATACACCAAAGATGGCTTTAATTTCATCGTACAAGGTGCAATGACAATAAAGTAAACCATTAAACTCTTAAATGATTTATTGCTGGGCCTCAGAGGGCTGTACAGAGATGCTTCCAATGACTTTTGCAAGGAGTTGGCTACTAACTAGATCGGGATTTACCCTGTGGCCACACTGTCTAAATAGTTCTTCTAATGATGCAGCTGCCACCCGAGCCACTGAGGGTTCACAATCACCTTCCAGATTCCGGAGAGCTGAAACGAATCCAAAAATCAAATTATTTCCGGGAACGACCTGGAGGATCAACCCTTATCAGTGACAGGGCTTCTGGAGAAAAAGCCCTCTAGCTTCAAGCTAGCAAACTTTTAAACTCACCAAGGTAAACTCCTTCAAGTTGTCTGGAGGGAACAACATCCGGTGTTAAATACAGTGCACAGCAGGCTAGAAAGATAAATGTTGATGGAGTTAGCAGAGACGGCTAAATCAACTACTTTGATTAAAGAAAAAAATTCACCATTCATTTGTTTCGACATCATATTTGTCTGTGAAACATGGCTCAATGTATCTCTCCCTGATTCCATTACCACAGTAAGAGACTGTCAGATCGTGAAATCCGTAGAGGAGGTGGTGTTGCTATCTTCTATAAAAAGTCCCTACATCTAAAAAGCATCCAAGTTACCCAGGAGCTCGCTATTCCTGAGACCATCGTCTGTGAACTGTCCTTAAATAGCACATTTTGATTCTTATTATATTACAGACCACCTGATTATGACATCGAACATGTAAACAAGCTAAATTCACAACTGACATGGGCAACATCCTGTCCACCCGCTTTTATCTTTCTTGGTGACTTCAATCTACCTCACATTAACTGGACCCTAAGCAAATGTACAACTGAACCCACACATGCAACCTTCTACAATGCAGCAACAAACCTGGGATTGGAACAACTAGTACCAACAATACTAGACTTAACAACTGCCTCGATCTCATCTTCTGCAATAGTTTGAATTCAATTTATGGAATACAAATTAAAGACCCCTATTCCAACAGTGACCACAGCATGATTGACATTTGTCTCAACATACATCCACACAAAAATCAACACAACGATGTGATTCCCAATTATAACTTAAAAAAAGGCAACTATGATCTTATAGACAATGATCTCTCATCTCTTGATTGGCAAATTCTATTCAGTGGATGCAATACTGTTGAAGACCACTGCAACATATTTTTACTTGAAGTCAAAAGAGTCATCAAACTATATGTACCAATAATAACTTCATAAACCAGAAAAAACAGATTACCCATAACAATAAGGAAGCTTCAATCCCAAAAGAAATCACTTCAGTGAAAAAACAAATCTGGTCATGTTGCCAACTTCAAAAGCCGATCCAAAAATTTACGCCACCAGATAAAAACTGAATGCACCAATTATCACATTAAACAAGAGGAAAACCTTCAATGCTCCAATTCCACCCGCACTTTCTACAATTTTGTAAACAACAAAGTAAAAGACTCAAGGTCCATCCCACCTCAAAAGGACCTAATGGTAAAGACTGCAATGATGACACCATCAAAGCCAACCTTTTTTACACATTCTTTGGCTCAGTATTTGTAAACAGCAATGGATCAAGCCCAGTATTTCCTAGTCGAAGCACAGACAACTACAAAGATCTAATACATGTCGATTTACAGAAGACAATGTTGAAAAAGCACTGTGCAATCTAAAACCATCTCTATCTATTGGACCAGACAGAATATGTGCCTACTTTTTAAAAAAGCTATCTACTGCCATAGCTGAACCTCTAAGCATAATCTTTGACAAATCTTCCAGGACCAGCTCCTTGCCAAAACTATGGTCACAAGCCATGGTTATCCCCATCTTCAAAAAGGGAGGCCCAGCCTAGTTGAAAATTACAAATCAATCTCCTTATGTTGCATCACCTGTAAAGTCATGAAATCAATTATTAATCAATCCATCATCCTCCACTGAGAAACAAACAACCTATTCTCCAATAAACAATTTGGGCTTTCAGGAAAAAACTATCCTGCAATCTGCAACTCTTACACTGCAAAAACATATGGACAACACAACTCGATCAGGGCAAAGCAATAGATACGATCCAGATAGACTTCTGTAAAGCCTTTGATTCAGTGGTACACGACAAACTACTCCTAAAACTAAAATCTTATGGTATCTCTGGACACCTGCATACCTGGACAAAAGCATTCCTGTCAAACAGACAACAAATGGTCAAAATTGGGAGTGTCCTATCAAATTCTGTACCTGTCAACAGTGGTGTCCCCCAAGGGTTCGAGGACCAACTCTCTTTATACTCTACATAAATGACCTCTGTGATCATATTAAGAGCAACTGCGTTCTCTTTGCTGACGATGTAAAGCTATTCAACACCACCGACAACACTGCTACCCTTCAAAAAGACCTCGACTATGTATCAGAATGGTCAAGCAAATGGCAACTTCAAATCTCAACAAATAAATGCTCTGTCTTATATATTGGCAACAAAATCAGAAAATAAAATACAAGCTAAATAGTCAAGATCTTCTTGAGGATCCAAACTTTGTCAAGGACCTTGGAGTACTTATCTCTAATGATCTAAGTGCTAGAGCCCATTGTAACTATATAGCCAAAAAGGCGTTAAGAGTTGTTAACCTAATCTTATGTAGCTTTTTCTCTGGTAATATTACACTACTAACTGGAGCATACAAATAATTTGCTTGACCAATACTCAAATAAGGGCTCATAAGTCTGGAACCCACATTATATATCTGATATTAACACAGTTGAGAAAGTCCAGAAACATTTCACAAGAAGAGTTC
Source organism: Laticauda colubrina (assembly GCA_015471245.1). Lineage (NCBI taxonomy): Eukaryota > Metazoa > Chordata > Lepidosauria > Squamata > Elapidae > Laticauda > Laticauda colubrina. The sequence goes on from BLBF01000081.1 coordinate 1,498,255, forward strand.
TCCACTCCTCTACTCTTTGTAGAATACCTTATGCCACCAGACTCAAAATTCTAGACCTAAAAAACTAGAACTACGCCGCCTTCAGTCCGATCTAAGTATCATGTATAAAAACATACATTGCAATGTCCTACCTGTCAATGAATACTTCAGCTTCAGTCATAACAATACAAGAGCACACAGTAGATACAAACTCAAGGTTAATCGCACCAAACTTGACTGCAGGAAATACGACTTCAGCCACAGAGTGGTCAATGTCTGGAATCCTCTACCTGACTCTGTGGTTTCTTCCCCAAACCTCAAAACTTTAACCTTAGACTGCCTACTATTGACCTCACCCCTTTCCTAAGAGGTCTGTAGTGGGCATGCATAAGCACACCAATTGTGCCTACCGTCCCTGTCCTATTGTTTCCTTTTATTTTTCTTATAAATATCAATCCCATATATTCAAAACTATGTTTATTCTTATACCTGTATCTTGTAAGTGATTAACAAATCAAATAAATACTAAAAAATACTAAAATACTTGGAACAGTTGTTTGGGACTTTACGGGATGGTTACAGGAATTGGGTATGTCTAGTGGTCTAATGAATAGAAGGACTAGGGGTGACATGATAGCAGTCTTCCAATATTTCAACCAACCAATCAGAATAGAACTGGAAGGACCATGGAGGTTTTGTAGTCCAACCGCTTGCTCAAACAGAAGACCCTATCCTAGCATTTCAGACAAATAGCTGTCCAGTCATTTCTTAAAAGCCTGCAGTGATGTAGCAGCCATAACTTCTGGAGGCAAACTGTTCCACAGGTGAATTGTTCTTAATTCCAAATTGCTTCTCTCCTTGGTTAGTTTCCATCCATTTTTTCTTTTCCTGCCCTCTGGTGCTTTCGAAAATAGGTTGACCCCCTCTTCTTCGTGGCAGCTCCTCAACTACTGGAAGACTGCTATCATGTCCGGTCCTTCTTTTCTCTGGACTGGCCATACCCAATTCCTTCAACCATTCTTCATATGGTTTAGGCCTTTAATTATCCAGTTTGCCCTTCTTTGCATTTTTTCCAGTCTTTTTTGTAATGTGCTGACCAAAACTGGATACAGCATTCCAGGTGTGGCCTTATTAAGACTTTATGAAGCGGTAGTTATCTGTCACCTCACCTGATTTTGATTCTATGCCTCTGTTTCTACAAGCAATGATTGTATTAGCTTTGTAATTTGTATTTGAGGGGCAGCCACAAGCAAGAGGGGTGTGGTCAACCTATTTTCCAAAGCAGCAGAACGCAGGGCAAGAATCAATGGATGGAAACTAATTCAGGAAAGAAGCAACCTGGAATGAAGGAGAAATTTTCTAACAGTGAGGAAAATCAATCAGCGCAATGGCTTTTGCTTCCAGAGGTTTTTGAGGGCTGCATGTAATTAAATTTCATTTTAATGTATGCCAATTAGTGTACATTTAAAGAGACAATAAAGTTATTCTAAGTCTCTATAAGACTAACTTTTAGGTGTTCCTCACTGGAGGCTTTTAAGAAGAGATTGGACGGCTTCTTGTCTGGAATGGTATAGGGTCTCCTGCTTGAACTGGGCATTTGACCTCTTAACAATTTATCCCTTTTTGATCAATTGAGGCAACGGGGGCTGGGAAGGAGACAGGAAGTGGAACTCATAGCAAGGAAGGAGGCTTCTGAAAACTCAGAAAATTGTAGTGGTTATGAAGAAGCCACACGGTGTAACAGCAGCTTCCAGTCTGGTGCAATATTCCTTAATTCTGCAGGATGTGTGTGTGTGTGTGAGAGAGAGAAAGAGAGCGAGAGCGATGTCAGCATGCATGGCATTAGGCTCCCCTTCTTCCAGGTTTTGTATTTGTGCTTACCAATTAATTGGGCAGCTGCCTTTCGATACAGAGTCTTTCTGTTCCCTAGGAAATCCAGCATTTGATCCAACATTTTGGAGATATTTTGCTTGCATTTATTCATCTGGGGAAAAGAAGGCAAGAAGGAAGCCAATGAACTCTCTAGCTTTCTTTGTTTTCACAAAGGGGCCACTTTCTTGATCAGACTTCTAGTTCTCATGCCCTCAATAACAATGTCTTCAATGACATATTATGTTTTACTGTATTGTATTATATCATGCTGTACGATACTAAACTATAATATGATTATACTTGTTGAGGTAATTCCCCGTTAGGAGAATGAGCGCACAAAGGGAGACGTAGTGAGAGTGGTGAAGTATAACACACAACCAGCACACAGATACACTGTATAGTAAAATGTAGGTTTTTTCTTCCAATAAACGTTTAAGCAAAGTCCAGACAAGCAGTCCAAGTCATTCACAGTTAAAACAGTCAGTTTTCAGTCCAGGGATAATTCAAATGACAAAGTCCAGTATCAAAAACAGTTCAGTAACAGACTTATATCAAACCCAAGAAGAACGATGATCAGTAACAGTCAATAGGGGAATGCAGGAACACACTCCCAGCAACAGGACAGAACAAGACAGCTAGCAAATAGAACAGCCCAGGTTTCTGGCGCCATCTTATGGCCGTTTGAGGAACCACACCCAATTACCATTTTAGCATTCCCTTAAAGAGACAGTACTAAAATATCTATCCTGGTTTATATATTTTCCAACCCAACTATTAGGTGACTTACATTCCTATCAATACTATACTATATTTTATTGCACTAAATGATATTATTTTACTATAATGGAATGTACTATCCTATTCTACAGTACAGTACAATGCAATGCAATACAATATAACATTATTACATTATATAGTATAGTATATACACAAACACATTTATATTATTAAAGACGATGAAAAATATGTTGTGGTAGACCAGGCCAATCTTTCCTCTTCACATTGGGGAGACCAGGAGGATCCCACGGGACGGATCTGAGCACTTTATGGGTCCCATTTGGCCCTTGATGCTTATATTTCATACCCCTGGATCAGGGCAGCCTACCTTCCAGCCCAGTCCACCCAATGATAACAGGAAAGAGGGCCAGCCAGGCATCGACCCGTCTAACCAATGCAAAGAGTAAACATGCACGTAGTTTGAGGAGTGGAGTCGAGCTGGCCATGCCCACCCATTCAGCCACACCCACCCAGTTGGCCACGCCTGAGGTCAACCATAACCCAGATGCAGCCCTCAATGAAATTGAATTTGACACCCGTCCACTAGGAAATGGAGCGTTCTAGTCTTGCCTCAGTCATCATAGCCATCTGCGTGACTTTGGGATTTTGAGTCCCGCCTTAGGCATGAAGGCTGGATGGGTGACTTTGGGCCAATCACCAGGAGATGGAGAGTTCTAGTCCCGTCTTAGTCATCACAGCCAGCTGGGTGTCTTTGGTGCAGTCCCTCTCTTTCAGTGCAACCCACCTCACAGGATTGTTGTGAAGGAAATTGGAGGAGAAGAAAAGTATTAGGGATGTCCACCATCTTGAATTATTTATAAATAAAGGTGGGACAAAAATAAAATTAAACGGTTAGCATACAACAATCTGGAACAAAACAAGCCAGCTTGGCTCACACTTACAATGACGGCACAGATGTCCTTGTACATGCTATGGGGGCTGCTGTACATCTGATGGTTGAACAAGTTGCTGGGAACATCCTCCCATTCCATGAATGCGATGCATGCATTGAGGGCGTTCCTGGAGACCTGGGCCAAGGGAGGAAAGATGGTGTCAGATAACCAGCTTCTGATTTTGTCCTTGTTCCACAGAGAAAACCCAGCCTTCTCCTTGCTCAGGGGATGGGAAAGCAGAGAAGCTACTCCAGGACTCAGAGATGGCCGGGCAAGGAGGCAGGGATGACCACAGATTCTCCATCCTGAAAGGAAACCCCCTCGACATCTCCGACAGGGTGATGAACAAGCTACCCAGGTGCCCAATCTCTCTACAGGTAGTCCTAGACTTACAATCGCCATGGAGCCCAAAATGTCTATTGTTAAGCGAGACAGTTATTAAGTGAGCTTTGCCCCATTTTATGACCTTTCTTCCCGCAATTGTTGAGGGAATCTCTGCAGGGGTTAAGCTAGTAGCAGAGCCATTAAGGGAATCTGGCTTCCCCAGGGACTATGCTTGTCAGAAGGTGGCAAAAGAGGCTCACGTGAACCTGTTTACACATAAGTGCCTAATAAGGGAAATAACTAACAGGCAGAAAACAACATTCCCACCAACACTGAAAGGGCCAATCACTTCTGCTTAAAAGAGAGACACCACTTCCTTCTAGCACTGATGATGTTATTGAGTTGGGTCATAAAATGTCTGCAAGAAAATAACCAAGCTCAGGGAGCATCAAGGTCCCCACCAAGGCCTCCTCCTCCTCCTCCCTCCCTCCCTCTCTCCCTCCCTCTCCACAAACCCCACGCCATGCTACCACTGATGATGTTTCCCAGTTGGGTAAGGAAAGGTCTATAAGAAAAATAACCAAGCTCAGAGAACACCAAGGCCCCCACAATTCTACCCAGCTCTTCAACTCACTTCTTTGGTCTGACCATCTGAAAGCTGGATCAATAATGGAACAAGGCTCTGCATGATGTTTACTGTGATATTATTGTTTTCTATAAGGTTCACCCCTTTCAAGAGAATGCCGAAAATAGAGATGGAATTATTTCGCAGTTCGGTGTCTTCCTACGAAGGAAGAGAAACAGGTGAGTCCCTCCAATAGATGAAAATCAATGTAGCTCAGTGCTCAACTGTCGGGTTCTTGGTTAGTGGTGGCCAGGCAGAAGGATCTTTAGGTTTTCAGGAGACGAACACACAAGTTCAGAGCATACCAAGTTCCCAAGAGGTTTTGACTTTCTCCATCTTGGTATCCTGGAAGCCCTTCAAATCCTGGAATGCTGCTGTCTTGTCCCCCCTAGTCCTTCTTTTCTCTAGACCAGCCAAGCCTAAATCCTGCAACCGTGCTTCATTTGTTTTGAGTCTCCAGGCCTTTAATCATCTTAGTTGCTCTTCTTTGCACTTTTCCCAAAGTCTCAACCAATTTGGGGACCAAAATTGGATTGAGTATTCCAGATGTGGCAGTACTTAAGGTTTTACAAAGCAGTACTAATACCAACACTGGCACTAACACTAATATTAATATGTGATTTTGATTCATTGCCTGTTTATGCAATCAAGGACTGTGTTGGCTCTTTGGGCTGCTGCCACACTCGACTGGCTCATGTTTGAGTAATCGTCCACTTGGTTAAAACCTTACTCTTCTCCACATGAAATGTCATGTCCTTGGAGAGAGCCCATCGTTCAAGTCTGTCAAGATCTTTTTGGATCCTAAGCTCATCTTCTGGGGTTTTGGTTATTCCTGCCAGTTTAGTGCCATCTGCAAATCTGATGGATTCTCCTTCTATTTCCTCATCTAAGCCATCTTCCAAATAGGTTGAACTGCAACATCCTTTGATGTCCTAGGCTGGATGGACTGTATCAGGGGTGGGATGAAACAAGTTCGGACCTCGAACCAGTTGTTAACATTCTAAGCAGTTTGCAGAACCAATTGTTAGAAGAAATTACTGGCCTAATCCTGTAAGGAAAGCAGGAAGGAAACATTCTGGTATTGCTTACAGAAACTGCCTCTCCATTAACCCTTATTACATTCTTGGCAGGACTAGACTTCCTGTTGCAGGAACTTCTCTGGAGTTTTTTTTTCCTTCCTTGACTGGTACTTTGCTTGTGTGGAGTGACCATTCAAAGTTACAATGGCACTGAAAAAAGTGACTTATGACCCTTTTTCACACTTACGACTGTTGCAGCATCCCCACAGTTATGAGAGGCCAGGCGAGGAGATACGTGCCTCGATGTGAATGATATTGAGTTGGCCATACCCAGCCAATATCATGACCACCAAGCCATGTCCAGCCAATCACATGACCGCCAAGCCATACCCACCACTTAAGCCACACCCACAGAACCCACCCCTGGACTGTATCCTCCAGAACCGAAGGGCATCAAAGTGTCTTTAACTGAAAATGAGACGAACGTGGACTTCTCAAGTGAAAGTTCTCATGCTCACCTGGAACCCACTTGTCCAAGCAAACTTGGGGAGATCTTTGAGGCCACCCAATAGCTGTGAACTCTCTTAGAGAGACACCCCTGATCTTACTTTCTTTTCTAGCATCCTATAAACTCTACTATTTTGTGTCCCACACATTGAGGAGAGCATGGCTCAAATGACATCCTTCAGATATTTCCAAAATACGATAATATCCCAATGGCTAAATGTCTGGTGATTCTCAAACATCCACATCATGGTTGCCCCAAAGGTGCTTTTCCCAAAAAGCAAGGGGACTTTTTGGTTTTCTTTTTTCCTTTGAAAATGTTTTGCTTCTCACCCAAGAAGCTTCTTCCGTTCAGAACTTCACCCAAGCTTCTTGGATGAGAGGTGAAACGTTTTCAAAGAAAACACTAAGAAAGTCCAGGTGCCTTTTAGGAAAAGGATCTGAATGATTGAGAAACTCCAGAGACATAGATATTCTCAGGGTCACCTCTTCCCAGTTCAGTGTCCATGGAGATGGTCCATCATCCAGGTCATGTTTGCCCCAAGATATTTTTTAAAAAGGCAACTGGACTTTGTTTTTCCATTAAGATGTTCACTTCTCTTTCACTTCTCATTTCTCACTCAAGAAGCTCCTTCCGTTCTGCCTGAAGGGTGGAGGGTGGACTGATATATATTCCTTGCAGTCATCCGCTCGTTACTGTTAAAGATAAACTGCCAATGACCAGATGACAACAGAATATTCTTCCTTTCATCCTCCACCATTCAGCGAGGATGGCTGTCCACTAGATGTACTGTTAATGACTACTCTGAACATGATTATCAACCCAACTATGTATCTGTTTAATTATCCCAAAGGTGCTTTTTCCAAAGACAAAAGATTTTGTTGTTCCTTGAAGAGGTTTCCCTCTTTGAACTGAAGTAGCTTCTTGGATGAGAAGTGAAATGTCTTCAAGGAAAAGTGAATTATTTTTTCTTTGGAAAAAGCACCTTTGGGACAATCATGTTCTGGATGACTGACAATCTCTTCAGATATATCTGTTTACTCATTCAAGAAACAAAGTGAGATTAGCCTGGCAATTGTTCATCCTGACAATTCCATGCTAATTGTTGGCAATTGCTGTAAAATGTTTGCAGATCAACCTCTATGGTATGATGTAGGCTGTTGTTTTTCAATCAGAGCAGCTTTAAGATGTTGGAACTTCAGCTCCAATATGCTGCTGGAGAGTTATAGGAGTTGAAGTCCTCAAAAGTTGCCAAGGTTGAGAGATACTGAGCTAGAACAGTTTTTTTCGATCTGAGCAGCTTCAAGATGTGGGGACTTCAACTTCTGGAGTTCTCCAGCCAGCAGAGTTGAAGACCACACATCTTAAAGGGTCTGAGACCAAGCAACACCCCTCTAGATTGCGTTTAGATATGGAGAGCGAGGGGGGGTGTTTCTAGATAGGGTGCCTAGTCTTCTAGATTTTCTAGCCTGGCACATGCTTTGGTGAAGCTGAAGAGAGTGGCAACCTTCATTCTCCTTCACTCATCTGGAACCTCTCCAGCTCTCTAGTGGGACTCAAGGATCATCTGCAAACCTCCACACTGTTTTATATCACCACAACACCGCTGTGGCTGAACTACTTCTAAGCATTTTTGATCAAGCTAGACTTCCCAGGCCATCTTGATGGGAGCAAAAGAACGAATGAGTCGTGTTTTTGCTTACTTACATCAAAAAAATACTGCAGGAGGTGGGGGATGAGAACAGCGGCCTTGTACCCATATATCCTGACATCCAGCTGCCCGAACAGGATCTTTAGTGTCCTCAGCGCTTCCTTGGCTAGGCTGCTATGGTGTTGTATGGCACAGTTCACGACAGGTCCCAACATGGGCCGCAAAACCTTAGTCTGGATGAAGCAGGGAGAGAAAGGAGCCATTAAACGGGGTCCCTGCGGGTCTCCGAGTCTAGCAGAGGTCATGACAGAGAAGCCCACAGAACATGGAATCCCAGGGTTGAAAGGGAACTGGGAGATCTTCCAGTCCAACCTGCTGCTCAAGCAGGAGACTCTGCACCCCTGATGGAGCGAACCTACACCATGTGTGCCAGATGTGCCATGCAGAGCCCTCTCAGTGGGCATGCGCCTCCTTGACAGTGGCTCTCCTGGTTTCTGGCACACCGGCCAGCTGGTCTTCTTGGGCACCAGAGTGCCAGGAAATGTCCCCAAAAGCAGCCAAAAAGGCCATTTTTTCAGGCATTTTGGGGGGCTGTTTTCAAGGCCATTTTTGAACCTTTTTCTGGTCTGTTTTCAGGCTGTTTTGCATGCCATTTTTGGGCCTTCTTCTGGGCCATTTTCGGCCTTTTTTGGGGGATTGTTTTCCAAGCCGTTTTCCAGACCATTTTGGGACCTTTTTCTGGGCAATTTTCAGGCCTTTGTTTGGGCTGTTTTCAGGCCATTTTCGGGCCTTCTTCTGGCCTTCTTCTGAACCCTTTCCAGGCCTTTTCCAAACCATTTTCAGGCCATTATTTGGGCCGTTTTCATGCCCTTTTGGGAGCTGTTTCCAGGCTGTTTCCAGGCTATTTTTCCAGCCATTTTCAGGATATTTTTCAGGGCATTGGGGGGGGGCACTTTCTGGACCATTTTCAGGCCATTTTCAGGCTGTTTTTAGGGGAAAACACCCCAGAAAAGCCCTAAAAATGCCCCCCAAAACACCCAAAAACGGATTCGCGCACTGGCCAGATGGTCTTTGGTTTTCCGGCACTCCAGCACTCACTCATGCATGCACATGCACATGTCTTCCAGTTTGGGTGCCCAAAAGGTTCGCCATCACCACCCTATACTCTTCTGGATAAACGGATTTCTAGTCTCCTCTTGAAAATCTCCCATGTTGGATCACCCACACCGTCTGGAGGCAAATGATTCCACTGACTAACAGAATAGCAGAATTGGAAGGGACGTCAGAGGTCTTCTAGTCCACTCCCCTGCTCAAGCAGGAGATGCTATGCAATCCCAGAGAAATGGCTATCCAGACTCTTCTTAAAACTTTCCAGTGTTGGAGGAAGTCGTTCTAATGATTAATCGTTCCCAATGTCAGGGAATTTCTCCTTATCTAGGTTGGTTCTGTCCTTGATGAGTTCCCATCCCTTGCTTCCCATTCTGCTTTCTGATGTTCTCCAAGAGGATCTGTCCTCAAGTGGATCCTTCAGATCTTCCAGGGGTGCACCCATCTTTGAATAAGAGACACCACTCTAGCTGAGCCCACCCTCTTTCTGGCGCTTGTCTCCTATCCTTCCAGCTTTGTGGACTTCCCAGAGAGGGAGGTCACACTTGCTTCTCCCTTGACGGTCAGTCACTTCCTGCACCCCATCTCTTACCTCCAAGGGGTGCTGGAGAAGGTATCCCAGGCCTCGAATACTAAATATTTGTAGGAGGGTGTAAGGTTGGCTCATCCATTTGTGAAGAGCATCCAGAATGTGCCGCATTGTAAAATGGTGCCCAACTTCCGGGTGGTACAGCAGCTGAGGAAGAAGAGTCAAGAAACTGAGCATCAGCAAAGCAATGGAAGGGAAATTCCCTGAGAGCCTCCACTAGGAGATGCCACATTCGACCAGTAAGAGGAAGGAAATAGAAAATAGTCCTCATTTAGTGACCATTGAATGTTGCAACAGCACTGACGCGCCCATTTTTCAGACTTAGGACCATTGTACCATCCACACCATCATGCAACCAAAATTTGGGTACTTGCAGGTGAATATTTATGACGGTCTCAATGTCCCGATGTCATGGACCCCCTTTTGTGATTTTCTGATGAGCAATGTGTCTCTCCCTCCCTCCCTCTCTCCCCTTCCTTCCTTCCTTCCTTCCTTCCTTTCTCCCCCCCTCTCTCTCCCTTTGCTTCCTTCCTCCTCACCGCTCTTCCACCCTGCTCCCTACCCTCATCTCTCCTTCCTTCCCTCTGTTCTTTTCTAGAATAGAATAGAATACAATAGAATACCTTTATTCTCATTGCATTCCATGCATACAATGAAATTTGAAAGCTACTCCAGCACAGTGCCCCAACACCACATCATAATCATACTACAGAATATTTAATAATAATAATAATAATAATAATAATAATAATAATAATAATAATAATAA
>BLBF01000081.1:1515805-1533196 GCA_015471245.1 Laticauda colubrina
ATAGAATAGAATAGAATAGAATAGAATAGAATAGAATAGAATAGAATGCAAAATAGAGTAGAAAAGAATGGAATGCAGAACCGTTTGCCTAGTAACCACTCAAAGTGACAACGGCATTGAAAAAAGTGGTGTGACCTCTCCATCTCAAGACCTGCAGACTACAAAAAGCCCTTACAAGCCAATAGACACCAACACTGGCCTTCCCTAAACTCCATTGAAGAGTCACCTAGCCTGGTAACAAAACGTTCGGAAACCAACCCACACGGTTGGAGAACCAACCTCCACCCTCATCCTCCACCTGAGCTACAGGTATCTGCCCTGATTGCAAAGGATTGAGAATATCCGTAAAGTACAAGCGAACAGGAGGCACCTTTCCTTGAGGTTCTTCTTACCCATCACACTCCACTGAGACCTCCAGGATGGTATCCACTACTCGGTTTGCCCTTTTTGAAGCCAGGTGGCACACTGCTTTGATGACGTCTTCCTTAGTGGCAGAGTCCAAAATATTTGGGAGGCACATGTACATTTCCCTTAGGATCATCGGTAGCTATGGCAAAACAGAGGTCAGAGGGACGAGAGCCATCATTGGTCTCCACTGGAGTTGCAGTAGAGCTGATAATTCCCACCCATTGGGGGAAAAAATGGCCCCCACAGTGTCAAAGTTTGCCTGACATTTCCCAAAAAACACCTGATTTATCCAGCCCTGTGTGATGTGGTCAGCACTGAACCAAATTTGCACTGGCCATGCTAGATGGGCAGAAACTCTCTGTAAATGGGGCCAGATATCATCATCGAATTGTGACTGCGGGCCCCAAAAACACACTATCCAACGTATTTAGGTGATCCTCAACTTATGACCACCATTGAACTCAAAATATCTCTTGCTAACTTCCTTCTGGAAGGTTTACCTAACTTTATCGACAACCCAGAGGTCACTCAGTGATCTGGCATCTAGCCCTAGCCTTCTTAAAACCAGCCAAAGTTGTGTCACCAAGTGGGATTCCAAACACAAGGTCTTGCCCACTCTCCTCTTTGTTTTCTACAAAATCTCTTAATCCTTTTCGCTCCAAACCCTGTAATTTTCTTACTTCCTCCATTTCCATTCCACATTCTTTCATGAAGGAATTGAGAAGAAGCCTGGCAGCCTGTGAAATATTTTTGTTGCTGTTTGTGACAGCTTCCAGGGCTTTCATGATCACATCTGTTAACTGGGAGGGAGTGAGATGCTCACCAAAGGCCTGTTGGACAGAAGAAAAGAAGACCATGGAGAGATGCATCAGGGTTTTGACTCTCTTTTCTCGACAAGCCAGAGACTTTGACCCAGGTTTGGGGATAGTCCACCATGTAGAGAGGCAGGCCTTATTCCATGTCATCCATTGCATGAAATTAGGAGGTGGGTCAAAGAAGCCAACATGGCAGCTGCACTTGCCTGCTCCTGGACATTGTGGGGGATGGACATCCAAACTCCAGCCTTTGGAGCGTGCCGTCCCCACTGTTATGTTGACTTTTTTGAGTATCTCCAGGTGATGAGGAGGACCGAAAGGAAGGTCAAAAAGAAACAAGGCGAAAGGCTGAACTAAACATACCTTAGCCATTTTGGGGATGTTGTCATAAAATATTGCTGGGCCTGAGACGAAGAAGTCCTCCCTCAGCCATTCAACAATCTTCCCCTTCCTGTTTTTTTTCCTCATCTCCATTTCTTTGGCTTTGTAGGGAGGAAAAGAACACAATGTCAGAGTTTGGCATTCTGAACTTCCAAATATCCTTCCTCTGCTTGCTGGTTCAGTAGTTCCAATAGAAGAGAAGATTTGTAGCTCAGGGTTGACACGAGGGGGTCCTTGGTGCTCTCTGAGCTTGGTGGTTTTCTTGAAGACGTTTCATTGCCCAACTAGATAACACTATCAATGATGCTGACCATCAGCATGACAGGGCAAAAGCCTTGTATAGAAAAGAGAGACAAAAGCTTCCTCCTTTCTAGTACTGATGATGTTGTCTTGTTGGGTCATGAAATGTCCTCAAGAAAACAACAAAGCTCCTCCTCCTCCCTCTCTCCCTCTGTCTCTCCCATCTCTCCCATTTTTGTGCCACCAAAAGGGTCTCCTGGGTAGTGTGTATCCCTGGGCTCCTTGCAGCATGTCTTCCCTTGGAGTCCCAATTTCTCACCCATTTTGCTCATGAGGAGTTGGTGGAGGTGGTAGGCAGCCTCTGAAGACATCTGGCCAACTTCTTTGCTAGTGTCACTAATGTGCAGGGCCAGCAAAGCCACTAGCTGTCCCAGCAAAACAAAGTCAGCTGTGGTCTAATGAAAAGAATGAAAAGGAGGAGAAAGATGAGAAAGTGAGAGAGGGGCCCTCAGGAACTTTTCAGCCAGCTGAAATCAGAGAATATGTACCATAGAACCATAGAATCTTAAAATCATCTATTTTGGAATTACAGAAACACAGAAACATAGAATGTTAGAATTTTAGGAACATAGAATATTAAAATATCAGAACCACAGAATTATCAAATGGTTGAATCATAGAATATTAGAATTAAAAAATTATTGAATCTTTGAATCATAGAATCATAGAATCTTTGAATTTTGAATAAAAAAATCTTTGAATCATCGAATAATAATCATAGAATCTCAGAATCATAGCATCAAAATGTCATCTTAGAATAATAGAATCTTTGAATAATAGAATCTTTGAATCTTTGACTCTTCAAAGCATAAAATCATATAGTCATAGCCAGGGGTGGGATTCTACCAGTTTGCACCTTTTTGCTAGAACTGGTTGTTAACAAGCTAAGCAGTCTGGAGAACCAGTTGTGAGAAGAAATTACTGGCCTAATCCTGTAAGGAAAGCAGGAAGGAAACATTCTGGTGTTGCTTACAGAAACTGCCTCTCCATTAACCCTGATTACATTCTTGGCAGGACTAGACTTCCTGTCGCAGGAACTTCTCTGGAGTTTTTTTCCCCCTCCTTTCCTGGTACTTTGCTTGTGTGGAGTGACCATTCAAAGTTACAATGGCACTGAAAAAAGTGACTTATGACCATTTTTACACTTATGATTGTTGCAGCATCCTCACAGTCATGAGAGGCCAGGCAAGGAGATGCATGCCTCAATGTGAGTGATGTTGAGTTGGCCAAGCCCAGCCAATAACATGACTACCAAGCCACGCCCACCCCCTAAGCTATACCCGCAAAACCGGTTGTTAAAATTTTTGAATCCCACCCCTGGTCACAGCATCACAGCATTTTGAATAATAGAATCTTTGAATCATAGAACCTGAGAATCACAGAATGATAGAATCATAGAACCACAGTTGCTGGGAGCAACTCTGGAGGTTTTATCCTCCAATCCGCTGCTCAAGCAGGACTCCTGATATCATCCTAGTCACATCCCAAAGGTGCTTTTTCCAAAAGGCAACTGGACTTTCTTGGGTTTTTCTCCCTTTGAAAACATTTCACTTCTCACTTATTTATTTGATTTGTCAATTGTTTACAAGATACAGATATAAGAATAAACATAGTTTTGAAGACATGAGATAGATACTTATAAGAAAAATTGAAAAAATCCAATAGTACAGGGATGGTAGCCATGATTGGTGCGCTTATGCACGCCCCCTACAGACCTCTTAGGAAGGGGGTGAGGTCAATAGTAGACAGTCTAACGTTAAAGTTTTTGGGGTTTGGGGAAGAAACACAGAGTCAGGTAGAGGATTCCAGACATTGACTACTCTGTGGCTGAAGTCGTATTTTCTGCAATCAAGTTTGGTGCAATTAACCTTGAGTGTGTATCTATTGTTTGCTCTTGTGTTGTTATGTCTGAAGCTGAAGTATTCATTTGCAGGCCGGACATTACAATGTATGATTTTATATACTATATTTAGATCGGACCAGAGGCAGCATAGTTCTAGGTTTTCTAGGTCTAGAGTTTCAAGTCTGGTGGCATAAGGTATTCTGCAACGAGTAAAGGCGTGGAGAACTCTTCTTGTGAAATATTTCTGGACTTTCTCAATTGTGTTAATATCAGATACATAATGTGGGTTCCAGACTGATGAGCTGTATTCAAGTATAGGTCTAGCAAATGTTTTGTATGCTCTAGTTAGTAGTGTAATATTACCAGAGAAAAAGCTAGGCAGGATTAGGTTAACAATTCTTAACACCTTTTTGGCTATGTAGTTACAATGGGCTCTAGCACTTAGATCATTAGAGATAAGTACTCTAAGGTCCTTGACAGAGTTTGGATCATCAACAAAGTCTTGACTATTTAGCTTGTATTTTATTTTCTGATATTTTTTTTGCCAATATGTAAGACAGAGCATTTATTTATTGAGATTTGAAGTTGTCATTTGATTGACCATTCTGATACAGAATCAAGGGCTTTTCGGAGAGTAGTAGTATTGTCTGTGTTGTTGAATAGCTTTACACCATTGGCGAAGAGAACTCAGTTGCTCTTAATATGTTCACAGAGGTCATTTATGTAGAGTATGAAGAGAGTTGGTCCTCGAACCCTTGGGGGACACCACTGTTGACAGGAACAGAATTTGATAGGATGCTCCCAATTTTGACCATTTGTTGTCTGTTTGACAGGAATGCTTCTATCCAGTTAAGCAGGTGTCTAGAGATACCATAAGATTCTCATCCTAAACTGTGACTTACATCAAAATTTTCATTTTCGGAAGCAAGCTTGAGGAGTTGCCAGGTGATCTGAAGGGCTCTCTCTCTCTCGTGAGTTTTCTGGGACTCAATACAGATGTTTGTGACCTGCCAGGAAAAACAAAGGAGAAGGAGGAAAGGAAGAATTTGTGATTCCCACTTTGAAGAGCCTCCAGATTTTTCAAGACTGGGGAGAATATCTAAAGAACTAAAGAAATTTGTGACATTTGTCATTTTAGGTCAGTTCTAGAATCGAAACTAGAGTAGTAATGGAAGATTTCTGGAATAGAGCTACTCTTACAACAAAGGTCAGTAAAATCAAGACAAAACCAGATAATTGGGGACAACCATCTGTATCCTCATTTAGAGAGAGGGCTGCAAAGCACAGGCAAGCAGTATAGGAGTCTAAATGCTATTGGTATTTAGTGATTGTTCAAGATTATAACAGCCCATGGCCAGTTGTCCGGTGGGGAGTTGGCTGTGACAAGTTATTGCATTTGGCCACTGAGATGATACCATTCCCACCAAACAGCAACATTTGGCTATCCCAGATCCTTGGAAGGACTTGACAGGTGGACAGAAGTGCCAAATCCAGACTAAACATCTGGCTGACCAAATGACCAACCCCCAAGAAAGAATAAACCTTCACCCTCAAGATATCCTGCAGGGAATCCAAATTCGGGTCCTCGGAGAGCAATTCGATGAGCATGGCATTGCAGGCTGTCACGATCTGCTGATCCTAAAAGAAGGGAAAAGATATCAGAAGGAAGAAGTGGCGTAAAGAAAGGAATGGCCCCTAAAAGAGGGAGGAAACCAGGGGTGGGGAACTTGTGGCCCTTTGATGACGTGCACAGTAACTCCCATCATTCCTGAGCCCGCCATGGAATTCTAGAACTTGAAGTCCACAAATCTGCAGTAAAGGGAGTGGCTGACCTTACAGGGTTAGTTTTTCCTCCAGAGTTGGAAGAAATGCTTTTTCTGCTGAACACGATGAACAAAAGGACTTCCTTCATGCTATCATTCAGAAAAGAATGACTAAGAAGTTGAATGTCTTCCTTAATATTCTGGGATATTCAAATATAGGCAGACCTCACCTTATGACCACAATTGAGCCTGAAATGTCTGTCGCCCCCATTTTATAACCTTTCTTGCCACAGTGGTGAAGTGAATCACTGCAGTTGTTAAGTGGATCACATGGTTGTTAAGTGAATCTGGCTTCCCCATTGACTGGTGCGACCATTGGGAATGACCATTCAGATGCTTAGCAACTGGTCATTGTGAATGACCAGTTGCTAAGCCTATGAATTTTGAGGGTTATCTGAGACTACCTAGGAATCATTGCTAGTGCATGCTGAACATGGTTACTCTGCACCAGCATCACTCTCCTTTTGCTTGGGGGCAAAGGAGGGAGATGGGTAGTTGGTCTTGAGAAGACACTTCAGCCCGAACATAAAAGAGAAGTGGAGGAAGAGAGAAAAGACAGTGAGGAAAACCATATGGAGATGTTTCGGACTTAAAAATAGGGAGTCCTATCCAGAAACGTACAATGAGAAGTGGAAGCATCCTTTCAAGGCCAAAGATGAAGGGACAGGCCAAGGTGCCATTTGGCTCGACGGATGGATCTAAGAGCTTTTGAGGAGATCTTGAATCATGTTTACCACATCCTAGTTTCCAGGTGGATCTCATATTTTTTTGCTCCATCTGGTCTGCTCACCTGAGTTTGAGTTGATTGGGCTGAGCTATCTGCTTTCATTGTGTTCATCTTAAGATCAGGTAGTGAAAACACCTTCTGGACACTTTTGCCCACCACATTAGACCTCAACTCTGAATTTAATGGGGGCTTCAAATGCCTGATGAAAGACAAGAGGAGGGCATTTGAGAAGGTCATAGACTCATAGGGCTAAAAGGGACCTTGAAGGTCTTCTACTCCAACCCTTGCTTGATGGTCCTTACCCCATCCCAGTCACATGGCTGTCCCCTACTTCTGTAGGCAAACCATTCATTGATTGATTGTTCTCGGTATAAGGAAATTTCTCCTGGATCCCTCTTTGATAAGCTTCCATACATCGCTTCTTATCTTGCTCTCGGGTACTTTGCAGAGGACCCACTCTTCTCTGTGACATCCCTTCTTCAAATGCTTGAAGACTGTTATCATGTTACTCCTAGTCCTGTGCTGGGATTCAGCCAGTTCGTACTCATTTGGGAGAACCATTTGTTAACATTCTGAGCAGCTTGGAGAACCAGTTGTTGGAAGAAATCTCTTTCCAACAGCCTTTTGGTTTTTTCCTCCACTTTACAAGGCTAATCCTTTCAAGAAAGCAGGAAGGAAACATTATTGTGTGCCTCTGTGTTGTTTCTAGCCTAACCCTTGTCTTTATCACCCTGCTTACGGAAACTGCCTCCCCAGTTAAGCTTTGTTACATTGTGCAGCTAATGGTTCTTGGCAGTACAACCAGATTTTCTGTCACCTGAGCTGCTTCTCTGGAGAGGCTTGACTTTCTTAAAGGGGAAGGGTTGTTTTAAGCTTTTTACACTGCTTTAGTGGTTCCTGCACTGTCCTTTTGGGGTGGACTTCCAAAGAGGCAGGATTCAAGCTTGGTGCACTGTCTTGATTTTTTACTGCCTTTCTGGGGGCATATGAATTTCCTTAAATCTGAATGATTTCCTTAGGATATCTTGTGAGGTAAGTGAGAGCAGCTGGTATCTTTAAGTGGCACAAGTGGACCTAAGGATTGTTTCTCCTGCGTGGGAAAGGGTGCTTTGTCAGTTCACTAAGTACAGGAGTCTCTTGTCTATGGGGATTCTTCAGTCATCCAGGTCATGGCTGTCCCAAAGGTGCTTTTTTCAAGAGGCAACTGGATTTTCTTGATTTCCAGAAAGTCCAGTTGCTTCTTGAAAAAGCACTTTTGGGACAGGATTCTCTTGCATTGCTTCAGAGTGGCCAAGGCACCTGGTTGCTCACTCATAGTAAGCTTTTTTTTAAGGAGGTAGGAGTGTGGATCCTCCAATTCATTTTAGTTTTCTCTCATGATAATAAGGCTTAGTAACATGGCTTGTGGCATGTGATAATTGTATTATGACCCTGACAAGCTTGAACCTGGGTCCCCTATATATTTTGTTAATTTGTCTCTTTGTAGCCCAAATATGCCCACCCCACTTTTGGGAGGTTTAGATGACCTCTCCGCTAAAGGGTTTCACTTTACGAGCAAGAGTTGGCTGCTGACAGTTATCATTGTATTTTAACTATTTTCTCAAGGTGCGCTGGCACACTGCCTGATTTGTAACTCCAGCTTGCAGGTATTGCTGATGAAAAAGAAGGTATTCAGGCAGAATGGTTGTCAGATCCGTGTATTTATCATTTCTTCAGTGGAAGAAGAAAAGGGGGGGAGGCTGATAAAGAAATCCTTTCTTGATGTAACCTGAATATATTTAATCTTATATTGAATTTGTATAACCCACACATGATACAATGGAGGGAGAAAAGCCAGATGGCCAGAACTATCACCTCTGAGAGGCACAGCCAGGAGATGAGAAGATCATAAAAAATTCCACAGTGAAATGTGTCCTGGGAATCTCTGGAAAAGTTCGTTCTTAAAAGTGGGTCGGGAAAAATAAGGTATATCCTGGGAAATTGTGAGAAAGATTGTTCCTACAGAAGGGGTGGGAGGGGAATTAACATACTGGCTTTTGTTTCACAGGATACACATCGAGATAAGGGGAGGGGTTCTAAACTCCCTTATGTATCTCTGTATGTCTGAGGGACCTCAGACGCTGCTTTGAACTCCTACATGAATTATCTCATCTTAATAAAGGATTCATTTTTTATATGTTTTGATACGTTTTCAGAAGTTCATTCCAGTTGAGTGAATGGGAAAAGTTCTGTAGCCTGACAATGGTTTAAGTTTCCATGATGGCTGTGACTCTTCAGTGTGTATTCTCCCATTTCTAATCTAATGATTGGTATTTAGATCTATTTATCTATATCATCTCTATTTCTCCCTCTCTCTTCATTGATCCACTTCTATCTATCTATCAATCATCTATCATCTCTGTCAGTCTATCTTTCTATCTAATCTACCAGACCAGACCACCAGAAACAAACTTACCTATCCTGATAAGGTAAGGCACTACTAGTATTTAAAAAGAGAAGCAAACCCCACTTCCTTCTAGCACTCATGATGTTACCTAGTTGGGTCATGAAATGTCTGCAAGAAAACCACCATGCTGAGAGAAAACCAGAGACCGCTCAGATCTAAATAAGCATGCTCACCAAGTTTCCCAGATCTGAATTGCCCAGATTGCCAGCTTGAAAATTCTTCCCTGTTCCACATTCTGGAGATGACCTGCTAACTAAATGCATGTTATAGAACAGGAATGTCGAATCAAGGCCCACAGGGCAAATCCAGCCCATAGTGTGGTCGGATCTGGCTTGTGGGGCTATCCTGGTCTACCCATCCCATTGGCCACACACACCTCCAAATCAACTACAGCCTTGATGCATCCCTCAATGAAATTGAGTCTGACATTCCTGCTCGAGAGCATGGGGACTTGGTCTGGAAATCCCATCACTGGGTCCAACTCCAAGTTCTGACCTAACTGGTGAGAAGATGAGGGCGGAGCAGACACGTACGTCATGCAGGTGATTGTGATGATCACTTGATGGAGAATTTCGACAGACAAGGGTTTTGTGGGCTCCTCATCAATGATTTCCTGAAAGGAGAAGGAAACACAGCAAAAAAACCTCCTGAGATATGGCCACCATCCAGCTGGCACTACTCAGGGCAGGGTTTCTACTGGTTCAGACTGGTTCTATTGAAGCAATTGTTTCGATAACCCTGGGGAAGGATTTACCTAACAGAGGTCCCACTTAGCAACAAAAACATTTTGGGCTCCATTGATTGATATTCAATTTGATTCAAAAATAAATACACCTAGGAGCACCTTCCCCCTCCCCTTTCCCCACTTACAATGATGTTTATGACCAGTTCCGGTTTATGGGGTAAATTGACATCTTGCCTCTTGCTGAGGGCAACAGCTTTGACTATCATGATCACGGACATCATGAAGGCTTTCTTCAGGCCTTCATCCTGGAAAACCCAAGTGGGAAGAGGGTGAGGTCAGAAGAAACCAGAAGGAAGAGGAAGTATTTATGCGTTTAAACCTTTATGTCGCCCACCGTCTTCGGTTGAACTCCAGGGGCTCCCAATCCAAACATCACAGGACATTCTGGCTTCTAGTCCTGCCTTAGGAATGAAAGCCAGCTGGGTGGCTTTGGGCCAATCACCAGGAGACGGTGAGTTCTAGTCCTGCCTTAGGCATGAGAGGCAGGTGGGTGACTTTGGGCCAGTTCTTCTCTCTCAATCCAACACAAATCACAGGGTGGTTGTTGTGTGGAAAGGAAGAAAGAATATGATGCACGTATGCCGCCTTGAGTATAATAAATGCGGCATGACCATAGAAAAATAAACACCTGCATTTTAAAACATACAGTGGAATTGGAACAGGGAGCAAATCTGAATGAGAGGCATAAACAGGGACTCGAGGTTGTCTGCTGAGCCAAGATTCTTCCAAGCAACCTCTGAGAACTGCAGTCAGATTGTAATTGTTCAATAAAAGGGAATATTTGTAGCTCAGGGATGGAGTCCTTGGAGCTCTCTGAGCTTGGTTGTTTTTTTACACAGTTCCTTCTACTTTGTCACCAGCAGTTGAAATCCAGATAAGCAGGGATTTACACCACACAAACAGTGCAGTGTCAGAGTATATTCATGAACTGGAATAGAGCTTAGTAACAAGCTCAGCCAATGAGAGCTGAATTGAGGGCTGAAACTTAAAGAGAGAATCTGGGCCTGGTTTATCTCTCTTCTGGGCTCAGCTCTAATAGTGAAAGAAAAACTAACTTGCTTGCTCAACTAAAGTGAAAACTGAGAGCAAACCTCACTTACTTTTGGCACTGATAATGTTACCTCGTTGGGAAAGGAAAATCGTCAAAAAGAAAACCAAGTTAGCAGAGAACACTGAGGATCCCATAGTCCTCTCCCTCCCCCTCCTCCTCTCTGCAAACCTTACTCCCTTCTAGCACTGATGGTGTTTCCTAGTTGGATCATGAAACGTCTGCAAGAAAACAACCAAACTCAGAGAGCACCAAGGAGCCCATAGTCCTGCCCCTCCTATCCCTCCTCTTCCCTCTCCTCCTCTCCCACAGCACGCCAGTCATGAAATGCCTGCAAGAAAGCAAACAAGCTAAGGACTCCAGATTGTAATTGTTCTCATAATTAAAAAGGGAGATAATGAAAGGAGATACTGGAAAAATCATCATTTTTTTCATTTTAATTCAGAAGGAAGACCTGTGACATGACTCCTCCCTTTCTGAGAAAAGGGGAACTCAGCATTAAGAGAAGCACAGGGTGGACACCAGCTTACCTTGTTCCTACTCGAATACTGAACCAGAATCTCGGACACAATGTGTTCCATTGAAGGAATCATCTCCTCTGGTTGTGCTCCCAGGGCCGCTTGGCCATAGCACAGGATCAAGGCTGTGCGAATCTGTCTCTCCGAGAGGTTCTGTGAATCCTGTCAGTACAAAGATGTACTGGTGTCAAATTATTTCCCAAAGCGCCAGAAGACCAGACAGGAAGCAATGGATGGAAACTGAAGGAGATTCTTGGCCATCCAGGTCATGGTTGTCCCAACGGTGCTTTTTCCTTGAAGACGTTTCGCTTCTCATCCAAGAAGCTTCTTCAGGTCTGACGTTAGTCAAAACAGAAGAAGCTTCTTGGCTGAGAAGTGAAATGTCTTCAGGGAAAAACAAAGTCCAGTTGCCTTTGGAAAAAGCGATATTTGGGTCTCCTTGAGATGTTTGTTGGGGCAACTCATAGTCTTCTCTAGCATTATAAAATACTTGACCAGGAGATGGAGATGGAGAATTTTCAGCACCACCTACAATCTCAGTCTTGGGTCTTTGAGATCTATGACCAGTCTGAGGAGGCCGGACAGTCTGGAGCACAAGTCCTCCTAAACACGTTGGACTTTCCTTCCCAGAATCCCCCAGCCTTCTTCTGTACACAGTGTCAGACCCCATCCCTGGTCTCACCTGAAAGGGGGCTTCTAGCAGAGAAGGTCTCCTTGCGTGCATGAAGTGACCAACATCTCTCAGGACCACTAGGATTTCAGGGAGGTGGCAAAATGCAGCCATGCCAATGGTTTCAGAGATTCCCTAGGCAAAGCGATGCTTGTGAAGTAGGACATTTGCACATTTTCTTTTTCTTTATCTCCCTCTTTCTCCTCCCCTCCTCCTCCTCCTCTCTGCAAATCCCAGGCCCTTCTAGCACTGATGAAATTAACTAACTGGGTAATGAAATGTCTGCAACAAAACAACCAAGCAGAGAGCGCACCAAGGACCCCACAGTCCTCCTCCTCTTCTCTGTAATCCCCATTCACTTCTGATGTTACCTACCTGGGTAATGAACCTTCCACAATCAAAGACCCCACAGTTCTCCTCCTTCCCATCCTCCTCTCCTCCCACCTTCTCCTCCTCCGCCCTTCACCTCCACTCTGCAAAACGTGTTCCCTTCTAGTACTGATGATGTGATCTAGTTGGGTCTCGAAATGTCTCTCAAGAAAACCACCAAGCCCAGAGAGCACCCAGGACCCCACAAAGATGGAGGGTTCAGCCCCCGCAGGCACCCCACTCCCACTCACCTCTCTGTCTGTTTCTTCTTCACATGGAAAACCTAGAAGCGTCTTCAGCTGTTCTTTGACAAGGTCCTTCTGTCTCGAATTCCTCAGTTTCACCCCATAGTATTTGTAAAGGGAAATCTGAAGGTTGGAAAAAGAGTCTGGGAGTCCTAGGGAGCTCCACCAACCGGACAGGAAAAGGAAATACGGGACAAAAGGTGATTGCCGTAGCTCGTGGGCAGCGGTCAGTGGGCCACGGCAAGTTGTCCTCTTCTGACATTGCGTCTAAGACAACTGCGGCCCTAAAAGTGTAAAACCTCCGCATCTTTACCTTCTCTTGAGACAAGAACTGGGAAGTGCCTTGTTGTTTTGCAGGCTTCTGGCTGATGGGCAGCAACCCACTTATTTTGCTCCTGGGCAGGTTGTAGTCTACAGGAATCTGCTTTGAAAACTACATAAACAACAACAAAAAAGAAGTTGTGACCCAGTGCAGGAGCAGAGGAAGGAACAGCTTTTTTGGGATTTCCCAGGGGAGGGTGGGTTTCCCTTATGCCTCAGGATGCATATTGTAATTTATTTGACTTTTCTAGCTGGGACAGACAGGAAGCACATCGGAAAGACCATCCGGATTGTATCAGCTGGAGCTGGGATAGCTTTGGAGGTGAATGGTTGGAAAATCTCTGCCACAAATTGTGAGAACGGTTGTCCAGAGGAAGAGCATAGATTTTCTTCCTCTGCCTGGGATGGCAGGTAAACAACCCGTCTCCAGATGTTGGTAGTTCTTCACCATTTATTATTATGACCTCTCGGATGCTGGCCCCTCCAGCAGCTGAATCAGTGGAGGAGGAGGAGAAGGGGTGGGAGTCCAGGTCAACATCAGGGCAACCTGGGAGCTCCGAGGGGGAAGAGGGAATGGAGCTGTTAGAGAGAGAGAGAGAGAGAGAGAGAGGCGGAGCCTGGGCTGTCCACAGCCCCCAGATCTGGAGATGGCTGATGAAGAAGAGGAGGAACAGCCAGGTCCAGTGCCTGATGTGCAGATGTGCAGAAGGCAGAGGAGAGGAGAGCAGTGAAATCTATGGGCCGGTCCTTGGGATGGAAGAGCCACCATTGTTAGCAAAGCCCACCCTAACTCTGGGGATCAAAGGCAGGGGGTGGAGATGAATGGATGTGGCAGACAACTACTCATCTCCTGCACAGACGGACTTGTTAGCCTGCAGTGAGAGAGAAACTTTTTGCCGGAGCTGCTGGCGCCCCTAATAAAGGAATCTTTGAGTAAACTGCAGAGGGTTTGTTGTGCTTGTTGTGTTTGGTCAGAATATTTATTTACTGACTGTTTGAAGTTGTGATGAATAGTTTGGAATTGAAAAAATGCTCATGCTCAGGACCATGGCAGCATCTCCGAGGTCACATGATCAAAGTTCAGATGCTGGCCTGTACTCCTATTTATGACGGTCGCAGTGTCCCATAGTCACATGGTCCCCTTTTGTGACCCTCTGCCAAGCAAAGTCAAGGGAGAAGCCACAACTGTGTGATTAACTTAACATCTCACTTAACAACTGTGGCAAGAAAGGACATAAGATGGGGGCAAAACTCATTTACAAAATGTCCTGCTCAGCAACTTAAAATCTGGGCTCAGTTGAGGTTGTAAGTGAAGGACCGACTATAGTTCTCTGGGCTTGATGGTTTTCTTTCCAAATGTTTCATGACCCAGCTAGGAAAAGTCATCTGTGCTAGAATGGATTGGGGTTGGCAGAGAGGAGGAGGAGAACGTGGAGGAGGAGGACTGTGGAGCCCTTGGTGCTCTCTGAGCTTGGTTCTCTTCTTGCAGGCATTTCATGACCCAACTAGAGAACATCATCAGTGCTAGAAGGGAGAGGGGGAAGAGGAGGATGAAGAGGAGGACTGTGGAGCAATTGGTGCTCTCCGAGCTTGGTGCTCTTTTTGCAGGCGGTTCATGATCCAACTAGGGAACATCATCAGTCTAGAAGGGAGAGAAGGAGGAGGAGGAAGAGGAGGACAGTGGAGTACTTGATGTTCTCTGAGCTTGGTTGTTTTCTTGCAGGAGTTTCACGACCCAACTGGGGAACATCATCAGTAGTAGAAGGGGTCATGTTTGTGCTCTGTTTATGAACAGTACCTTGCTCCAAAGAATCAGGAAGCAAACATCACACTCACCAGCACTGATGATGCAGTTGGGTCATGAAATGTCTGCAAGTGAAGAACCAAGCTCAGAGAGCATCTAGGGCCCCATTTTCTTCTTCCTAGCTGACTCCTGCAGGTGCAGAATCTGCTTTTCGGGTCTTTGAAGGCCACTTTGTACGGTCAGCTGTGGGGTGCAGGCCCACGACTTGCATATCTTTGTTGATGGTGTCTTTCCATCTCTGTTTTGGATGCCCATGAGGTCGCTGGCCATTGACTTCTAGTTGGTAGGCAGTCTTGGCCACGGTGGGAGGTGCTGCTCTCTGGTCATGTCCATACCAGCAGAGTTGGCCTCTTCTCATTTTCTGTAAGTGGTGCCACACCAAAATGTTGTCGAATGGTGTCATTTATGATGTGGTTAAGAAAGGAGGTGCCCAATATCCAATGGAGCCTTTGCATTTCCATGGCATGGAGAGAGTTTTCAGTCACAGTGATTGCTGCCCAGCATTTAGTGCCATACGGTGCAACAGGGTGGAAGGTTGTCTTGTAAATCTTAGATTTAAGACTGGTTGGCATTCGTCCATCTCATAACACACCAGTGAGTTCTCGCCAACGCATCCAGGCTGCATTCACCTTGCTCACACCTCGCCATTGAGGTCACCATTGCCTTGGAGGTGGAGATCCCAGATACCAAAAAAATGTCCACTTTCTTTTGGTTTTCTCCATTGATTTGAAGCATTTCAGTGGTGTTGATAGTCTTGAAATACCCAGTTCTCTTGAAGTTGAGGCGGAGTCTAAAATGGTTGAAGAGATTGTTCCATGATCATTCCATGGGGTGTAGGGGGCATGCATAAGCGCACCAATCGTGCTTACCGTCCCCATCCTATTGTTTTTTATTTTTCTTACAAGTATCTATCTCATGTATTCAAAACTATATTTATTCTTATATCCGTATCTTGTAAGCGATTAACAAATCAAATAAATACTAAATGATCATTCCATCAAGGGCCCACATAGTTCAGAAAATTCTTGATAACCACATTGGTCTACTTTTGGAATAATTACCTCCACCAAGGCAGACCTTGTTTCTATCCTTTCTCCACAATGGACCTCCAGGCCCAGCGTTACACAAACCATCCTGCTTACCTGGAAAGGACGAAGATGTTCCAAGATGGTGTCTAATATTTCTCTCTCGTCCATCAAGTCCAAGGCTTCTTCGACAGGTCTGCCTCTTAGCGGCTTCTTGCTCTCCCAAAATTTTTGGAAACAATCGTCGGAGAGTTCTGAGAAGAGACAGAGTGAGATGGATGGGCAGTTTGACGGGACAAGCCTTCTCAAAGCGAAGGGAGAAAAGTGGTGTGTGACCAGGCTGAGCCTATGGGAGGGGTCAAACATGTCATAAGTCTTGAGCATGATCCTCATGTTCTTCCACAACCACCTTGAGGAGGAACCCTGAACTCCAGTGCAATCAATATATAAAGCATCATATAAAATTAGCCTTTAAATATTAAGATTAATTTAGAATAACCTTTTGTTTAAATAGGAAAATTAAAACATTGTGAAATTTCAAAGCAGTAAAAATTCCAGGTCCATCTTTGAATAGGTTAGATCTTGATTGGTTACTGAAGGTCTTCTAGTCCAACCCCTGCTTGAACAGGAGACCCTGTACTATCCATCTATTTTTCTATCTATCTATGGAAAAGGTATTTTTTATTGCTTTGAAATTCCACAATGTTATATTCTTATAATTTATATACTCACTTTGAAAAGGGCCAAGAGAGAGGGGCCTTCCTCACCTCTGAGGGTAAGAGAGAAGACGCTCTTTCCAACCCCACCAGTCACAATTCTTTGACTGATGGGTCTGCACCATAATTTCCCTGCCTGATGAAGGAAAGCTACAGGATTTGGGTTTGGCTAGTCTGGAGAAAAGAAGGACTGTGGACAGGGGGACACTTGATAGCAGTCTTCCAGTATTTGAGGGGCTGCCACAAAGAGGAGGGGTCCACTTACTTTCCAAAGCACCAGAGGGCAGGAAGAGAAACAACCCATGGAAAGTAATCAAGGAGAGATGCAACCTTGAATGAAGGATAAACTTCCTAACAGTGAGGACAACCAACCAGTGGAATGGCTTGTCTTCACAAGTCATGGGTTCTCCATCATTGGAGACTTTTGAGAAGAGTCTGAACAATCACTTGGCTGATATGGTACACGATCTCCTGCTTAAGCAGGGGGCTGGACTAGAAGACTTCCAAGGTCCCTTCTGGCTCTGTTCTAATTGATTGATAGTGTGGGATGGGCTGATGTGATAGGACAAGGCTGGTTCCATAGGTACCCACCCCTGTAGCATGTATACCTGGATAAAAAGGCAGGACGGTGTCTGGAGAACATTTTGTCGCCTGGGCTACGTTGCTCGTCTGAGCCCTTTCCTTCTCGTGCGCCCTTGGCAAGGGAGTGGGCTCTTTCAGCGCTTGCTTGATCTCCACCTGAGGAGCCTTCGGAGGGGTCTTGGAAGTTGTTCTCTGTGCCAAATCAGGAGGCACCAGTGCTGGAGGCAGAACCTTCTTCGTGACCTCCATCGGAGCTGGGGAAATCACAAGAGAAGGCAGGACCTGCGAGGCTTGCTGAGCGGCTGAGGAACTGGAAGGGTGGGATCCAGAGAAGTGGGCTTCCTGGTTGTCTGACTTTTGTGGGTCATTATTATTGTTCTGTGGATTGGACTGTCCATTGCTGTCCTTCTTCTTTAGGAATGGCAGCTTGTTCAGCATAGGACTCATCCTGCCGTGAAGAGTGAGTGATCTCTGGAACTGAAAGGAGATCCTATCAATAAAGGAGAATGTTTGGAACTCCAAGTTGAAATGAGGGGTGATTGGTACTCCTGTCTGTCTGTCTGTCTGTCTGTCTGTCTGTCTGTCTGTCTGTCTGTCTGTCTGTC
>BLBF01000081.1:1537479-1552165 GCA_015471245.1 Laticauda colubrina
AAACCTTCTTCCCATGCTGAAGGAAATCCACAACTGGCAGATGACCTGAACGTGTTTTACTGTAGGTTTGAGAGAAAACGACTGCCACCCATCTTCACAATCCCCATCTCAGACTCAACAACTACAGCCAAGCCTTCTACAACCTATCCCATCCCATTGGGCCCACCACCTCTGGGGATTACAGAGAATGAGCTGCAAGGTCTATTTCACAGACAACAGCCAGGAAAAGCACCAGGCCCAGATAAAATCTTGTGTCCCCATCTTCACCCGCATCTTTACTAAATCACTAGAGATGTGCTATCAAGACCAATCTAGATTTCGTCTCGATACGGAGAGTGATTGGGGATTTTTCTTTCTCGGTAGGGTGTCTGGTCTTCTACATTTTCTAGACTGGCACATGCTTTGGTGAAGCTGAAGAAAGTGGCAACCTTCATTCTCCCTCACTCATCTGGAACCTCTCCAGCTCTCTAGAGGGTCTCAAGGATCATCCGCAAGCCTCCACATGTTCTATATCACCACAACAACACCGCGGCTGAACTATTTCTAAGGATTTTCGATCAAGTTCGACTTGTACAGGCCATCTTGATGGGAGGAAAAGAGCAAAAGAGAAAGAATTGCCACGTTTTGTCTGACTTACATGAGTAAAGTACTTCTGCAGGTGGGGGATCAGGCTGACTGCCTTATAGCCATAGATATGGACATCCAGCTGCCCAAACAGGATCTGAAGTGTCCTCAGTGCTTCCTTGGCTACATTCCTAGGTTGTTGGCTGGTGCAGTGGATCATAGGTAATAAAAGTGGTCGCAAAACCTTAGCCTGGATGAAGCAGGGAGAGAAAAGAGCCATTAAACAGGGTCTGGAGTTCTCTGAGTCTAGCAGAGGTCATGACAGAGAAGCCCACAGAACATGGAATCCCAGGGTTGAAAGGGAACTGGGAGATCTTCCAGTCCAACCTGCTGCTCAAGCAGGAGACTCTGGACTCCTGATAGAGCGAACCTACACCATGTGTGCCAGATGTGCCATGCAGAGCCCTCTCAGTGGGCATGCGCCTCCTTGACAGCGGCTCTCCTGGTTTCTGGCACACCGGCCAGCTGGTCTTCGTGGGCGCCAGAGTGCTGGGAAACAGCCAAAAAATCAGCAAAAAATCAGACTATTTTTTTCAGGCATCCAGGCCGTTTTGAACCTTTTTCTGGTGCATTTCCAGGCTGTTTTCCAGAACATTTTTGGGTCTTCTGAGCAATTTTCAGGCTTTTTGGGGGGTCTGTTTTCCAAGCCGTTTTCAGGCCTTTTGGGGCTTCTGGGTTCGTTTTCAGGCCTTTGGGGGGGGGGGGGCTGATTTCCAAGCTGTTTCCCAATCCATTTTGGGGCCTTCTTCTGGGCCATTTTCAAGCCTTTTGGGGGACTGTTTTCCAAGCCATTTTCCAGACCATTTTGGGGCCTTCTTCTGGGCCGTTTTCAAGCCTTTTGGGGGGCTGATTTCCAAGCCATTTTCCAGACCATTTTGGGGCCTTCTTCTGGGCCATTTTTAAGCCTTTTGGGGGGCTGTTTTCCAAGCCGTTTTCCACACCATTTTGGGGCCTTCTTCTGGACTGTTTTCAGGCCTTTTGGGGGACTGTTTTCCAAGCCATTTTCTGGACCATTTTTGGGCCATTTTCAGGCCTTTGGGGGGACTGTTTTCCAAGCCATTTGCTGGACCATTTTTGGGCCTTATTCTGGGCCATTTTCAGGCCTTTTGGAGGGATGTTTTCCAAGCCATTTTCCAGACCATTTTGGGGCCTTCTGGCCCATTTTCAAGCCTTTTGGGCAGCTGTTTTCCAAGTCGTTTTTCAGTCCATTTTGTGGCCTTCTTTCTGGACTGTTTTCAGGACTTTTGGGGGGCTGTTTTCCAAGCTGTTTTCCAATCCATTTTGGGACCTTCTTCTGGGCCGTTTTCAGGCCTTTTGTTTTCCAAGCCTTTTTCTGGACCATTTTGTGGCCTTCTGGGTCATTTTCAGGCCTTTTTTTGGACCATTTTCCAGGCCGTTTTCTGGACCATTTTTGGGCCTTCTTCTGGGTAATTTTCAGGCCTTGTTTGGGGCTGTTTTCCAGGCCATTATCCAGACCATTTTCTGCCTTCATTTTCTGGATGAAGCAGGGAGAGAAATGAGCAATTAATTCTGGTAATCACAAAAAAAGAAGTGCAAGATCTATTTCACAGATAAAAGCCAGGAAAAGCACCAGGGTCAGACAAGATAATGCCTTCTTGCTTAAAAATCTGTGCTGACCAATTGGACCCCATCTTTATCCGAATCTTTAATAAATCACTAGAAATGTGCTATGTTACTTCTTGCTTCAAATGCTCTACTATCATCCCATTGCCAAAGAAACCCTTCATCAAGGAATTGAATAACTTCAGACCAGTTGCTCTAACATCTGTAGTTATGAAGACCTTTGAAAGGCTGGTGCTGGCCCACCTGAAAGCCATCACAGATCCACTGTTAGACTCCTGTCATCTGCACCTCTATAACTGTCTGGTTTGGCTCTGCGACCTAACAGGATAGACACAGACTTCAGAGGATAATTAGGACTGCAGAAAAAGCAATTACTACCAACCTGCCTTCCATTGAGGACCTGTATACTGCACAAGTCAAAAGGAGGGCTGTGAAAATATTTACAGACCCCCTCACAACCTGGACATAAACTGTTCCAATTCCTACCCTCAAAATGATGCTATAGAGCACTGCACACCAGATCAACTGGACACAAGTCCAATTTTTCCCCCATGCTATCACTTCTGCTAAACAACTAATTACTATAATTTCTTCTCACCCTTCCTAGTACCTATCTCTTCCCACTTATGACTATAACCACGTTGCTTCTATCTTCACAATTTATATTGTTTTATTTCCTAATTTGGTTTGATTGCTTATTAGTATCCTATGACTATCACTACGTGTTGTATCTTATGATTCTTGATGAATGTATTTTATTTTTTCTTTCTGCATACTGAGAGCATATGCACCAAAGACAAATTCCTTGTGTGTCCAATCACACCTGGCCAATAAAGAATTCTATTCTATTCTATTCTATTACTCAAGGCTGTTTGGACCCATTTCGGAAGATGTTCCTTTATTCTGTGAGCCAAACACCTATCAGTTCTGCCCATGTAATTGTCTCCGCAATTACAAATAAATCAGTAAATACAATGAATTTTGGTGCTGATAAGTTGTGCTTCCTGAATGAATGAATGAATTATTTAACTGGCTGGTGATTAGACACACAAGGAATTTGTCTTGGTGCATATGCTCTCAATGTACATAAAAAGAAAAGATACATTTATCAAGAATCAAAAGGTTTATGTTCACTTAATATAGTCATGGGGTACAAATAAGCAATCAAATCATACTAGGAAACAGTCTGTCAGCTTTGGAAATCATATTCCAGACTGCCACTTAGCTTGAGAAAGTGGGAGGGTGGGTGACTTCATTTGAATAGTTTTAATAAAATAGAATAGAATTCTTTATTGGCCAAGTGTAATTGGACACACAAGGAATTTGTCTTGCTGCAAATACTCTCAATGAACATAAAAGAAAATATACTGTAAGCACTGGACTTTTTCCCTTCAACCAAAAAGAATGAACTTCTGAAAACTAGGTGTTTCAAAAGGAATCCTTTATTGAAAGGGATTTTATCTCAACATTAGGTAAAGCAGAATCTAAGATATCCTCGGGCATAAAGTCATAGATAAAAGAAATTAAAACCCCTCCCCTCATTCAGATTTAGTCAAACAAAGAACCAACAAGTTAATTCCCCCCATACCTTCTTTGGGAATATATCTTAGCAGAGTTCTCAGGAGTTTCTTCCAGGGCTGGAATTTTTATGGTTCCTTCTCATCTTGTTATCTCTTCAAGAGGTGACAAGTTTCTGGACATCTGCCTCCACTCCTCCAGTTGTATATCATGTGCAAGTTATACAGAATCAATATATGATTTAATATATTCAGGTTACATAAAAAATGATTACGGTTTCTGCCTGGGCTTGCCGCTGGAGCGCCCCGAGCCAGTTGGCTTTGGGGCTGAGCCACCCCGTAGAGGTGGTGAAGAAGGGGGAGATTGCCAGCAGGGTTGAGGAGAGCCGCATCTCTCCTCCTCATCTGGTGGAATTCAGCTGTGCCCAGTTCCTGTAACCATTCTTCATGTTTTAGTCGCCAGTCCCTTAATCATCCTGGTTGATCTTCTCTGCACTCTTTCTAGAGTCTCAACATCTTTTTTATAAAGTGATGAACAGATGCAATACTCTAGTGTGGTCTTACTAAGTGGTGAGTACTGGATGCAGTACTCTGGTGTGGTCTTGCTTACTCTATAAGGCTTTATAGAGTGGTATTAGTACCTCATTAATCTTGATTGTATCCCTCTGTTAATGCAACTTAGGATTGCATTGACTTTTTTGGCTGCTGCTGCACACTACTGGCTCATATTTAGCTGGTTGTTCACTAAGACTCCAAGATCCCTCTCAGTTACTGCTAATGAGTCTGGTTTCACCCAGTCTATATGTATACTTTTGGTTTTTCTTGCCTAAGTATAGGATTTTACTTTTCTCTACATTGAATTTCATTTTGTTATATACTGCCCAATATACCACCCAGACTAGTGTTCTAGTCTGTCAAGAT
This sequence comes from Laticauda colubrina, assembly GCA_015471245.1. Taxonomy (NCBI): domain Eukaryota; kingdom Metazoa; phylum Chordata; class Lepidosauria; order Squamata; family Elapidae; genus Laticauda; species Laticauda colubrina. Next base: position 1,542,126 of record BLBF01000081.1, read on the forward strand.
CGATCCGGAACTTGAGCCTGAGTGTAAAGTTTGCCACTAAGTTCTGGAGGGAATTTTTAAAGTCCATTGGGTCATCCTATTCTATCCTTTGATTCAATTGTTGGATGCAGCACAAATTGATGTCTTGATGGTGTTGGACCCTAGGGCTGAATTTACCAGGGATTGCTACAAGCTAATGAATTCATGTAGAAATTTCTGTGAAAATTCATTGCTTGCCACAAGGTGGAAATATACCCTTGAGTTGGGTGACAAGGTTTGGCTTGTTTAGCAAAGAAAGAAAAAAAAATCCTCTTTTTTTTTGTTTAGAATTTCCTATGAAATTTTCTATTTGCCACCAGATGATGCTATAGGCTGGCAGTTGAATGGTAACCGATTAGACTGGAAGGAAAGGTCATTAAAAGGATACAGTAATTCAGCAGTTGCATGCACTGTGGTTAAATAATTTCTCCTTGCTTTTAGATTGCTTCTAATTTTGTTAAAGGAAAAATCTTTCTTGACTTCAGCAGTATAACAAAAGGCAATATGCTGGCTTTGTTAAATCACTTGCTAGATAAAGTGTCTCTCTTCAGGGGGGGAATGTTCCCCATTGCTCTGGAGACAGTCCTTCACTAATGATTTACAACCCCCAATAAACTGGCCGGAGACCTGTTTTACAACCTTGTTGCTTGGATAGCAGGTTGTAATGTGACTGGAGAGGCCTCTTAGATTGCTTCCTTCCTGTTGCAAGTAGGATCAGAAAGGGAAGAAGAAGAAAAAGCAAACCCTCTCCAGCTGCTGAGAAATGTAGCTCCAGTTTCTTGTTTTTTTAGATCACAAGAAGAGATTACTTTGACTCTTTTCATCTGCATTTGAAAAAGAGTTTGTAAATAGTAACTGGAGGGAGACAGGGATTGATGGGGAACACCTGGTCCCTCCCCTTGTTTTGAAAATCAGTTATTTTTAAACTTAAAGCCCATGTCACACTAAACCAACGGATGCAAAGAGGATGTAAAACGGACAAAAAACCTTGCCATCCGTTCGAAAACGCGATGTACTCACTGCCTCCGTTTGGCTTCCTCTCTATCCGTCCAGCATCCGTTTATGGACGTTTCATCCGCTCCAAAAGTTTTGGGCTGCCTAAAACTTTTATGCGGAAAATGTATCCAGTTTGTCCGTTCTGCATCCGCTACGCATCCGCTTCACATCCGTTACGCATCCGCTATATCCGCTAGGCGTCCGCTACGCATCCGCGCAACTCCATCTGCCCAGACGTGGGGAGGAAGCGGAACGGACGCAGAACGGATGCAGAACGGATGCGGAACGGATGCCTAGCGGATGCAGAACGGAAACAAAGCGTTTAAAACGGAAAAAACGTTCGCAGAGGGGACCTATCTCGGATATTAAGGATGCCTAGAGGATGCCTAGAGGATGCAAAGGGACACCTATACTGCCTATAAAAAGGGGGAGCAACTCGCCTGCATCTCACTTTCAGACCAGCAGCCCAGCGGTGCAGACCTCTGCAGCCTTCATCTGCCTCTTCCTCTTCCACAGCATCCAGTCATGTCCACCATGGATTGTAACAAAGTCCTTTCGGCAGCCACCATCCTTCTGCAACAGTGCGAAGCCATCTGCAGGCTCTGTGAACTCTACTACGGGAAGAAAAGGAGCCACCCAAAAAGAGTCTGGGTCCGAAGATGGTTCGCCAGAAGAGCAGGACGGACTGTACAACAAGCTGATGGTGGAGCTCAGGAGCGAAGACACTCAGGCATTTCAGAACTTCATGAGGATGCCTCCAGCCATGTTTGAGGAAGTTGTGGAGTGGCTGAAACCCAGGTTGACCAAGCAGAACACCAACTTCCGGCCCAGCCTGGACCCTGGGCTCAAGGTGGCACTGACTCTATGCCACCTGGCCTCAGGGACCACGTACAGGAACATGCAGTACGGCTGGAGGGTGCCACACAACACCATCAGCATTGTGGTCAGAGAAGTGGTGCAGGCCATCATCGAAGAATACAAGGAGGAGCTCCTCCAGTACCCCTCCACTGAAGAAGGATGGAAGAAAGTTGCAGAGCAGTGGTATCAGAAGTGGAACTTACCACACACTGTTGGAGCCATAGATGGCAAGCACGTGGCCTGAAAATCTCCAGCCAACTTGAGGTCCACTTATTTCAACTCCAAGGGCTTCTTTAGCATCATCCTCTTCGCCATGGTCGATGCTGACTACAAGTTCATGTACATCGATGCTTCAGGCAACGGCTCCTCTTCAGATGCCCAGGTATACAACGCCAGTCACCTCAAGGAGGGGCTGGAACTCAACCTCATCGTGGGCTTCCCAGATCCAGAACCCCTGCCCAACGACACACAAGATGTGCCCTATTTCATCGTGGGGGATGACGACTTCTCCCTCACAACCTACCTCATGAAGCCCTACACCTCCAGACTCCTCACCCGTGAAGAGAGGATCTTCAACTACAGGCTGTCCAGGGCAAGACAGGTGGTGGAGAACGCCTTTGGCATCCTGGCCAACAGGTTCCAGGTGCTTCTCACCACCATGCAGCATTGCCCAGAGACCGTGAGGAGGATCATGGAAGCTTGCTGCATCCTGCACAATCTCATGCGCACCCGCTACCCAGTCTTGCAGAACAGGCTCGTGGACCTCCAACAAGGCAATGGGGACATGGAGCCTGGGGAATGGAGGCAAGGGCAAAACCTGATAGACACTGAGGATGTGCAAGGCCCCAACAGAGCCTCACATGAAGCGAAGAAGCAGCGCAACCTCCTGAGACAATGGTGCTGCTCCCCAGCTGGAGCAGTGGAGTGGCAAGACAGGATGGTAGATGCTTAATAGATGCTTCCTTCAGCCTGTCTCATCACACGGATGAGATTGGGCCATGTATGTTTGGTTGGCCTACAATGAACAGGGCGTTTAATAAAGAGTTGTGTTTATGCTGACATGTTTGGATAATTATAACGTTATTATTGATAATAAAGGGCCGTAGGTGTGGCACGTGGGAGGCTGGACCATACAGTCCCACTATACTTGCACTGGAGGTTTATCTATCCCACAGCTATTACCCATTCCAAAGGTATCCCTGCCCATCCCACAGGTATCTCAACCCATCCCACTGCTATCCTAACCCATCCCACTGCTATCTTAACCCATCCCACAAGCATGCAAAGGCTTAAACCATTTCTAAAAGTTTCCAGCAAAACTTTATGAAAAAAAAGAAATGAAGCAAGTGTGTGAATCATAAATAGACTTTATTAACAACAAGGTATAAGACAAAAAAGAGTCTCTGGCACTCCTCTTGGTCGCTCAGTCTCAGGGGTGAAGGGTGCAGGTGCTGTGGAGGTGGCTGGTGCTGGAGTGCTTGTCATCAGCTCCTCCAGAAGCAGAAGCAGCAGAAGCCCCAGCCCCAGAAGAGTGAGCCCGTGCTGCAGAAGCCCCAGCAGAACCAGAGTGAGGGCCAGGGGACTGGATGGTAGCCCTGTCCCTCTTGCCAGGGCTGGCAGCAGATGGCTGAGACTTGCTGTGCTTCCGCATGGTTGTGGGGTTGCTGGCTGGCAGGGAGGCTGGCAGGAACCAAGGCTGGCAGGGAGGCTGGCAGGGAGGCTGGCACCAAGGCAGGCAGGAAGGCTGGCAGGCAGACCGGCTGGCAGCAAGGCTTGCAGGGAGGCTGGCAGGGAGGCAGGCACCAAGGCTGGCAGGAAGGCTAGCAGGGAGGCAGTCACCAAGGCTGGCAGGAAGGCTGGCAGGCAGGCAGGTACCAAGGCTGGCAGGCAGACATGAACCAAGGCTGGCAGGAAGTCAGGCAGCAAGGCTGGCAGGCAGACCGGCTGGCAGCAAGGCTGGCAGGGAGGCTGGCAGCAAGGCTGGTTGGCAGACATGCAGGCAGGGCAGGCAAGGCAGTTGATGTGTCCGGCAGCAGGTCTTTCCTCTGAATGGCGACCTACTTCCGAGCTGCTTCCATTATATCCGCGTGGCTGACGCAATGCATCCTCCCCGCATGCGCAGTGAACGCCAGGCATCCATTAGGCTTCCGCTGTGCATCCGCTAGGCTTCTGCTCTGCATCCGCTTCATCCGTTCGGTGTCCGCTCTGCATCCGCTCTTTCCGTTCCACGTCTGCTTCGCTGAGGCCCCCCGGAAGCCCTGCGGATGTGCCACCCACTCCCATCCGCTCCCATCCGCTCCCATCCGCTTCCATCCGCTGGGCTTCCGTTCCGCATCCGCTTTGCATCCGCCCTGCGTCCTCCCCCCGTCCGTGTTATCCGCTCCGGTTATGCAAATTTTTGCCCCTTTTGAGAGCGGATAACAACGGATGGAACATTTTGCTCGTCCGCTGTGTCCTTTTTGCATCCGTTGGCCAGTGTGACATGGGCTTAACCCGAGACAGAGAAGCTTCTCTTGCTGAAGAGAGGGGAGGAATTTTGGCTCCTCTTAGCTATTCACACTCTCCTTGTTATGCAAATTGAGTCTTTGAGATAGCAGAGATGGAAAGACTCAGAGAGGAGTTTACTTGTTTGTCTCTTGCAAAATGGGGGATTCTTAGCCCCTCCCAACCATCCAAACAGCTTGTAAAACTTCCCTTGCAGAGAGAGAGAGAGAGAGAGAGAGTTCAAGCAATCTGATTAGTTATATCTCTGCTTTGGAGACTCAGATTAACATTGTGCTTTGACTTCGGAGTCTAGATTCAAATGTCCATCATCTTTTTTCTGAGGGATTGCAGGAATTCAGATCTACTTATCATTTTACTATTCTATCCTTTGATTCAATTGTTGAATATAAAGACAGATAGATAACTCTACAAATTCTTCCATACAAAGTTTCTTTTATTGGATTGTATTAGGTGTCCTCAAGGTAACTCACAGTTATATTGAGATGCATCTAATGTCCAATTCTTTGCACAGTTGAAATCATAGTGTAAAATAATAGTGTTGAAAGGTGCCAAAATATCTTTCCTTCGAGGATTCGATTTTCCTGCTGGGAGAGCTCCGGCGCAAGGATATGGACAACTGCTTGAAAGCTGGATTTTTTTATTTTTCAGGAAGGCGAGAGATAGCGAGAAGTCTGCGTTCCTGGGCTAGCCACTTTCTTATGGTAAGTCCCTGGTTTTTATACCCTTTTCTCCTTTTGTGTGTGAATGCTTGTATTTAATGTTTCAAATCCTATCAGGGTTTTTCTTTATTTCCGCCGGAGGGCAAACTCCGCGAGGTGCGGAAGGCGGTCTCTACAGGGTGGTTTGATTGCATTATTGGTTTCTTCCTAATCGCTTTTTAGCCTTACAATGGTTTTTTATATTAGTTTTGTGGTAATCTCCTGTCTGTCTCTTTTGTAATTTATGTGTCTTTTGTCTGTTTGTCTTGCTTATTTGGTATGTCCTGTGTTTCTAAGGGTCTTCTTTTCTTATTTGTCTAGTTTTCTTAATTACTTGGGCTTTTGTCTATAGGGATTATTTAATACCTTTTATTTGATTCCTTTTCCTATGTAAGTTTGTATTATGGCTGGCCTGATGTTCCCTCTGGGCTTTTTCCTGCTTGAGTGACACCACTGTCTTCGTGAGGTTCCCTTTCCACAAAAGTAATCTTCCCATCCCATATTTCATCCCATACTAGTGGAGCCAAAGGAGAGAGGCTAGCACAAAGCTAGGGTCCGAGCAAGAGCGAAGAAACCTCCCCCAACCCACCAAGGGTCAATTCCATGACCAATCAGGATTACAGATGTGGCCACATGACATGAACTATATTTCTCATCTAATGTCCAATTCTTTGCATAGTTGAAATCATAGTGTAAAATGATAGTAATCTTTCCCCTATTTCATCCCATAGTAGAAGAGTCAAAGGAGAGAGGCCAGCACGAAGCTAGGGTCCAAGCAAGAGTGAAGAAACCTCCCCCAATCCACCAAGGGTCAATTCAGTGACCAATCAGGATTACAGATGTGGCCACATGACATGAACTACATTTCCCAGGATACCTTAACTACATTTACCGTGATGCATTCTCTTCAGGGGACAGCTCCCAATTCCTAACTAATTATATCAATTCCCCTTCACTAAAACTGGTTGGACAGCACACATCTCAAGGGCTTTCCTCAGCATTTTATTCTGCATGCAACGGGGTATCAAAGAGAGCAAATGCCATGGTGGAACAATACATTAGATGCCATGTAAATTATCAACAGGAGAACTGGGCAGAACTGTTGCGATTTGCAGAAGTTGCTTACAATAATGCAGTATAAAGCAGCATAGACTTGACTCCATTCCAAATCAACCCCGGCATGGAATTTGTCCCTATTCTGGAATTATCTAGGGAATCCCCAACATCCATGTCTTTAACAGAATGGATGGACTCTTTAAAAAAAGGTTGAGAGGATACAACAAAGCTTTGACTGAAGCTGCTGAGGAATATAAAAAGCAGGCAGACAAACATAAATCCATCCAACCTTCATTTAAAGTAGGGGACAAAGTGTTTTTGTCAACTAAATAACTCAAATTGAAACTTCCCAGGAGGAAGTTGGGCCCTAAATTCTTAGATCCATTCCCTATATCAAAAATAATCAATCCAGTCACAGTCCAATTAAGTCTCCCCTGGCTATCAGGGAAAATACACCCAGTGCTCCATAGTAGTTTATTGAAACTAGCTGTAGGGTCACATTTAAGGCCAATACCAACAGCTCCCACCAAACCTTTGATCGTACAGGGTGAGACACATTATGAAATCAAGAAAATCCTCAATTCTGGATCGCACCAAGAGAAATTACAATATTTGGTATTATGGAAGGGTTACTCTTTGTCAGATGCTACTTGGGTAAAAAGTTGGGATGTATATGCAGATAGATTGGTTAACCAATTCCACAGTGAATTCCTTGACAAACCAAAGGGTCCCCGGGGGGGGGGGGTTGGGTTAAGGGCATCACATTAACCCCTGGTTGTGTTTTCTTTATTATCTTTTTTAGGAGGTGAACTTCTCAAGGGGGGACGCCTGTCAGTATTGGAAGCCATATTCCACACTGCCACATAGCCTGAGAAAGTGGGAAGGGTGATTTCAATTGAGTAGTTCTAAGTAGACAAAATAAAAAAAAATCTTAGTTCAAGGTTTTAAAGTGTGGCACAGGATGGAAAAAGGATCTTACTCTGGGACAGAGTATGATTGGTCCATGTGATGCGATGATGGTAAAAAGGGGATGGATTGTCGTTTAAGACATTGTGGGAAATCCAGGAAACTTTTAGTTTCGAGATTCCACAGATTGCCAGGTGCTATTCCAACAAAGGTACTTTTGAAATTATGCTTGTCTCAGAGTTACTGACTGGAATGGAGGTTTGCTGGGACGCTGACACAGTCAATATCTTAAGGATACAAGCAACAAAGTGACAGTCCTACAGTCACAAGTGGAAGGGGATGGATGAAAAGAAGGATGGGAGAATTAATAGTGATAGTATGAATGAATGAATTTCACTTTATTACGGTCTTAGACCAGCAATAGACATCACTATTTACAATATACATAAAAAATACTGACACATTATAACACATTAATAGTGGATAAAAACATCTGTTAAGAAAATACATGTTCTCAAACAGTTAGGGGCATTCCCTGGTTTATATGAGTGGGGAGCCAATAAGTATGTGTGTAAATATAATTTTCCAAAGTTTGTTCTATCTCCAAGAATTGTCACAAATTGACAGCTATACTTCTGAAACCAATTTTTTCTAGTAGACATTGCAGCAACACAGAATTTTGCCACTGCACATTTAATAGCTGGGTTCGAATCCTGTAAGGGGAGAATATACAATGACATATACACTCTGTATAACTCACAGTACAACAAAACATGTCTGATATCTTCAACTTCTCCTTTACCACTTATACACACCCGTTCTGCTACTAGTGTTTTCTTATACCTGCCCTGAAGGAATGCTGATGGGAAAATATTAAATCTGGCTCTGAAGAATGCTATTCTTTGTTTTGGGAAGATCAGATCATTTAGATATCTTGCTGGTTCCCACACTCCCTGTTTTCTCTCCCTGCTGTGGCAAGCCAACCTATTTAGTTTTTCTTGGAACTTCATGCCCTTTATTCTATTGATTACTACTTGCTTTTCTTGGTCAAAGCCTAGGGACATTGAGAGCCCATAGGAGCCCAGCTTGTGGTCTATTGCCTGTTTCCAGGGGAGGGGTAGTTATCAGTTAGTACTAGAGGGGGCAGTCCAGGGGTGGGTTTCTACCGGTTCTGTCCACCTCTGTAGAACCAGTAGCTCTGAAGAGCAGCAGACATAGAACCGGTCCTATGTCTGCTGATGTTTTTGCCCACCCGCCCACATGGGCTCTTACCTGACCTTTATTTCCTGCCTGTCTCAATCCTTACCTGGGCATTTGGAGTTCCTTTGGGTGCAGCTAAGATGGTTCCCAGGAATTTGGTTTGTATAGGTTCTAGCAAGTTTTTTTTTTGGCAAGGATTCCTGTTTGTGCTCCATATAGAATTTGTGCCAATGTTTTGGTCTCAAAAAGTTTTAAGACTGCAGGTACTAATTGCCCTCCACCAGTGTAAAAATATATATATAAATTTAATTGCACTTGATTACACCTCACTTTCAAGGTGGAATTATCATACAACTTTTGTATGAGGAAAAGGAGGTGTTTATCAATGGTAGTGCATTTTAATTTCTCCCAGAGAGTGTTCCTGGATATTGAATCAAAGGACTGCTTAAAATCAAGGAAAGCCACAAAAAGAGAAGGTGTTTTTTTTTTGTTTGTGTATTTTTGAACCAGATGATGAAATACCAAGATATGATCCATTGTAGATCTTCCTTCTCTAAAACCAGCTTGCTCATCTTTAATTATCCCCCTGGAAATTAGCCAATCCTGAAGTTTATAGTTTTGGTGTTTGGCATACAATTTACTAATAAGATGCAGAAGGCTAATAGGTCTATAATTACCTGGGGCATTTCTATTACCATTTTTATAGATTGGTATGATAATTGCTAATCCCCAATCTCTTGACATACGGCCCATTTTATCTATAAATGTAAATAGAGATGCTAAAAGTGGAGCCCACCAACTGCCATTCTTTTTAATTATTTCTGGCAGGACATTATCAGCACCTGGTGCCTTATTAGCCTTGAGGGTTCCTGTCAGGTGGTGCTCCATTCAAAACTCAAGAAAGAAATACTTAGACTCCATTAATTAGAGAAAAGAGATCTTTTACTGGAGGACAAGTGGTAGCAGCAAAAGGGGCAGATCCATATGCCAATCTGAGGATCACGAAATCTTTCCTCAAACGGCTCCAGGATGAAGAACCCAGGAGAAGGCTGGAAAATGGCCTGGAAACAGACTGGAAAAAGGTTTAAAAAATGGCCTGAAAACAGTCCCCCCAAAGTCTGAAAAAACGGCCTGCTTTTTGGCTGCTTTTTGGGACATTTCCTGGCACTCTGGTGCCCAAGAAGACCAGCTGGCCGGTGTGCCAGAAACCAGGAGAGCCACTGTCAAGGAGGCGCATGCCCACTGAGAGGGCTCTGCATGGCACATCTGGCACACATGGTGTAGGTTCGCTCCATCAGGGGTGCAGAGTCTCCTGCTTGAGCAGCAGGTTGGACTGGAAGATCTCCCGGTTCCCTTTCAGCCCTGGGATTCCATGTTCTGTGGGCTTCTCTGTCATGACCTCTGCTAGACTCGGAGAACCGCAGGGACCCCGTTTAATGGCTCCTTTCTCTCCCTGCTTCATCCAGACTAAGGTTTTGCGGCCCATGTTGGGACTTGTCGTGAACTGTGCCATACAACACCATAGCAGCCTAGCCAAGGAAGTGCTGAGGACACTAAAGATCCTGTTCGGGCAGCTGGATGTCAGGATATATGGGTACAAGGCCCATGAAATAGACCTTGCAGCTCATTCTCTGTAATCCCCAGAGGTGGTGGGCCCAGTGAGATGGGGTTGTAGGAGGCTTGGCTGTAGTTAGTGTGTCTGAGATGGGGATTGTGAAGATGGGTGGCAACTGTTTTCTCTCAAACCTATCATAAAAGGTCATCTGCCAGTTGTGGATTTCCTTCAGCATGGGAAGAAGGTTT
>BLBF01000081.1:1558372-1584472 GCA_015471245.1 Laticauda colubrina
AGAAGAAGAAGAAGAAGAAGAAGAAGAAGAAGAAGAAGAAGAAGAAGCCATGCCCACTCTGTCACATGGCCATGCCCATCTAGCCATGTCCACAGAACCGGCTATTTAAAAAATTGAATCCCACCCCTGTATATAAAGCAGTATAGATATACAGTAGATCTACTGGCCAGTTTGCAGGAGGGGGGAGACACTCTTCCTTGCTCAGGAGCCAAAGTACACCTTTGTTTGACTGCCTCACTCTGGCTTTATATTTGAGAATGCCTGGCTCTAGTGTATCTCACCATCAAACTGATATTTCCCTGGGGCATTTGTAATATTGTCAATTACAGATGCTTTGAGTTTGTTCCAAAGCGTTGCTCTAAAGATGGGGTCAAAGGCCTCCTTGAAATCTAGAAACAGCATTGATGCTAAAAAATATTGGACTAGAATACACATGTGGTTGGAAGAAATGATAAAACAACACATAGACTTAAAACCAGAGACATTTTTATTGGGAATTTGCCTGAAGGTTACAATAAAGAGATTATCGTACTTGATTATCAGCAGCTAGAATTGTATTTGCACAAAATTGGAAAAATGGGAAAATTCTAATGGAAGAGGAAATAATTAAGAAAATAACGGAATGTGCAGAAATGAGTAGATTGACAATGGCAATTAGAGAACAGGAAGAAAAAGATTATTATAAAATTTGGAATCTATCTGATGAATGGCTAGATAGAAGAGTAAGAAATTGAAATATGTAATAATAGTATAATATAATTGATTGAATTAGAGTGAGTTAAAAATGAATACAATTTAAATAAAGATGAAATATATTCTTGAAAGACAATCATTATAATGTTAATGACAATATAACAATTGACAAATGCAATATAAAATATTGATTAGAATGGCTATAAATATAAACAAGTAAGAAATGTATGACATTATGATTATGAGCACAAGGGATATGTACCCAACTGACACACTGTAGAATTGAAAGATGGTTTTGTTTGTTTATCTTTGTTACAAAATAAAAAAAAAGCTTTTTTTAAAAAAAACTAGAAACAGGGCAAGGAAAGGCATGATTTAAAGTGGCTGAGTATATTTCACAGTCAAGACTGAAAGTATCAGTTCTTAATCAAGCGTGACTACTGTCTCAAACTAATTTTGTCATTCTGTTTCAGAATTGTCTCTGTCATTGCCTGGTCTACATGGGCTAAGATACCAGGCTACTGTCCTCAACAGCAGCAGAAGTTGATGATCCACTCTGCATATAAATTAGGATGCTGAGTTAGCTGTCAAAGCTCTTGATGTAAAATCTGAGATTAATGGAGAGAAACGTTTTTTGAGGGCATGGGGGGTTGCGTGTAAATTTTAAACCCAAAATTTAAAAGAGAGGACAAAAAAGGAGCCAAACACAGGCTTTCGTGAGATTTAAGGAAATACCAGATGAAAAAAGCATGCAGTAGCTCACATTTCCTTGCTTGTGGTTATTAATGTATGCAATTTCTTTTAAGGAAGCAATTTATTTCCTCTGCTTATTTTGCAACTGAGAAATAGAGTATTTATATAAATGCTGACTATAAGCTAAAGCAGATGTAAGACTCATCCAGACCAGATACAAAAAGTCTGTTTTCAGAGCAAGCCAGAATTTATTTAAGGTAAGATCGTATATATACAATATCTCAAAAAAGAAAAGCAGGGTTACCCCTCCCAGTTTTTCCCCTGAGGTGTCCTCCAAAGTATCAGCATCCCATAATTGTGATCCTATTTCATAGATATGGTAGATGAATCATACTTTAGTTGATTAATTGGCTACAAATTTGCATACAATGTTGCTTATAAATTGAATACAAATGAGCAAGTGGTTCTGAAGCAAGCAAGATCCCAATATGCTTAACAGCAATCTATTCTTCTCTAGAAAAGAAGAATGAAGTGTCTGTTTAAGATAGTCTTAACAATTTTCAGCTTTTTAAAATACTTGTTTAAGTTTTTAATAATAGCAGTTAAGATTTAGATACTGCTTCAAAATGCTTTACAGCCATTTACAAGTTAGCATATTGCCCCCTGAAATCCTGATCCTCATTTCATCAATCGCGGAAGGAAAATATTATATAACTTCCTATCCAAATTTTAAAATATGGATTCATATTGGAAAACATGCATAATAAGTTAAAATTATAATATTTGTCAAATATATTACCAAAGTATAATGATATAGTCTCTAAATATTGTTAATTTCTATGCATTGTATAGAAATGTGAATGTGAAAATTCACAATTCACAGTGAAATGTGAATGTGAAATGTGAAATGTGAAAATTACAATTTGAAACTGAAAGCAGATTTAGATGTTTTTACTGAAGCACTATTTTTGATGGTAGCTAGAAAATAAATCATATTATTTCATTAATGCAACATTGTTTGCAAATTATATCCAATATGTACTAATATTTCTTTTTCTGCTGTTCGCTAATTTTACAAAACAAAGTTATAAACGTTCCATTTACTATGTACTGTGTGTGCTTTGTGCACATTTGTTAAGAATCTGGGAAAAGCAAGTAGAGCACTTTCCCTTCACATTTTCTTCATGCTTCCTCTTTTGTGGTTTCGAAGCACAATCATATTGTTTGGATAGTTAGCATGAAAGCCCAAATCTGAAGCTAGAATTACTATTCTTTCTACTCTTCTCTCTATCTGTAGGAAATACGGACTTTCTCTTCTTAACATTTTCTATAATTATTGGGTAATTGTTTTCCTAACCTTCTTCATCTAATCACCATCAGATTGATGATGCACTTGCTTTTTATAGAATTCTTTGTAAAATAGGAATTCTTTATTGGCCAAAAATGATTGGACACACAAGGAATTTGCATATGCTCTCAGTGTACATAAAAAAAAAAAAAAATACATTCATCAACAATCATAAGATAACAACACGTAGTGATAGTCATATAATACTAATAAGCAATCAAACCAAACTAGGAAACAAATAAAATAATATAAATTGTGAAAATACAAGTAATGTGGTTATAGTCATAAGTGGGAAGAGGTAGGTACTAGGAAGGATGAGAAGAATAACAGTAATACAGTCTTACTAAATAGTTTGACAGTGTTGTGGAAATTAGTTGTTTAGCAGCGTGATGGCATGAGAGAAAAACTGTCCTTGTGTCTCGTTGTTCTGGTGTGCAGGGCTCTATAGTGTCATTTTGAGGGTAGGAATTGAAACAGTTTATGTCCGGGATGTGAGGGGTCTGTGGGTATTTTCACAGCCTTCTTTTTGACTTTCCCCAACTGAAGGCAGGTTGTTTTTTTTGCAGTCCTAATTACCCTCTGAAGTCTGTGTCTGTCTTGTTGGGCAGCAGAACCAAACCAGACATTTATAGAGGTGCAGATGACAGACTCCATCATTCCTCTGTAGAACTGGATCAGCAGCTCCTTTTGGGCAGTTTGAGCTTCCTGAGTTGGCGCAGAAAGAACATGATTTGTTGGGCTTTTTTGATGTTGTTTTTGCTGTTAGATGTCCATTTTAAGTCTTTAGATATGATAGAACCTAGAAAATTGAAGGACTCTACTGTTGATACTGTGTTGTCTAGTATTGCAAGAGGTGGTTGTATTCCTTTAGGAGGGTTTCTCCTAAAATCTACCACCGTTTTACAATTTTGAGTGTATTTAGTTCAAGATTGTTCTTGTTGCACTACAAGGCTAGTTGTTCAACTTCCCATCTATATGCAGATTCCTCGTTGTCTCAAATTAGACCAGTCACTGTTGTATCATCTGCAAACTTCAGAACTTTAACAGAAGGATCATTTGAGATTGCAGTCATTGGTATAGAGGGAGAAGAGGAGAGGGCCCACAGCCTTGAGGAGGTGGGGGGGAGCTGTGCTAATTGTACAGGTATGTGATTTTGCCCAGCTTCACCTGCTGCTTCCTGTCTGTTGGGAAGTTTATGAGCCATTTACAAGTGTGGTTGGGTACAGCTAGCTGATTTAGTTTGGTTCGAATAATATCTGGAATGATGGTATTGAATGCCGAGCTGAAGTTACAAAGAGGATCCTTGCATGGGTCTTAGGAGATTTGTTGCAGGACGTAATGCAGAGTCATATTAACAGCATCATCTGTCAATCTATTTGGTCAATAGGTAAATTGCAAGGAGTCTTACAGTGGATCCATTATGGTTTTCAGGTGGGCCAGCACCAGCCTTTCAAAAGTCTTCATAACTACAGAATATTAGAGCAATTGGTCTGAAGTCATTCAGTTCCTTGATGAAGGGTTTCTTCGGATTTAGAATGTATGTATTTAGTTATCGAAGCAAAAGGAACATAAAGTTTTATTTCCTTTAAATATACATATTTGCCTGTATAAACCCAATCTCAGCTCCCCACACTGAATGTGTTATCTGGCCATTGACCCCAGGGAATGGCTGAACTAATGAGGTGACTCCGTTACATTCTTTCATCTGCTCTTTTTTTGTTCTTGCTCTTTTTATAGTGTTTTTGATGATTTTAACTTTTTTTAATAATTAAATAATAATGTTGGTTTTATCTATTTGTAAACTGTTTAGCTTTGTTATACACCACCCAGAATCACTTTCTAGTGAAACAGGCAACTACATAAATTGGATAAATAAATAAGAAAATAAATATAATCAATCCAACCAGAATTGGTGTACTCAGGGAAGTGGAAGAGCATGTCATATATATTAAGTCTCATCAGCCTATATTTTATGGAAAATGAAATCATCACAAAATGAAACTTGGAATATGTCAGCAGTGTTTATTAAACTGTGAAAGAAATAAAGCATTTCACTATTATTTTGTTCATTATTAGTTAAGTTAATAAGCCCTTTAAAGCCTGGAGACACTTTCAGTATGAGGTTATAGCCTTTTCAAAGACCCAGAGTATCCTACATAGATCTTTCCATCGACATAATGGGGGCTTTCAAGATGGAAACTCTTCTGCCAGACTGGTTGCTTTCATGGTGTGGAGACCATAACTTGGTCCTCAACACCAATAAGACCAAGGAACTGTTAGTGGACTATATAGAAGGCATAGATCAGACCTCCAGCCCTTGCTTATCAATGGAGACCTTGGAGTGGAGCAAGTGGCTGGTTTTAATTTTCTGGGTGTTACCCTAAAAGAGGACCTGACCTGGGGGCCTGACATTGCATCTCTGGTCAAAAGGGCCCAGCAGAGATTCTACTACCTGAGGCTTCTCAGGAAACAACAACTGAATGGGAAACTGCTTCTACCGCTGCACCACAGAGAGCATCTTAACTTACTGCACCTCTGTATGGTTTGCCAATTGCACAGGGGCAGATAGGAAAGCCCTCCAGAGGGTGAACGTCATCGCCCCTCAGAGGATCACGGGTTGCCCTCTCCCCTCTGGAAGAGCTTTGTAGCTCCCGCTGCCTTAAGAAAGTTCAAAACATCCTCAAGGATCCATCTCATCCTGGGAACCCTTTAAAAAAAAACAACAACAACTATTGCCATCTGGCAGATGGTACAGGAGAATAAAAACAAGGACAAATAGGCTGAAAAACGGCTTCTATCCCAGTGCAGTAGCTCTGTTATAGTGCAATATTAATGCAATATGAGGGGTTTTCCATTCAATTGTACAGAATGTGAAGGATGTGTGTTTGTGTTTTATTTTTATAGTCATTATGTACACTGAAGATGCATTTAATTTTGTTGTATGAGGTGCAATGACAATAAAAGTAAACTAATTCCTCTCCATTAGCATCGGGACAATTGCATCCCATCCCAGCTTCTTCTGCTAATCCTTCTTTTCCTTGACTTATGCTGCAAACAGTTTATTAAATGTATTATGTCTTATGCATTTGACTTGATAGTCAAAATAAAAGCATGAGACAAAAGAGCAGGGGAATCTGTCATATCTTAAAGAACAAACATTTAAGAATCAAGCTGAAGGGCCGTTGAGAGCTTCCTCTACAATGAATCAGGCTTTCCCTGAACTGAACTTTAACACTAGAGAAGGGTTACAGGAATTTCTTGTTAAATTTTGAGAGAATAGCAGATCCATTGGTTTTAATAATGATTAATCAAGCATCATTTTGCAGTCATGGAGATAACTTGGAGAAAAACTCTGCAGAAGGATCCATTCCTTTTTGTTGTTGTTACATTAAAGTATATTTTGTACATAAATTGACATACACTGTAATACACTCTTATTTATAAGAAAATTCTAAGTTGCACACTGGTAAAGATTGGGACAGTCTGGTTTTTCTCTTTCCATGCATTTCGTGTGTGTGTGTGTGTGTGTGTGTGGGTGTGTGTGTGTGTGTGTGTGTGTAAGAGAAGAAACAGACATCTTGCGGATCTCCGGAACTAAAATTATATTTATTATACTTACTAAGCTTTTGTCAACCTCTGCTGACATCTCAGAGTAGTAAGCTACCATTACAGAGATCTATGCCTTTATACATCATTAATCAATTTAACCCTTGCATGGGTAATAGGCTCTTCCAACTGCCTCCCACCTGCAATTAACTCTGTTGTTTTTGCTTCAGTCAGGTTGGTTGAAGGAGATTTAACTCTTGTTGTTTCTCCCCTTGTCAGACCCATCCTGGACTGCTTATCTCTAAGAAGTGATGTTAACCTGCCAGCTATTTGCAATTGGCTGCTTTGCTCATGACCTTGTGTTCGGCCTGGCTTGTTCTTCATTATTCCTGTCTGTTATAATGGTAACGGTATAATGGTATATAAGCTGAAATGGTAGCTTAATACTCTGACAATGTCAGCAGAGGCTGACAAAAGCTTAGTTCGTATAATAAATATAATTTTAGTACCTGGAACTAACTAACTAACTCTCTCTCTCTCTCTCTCTCTCTGCATTCCACATATTTATTCTACAAAGTTAACATAATAATATTCAACATACTAATCATAATATTTACTTATCTTTTTTAACATGTCTTCTTTATTTTGTTTCCCTGTTTCTAACTTCCATTTTTATTATTTAACCATCTGATTCATCCACAGAGGTGACAGAACTAAGGTAGGCACCACAAGTTAAACCTGCATAAGAAATGCCAGCAAGGAATCATTTGAGGAAGAAATCGAGATACCATTGATCTCTCGCGCGGCTCGCCCCTCCAAAAGAACAGCACCAAGGGAAACAGGATGTCTTGGTTTTCAGTAAAAACATTTCTCACCAACTTCCCTATTGCTTTGTTGTGGATAATTTCTTTATTAAGAAACAGGCAGCATACGTTTGACTTTAGTTGTCATGACCCCTGACCAGCAGATCAGAAACATTTGTTGTTTTGAATGTTGAAATAACACAGAAGTCGGTTTACCAGTTGCAAAATCAAGAAGTGTGTTAGTATCACAAACCACTCCTTTACCTTTCATAATATTTCTCCTGAAAATAGATGCCAGAACACTTCTCAAGAATTAATGAATTCAGTTGTAGCACTTGCCAATCTAATTGAAACCAACAAGACAGGTGGGAAAAAGAAGCATAAGAAAAAATGAAAGAGGCTGTACAAACATCCAAGATGCTTACTAACTAGGCAAATTATGTGCAAATCTACACACTTTTTGGTATTTTCTTTTAGTGATAGTCAGCCAGCTCTGAGAGTAGGTGTCTGTATTGCTTCAGAATGTGGCTTTTCTATTTCTGTGATTGTTTGTTTGTTTTTCATAAATTTTCTGTCCAAAGAACACAAGGCAACTTGTTGGGAAACAACAACTGTAACACAACGATATCACAATCAGTTGTAACACAACTAACAGGAAACTCCAAGGATCCCAACTATGATTAGAGGTGACTTGGAGATATCGGTAAAAAGCATCAAATAGAATTGATCTCAGCAAGTAGCAGCATCTCCTAATCCCAGAAATGAAGCAGTTGAACCTGACTTGTATTTGGATAGGAAAAAAACCCAGAGAATTCCAGGGCTGTGGGCTAAACTGGGAAATAGAAAAACATTTTTGAAGCAATCAGTGGCAAATCACATCCATACTGTAGCCAGGAATGGTGCATGGGTAAATCAGTGAAACAAATAGTAGTCACATTTCACTCTGTGTATTTACCTTCTAAAAATTTTTAATGTTGTATTTCTACTTTAGTGGAGGGGGGCAGTGACATTTGTGAAATCTTCAGCTTTAACCCCAAATAGCTTGCCTCGCCTTATGCATCTTGTCTAGGTATTTCCGGCTACTTCATCTGAAGAAGCGGAAGAATTGGGGACAGGCCAGGTACCTATAGATAGGTAGTCCTATCACCCTAGTCACTGAGCCTGTTGACTAAGACTGAAGAA
Organism: Laticauda colubrina; assembly: GCA_015471245.1. Lineage (NCBI taxonomy): Eukaryota > Metazoa > Chordata > Lepidosauria > Squamata > Elapidae > Laticauda > Laticauda colubrina. The sequence goes on from BLBF01000081.1 coordinate 1,566,638, forward strand.
TTTTAACAATTTCCAGAGCTCCATTGAAGCTTTTAGGGGATGAAACAAAAAATGTATATTTATGGCAATTACTATCTAACTTGAACATCCTAATAACCCATGCTTTAGTGTGTGTGTGTCTAACAGATAACAGAAAATCAGAGTTGGAAGGGACCTTGTAGGTCATCTAGTCCAACCCCCCACCCAAGTGGGAGACCCTACACCATTTCTGACAAATGGCAGTCCAATCTCTTCTTGAAAGTCTCAAGTGATGGCACTCCCACAGCTTCTGAGGGCAACTTCTGTTCCATGGGTTGATTGTTCTCCCTGTCAGAAAGTTTCTCCTTATTTCCAGGTTGAATCTCTCCTTGATCAGTTTCCATCCATTGTTCCTTGCCTGACCTTCAGGTGCCTTGGAAAATAGCTTGACCCCCTCCTCTGTGTGGTAGCCCCTCAAATATGGGAACCCTGCTATCCTGCCTCCCCTGGTCTCTTCACTAGACTAGCCAAGCCCAGTTCCTGCAACCATTCATCATATGTTTTTAGTCTCCAGTCCCCTAATCATCCTGGTTGCTCTTCTCTTCATTTTTTTTAGAGTTGAGAGTTCTTTTTTAATAGCATGGTGACCAAAACTGGATGCAGTACTCTAGGTGTGGTCTTACTAAGGCTTTATAGAGTGGTATTAGTACCTCCCTTGATCTTGATTGTATCCCACTATTAATACAACTTAGGAGCATTAGTTTTTTTGGCGGCGGCTGCACACTGCTGGCTCACGTTTAACTGGTTGTCCACTAAGACTCCAAGATCTCTCTCCCAGTTCCTGCTCTTGAGCCTGGTTTCACCCAGTCTATATGTGTCCTTTTGATTTTTCTTGCCTAAGTGTAGGACTTTACTTCTCTCTACACTGAATTTCATTTTGTTAGATACGTCCCAGTGTTCTAGTCTGTCAAGATCCATCTGGATCTTGAGCCTATCATTTTGGGTGTTAGCTATTCCTCCCAGCTTAGTATCCTCTGAAAATTTGGTAAGTTCCCCTTCTATTCTATCTGTCTATTCTAGTCTATCTGTCTATACAGATAGATTTTGCAGTGTTCATATCTCATAATAGACATATACACATACATACATACTTATTTTGTAGACTGGTCATTTTTTAATATTTAATCGAAAGCAATACAAAAGTCATTTCCCACTGCCTTCTTCCAAGATGCAGTTTTCACCTTCCACACTCCATCTTTGAGGTCCACTGCTAGTCTCCCATTCACATAATAACTCTCCAATTCTGCTGCATTTTTCAAGATTAGCCAAGATTGGATAAATATTTTTTAATATTAAATTTTATTGAATTTTCACCTTTAAAAAACAAATTTTATGTACATTTTTGCAGTTATTTGTAGCATCAGTTATTACATTTTCCTGTATGTATGTGTGTGTATGTGTATGTGTATGTGTATATGTATATGTATGTATGTATATATATATATTTGTTTTCTGAGGTTTTCGCGGGTATTTGTATGTGGATCTTTGGTTATTCGGGTTTTCTCCCGCGTAGAATTGGAAGTATCTAGGCAACGTTTCGATGAAGTCTCATTCATCATCTTCAGGCTTGTTTCTTCAGCTCTGTGCTTCTCAGAGTAATGTGAGCTTGAAGCTTGCAGACTTCATCGAAACGTTGCCTAGATACTTCCAATTCTACGCGGGAGAAAACCCGAATAACCAAAGATCCACATACAAATACCCGCGAAAACCTATGAAAACAAATATATATATATATATATATATATATATATATATATATACATAATTCACAATTGTACTTTTGCAATTTTACTTTTACGATATTTTTTCTTTCTATTGTCTAACCAGACATACCATTTTTCCCAGACCGTATTGAATTATTTTTCTTCCCTCTCCTGCAATTTCATTGTGAGTTTCTTCATTTCAGCGCAATCCATTACTTTCTTTATAATCATATCCTCTGTGGGGCTATTATCTAATTTCCAATTTTGAGCATATAATATCCTGGCCGGCGTTAATATATGAATTATTAAACATTTGATATTTTTGTATATTCCCCTTTAGTTATCCCTAATAAGAATGTTTCAGGTTTGGAAACTATCTTTAAGCCTGTTATTTCCTGTAACCAGACCTTTACTTTATTCCAAAATGTTATCACTTTTGGACAGGTTCATCACATGTGAAAGAAGGTACCTGATTTCTTTTTGCATTTCTAACATTTTGATTTCAAATTTGGATAGATTTTGGGCAATCTCACCAGTGCTAGATGCCAAAGATTGGATAAATATTTTTAATGTTGGAATACAGTATTATATTATTTATTATTTTCATAAGACAATACATGTTTATGAAGCTACCAAAAGAGCAGTCACAATACAATCTATTAGAAAGAGTTAAAAGAGAAGCCACCCCTCTGACATCCCTCTAGTCATTCATAGTCCCCAACTCTTTTTAATGTCCCAGTCCTCAGCCAAAATCACCCCAAATCATAAGCAATTTCTCATGACCTACTGTAATAGAACTCACCTGCTATATCTAAATATTATTGTGGGTTTTTTTAATCAACAGTTCCTGCCAGTAAAAAAAGAAACACATCATATTCATATTTGTGGCATGTCCTTTTCCATTTCATATTGTAATTCTGCTCACTACAATAGCATTCTAACAATTTAAATGCAACTCTTGCCCATCCAGAGGTTGTCCAGAGTAAAACATAAAACACAAACCTGAAAATCTAAATGTAACTGAAGTCCTACTGAAATCTGTTGATTTACAATGTTTTCCTCTATGTTTTACTCAGAAGTAAGCCCCTTCAAATTTCTCCCCAGAACAAATGTAACTAGTAAAATTAAGTTTGACTTAGTAGCTTGATAATGCTTGCCTATATATTACAGAAAGGTGCTATAATATAAAATTCCTAGTAGTACTGTACGTATATATTATATATCCACATCTGTTTCTCATTTATATTTTTATTTATATTTCTCATTTATATTTTTATTTTAAGCATATATTCACCATGACTGAAGAAAATTTTGAAGTAATTTATGAGGATGGAGCCATTCCATGTGATAAAACGGACATCCAGATGTTTGGAAAAATCTTCCTGCCTGTATTGTATGGCCTGGTGTTCACCATTGGGATGGTAGGAAATTTTCTAGTGGTTCTTACCATTCTGAAAGCCAGACACCAAAAGAGCATCACTGATATTTTTTTCCTGAATTTGGCCATCTCTGACCTTCTTTTTGTGATCTCTCTTCCTTTTTGGGCTTCTTATATTGTACGTAATTGGACACTTGGGAACTTCACATGCAAAATGGTTTCCTCTTTCTATTCTGTGGGCTTCTTCAGTGGCATGTTTTTCATCACCATCATAAGCATTGACAGATACCTGGCTATTGTTCGGGCAACATGTATTATGAGATCGAGGACAGTCACCTATGGACATCTTATTAGTATATCAATATGGGCCCTAGCAGTTTTCTTTGCAAGCCCCCATTTTATATTCATCCAAGAGTCAGACCAAAAGTGTACTTCATCATATCCAGAACATCTTAATATAGTATGGCCTGTTTTCAGCTACTTGGAAATGAACGTCATTGGATTTCTTCTCCCAATGTGCATCATGAGCTACTGCTATCTGCAGATCATCAGAACATTGCTGTCCTGCAAAAACCAGTGCAAACAAAAAGCTATGAAAGTGATTTCACTTGTGGTAATCATATTTTTTCTCTTCTGGACTCCATATCACATATCACTTTTTCTGCAAGTGCTACAGTACTTCGAAGTCTTCAAAGATTGCAGTTCCTTAAGGTCTCTGGATTACACTGTACAAGTGACTGAGACAGTAGCTTTCAGCCACTGCTGTCTTAATCCAATCATCTATGTTTTTGCTGGTGAAAAATTCAGAAAGTACCTTTCCCACTTGGTTCTCAGGTGCATTTCATTCGCATGTGCCTGTGGGTATTGTGGCAAATATAGCAGTGGAGTGCCTACTGCTATTCCAGATTGTGCTATGACCAGCAATCACACCCAGAATACAAGTGACCGAGAAATGTCTCTCCTTCTTTGATTGCTAATAGTTCAATAGTATTGAATACTGTGGCATATTGAATACTGAACTATTTTATCCAGACTATTCATAGACTTCAGGTTCTCATATTCCTAGAACAACAAATTTTGTGTACCATAGTTAATAGGACTATATTTCTTTTTTTATTATTATTTAAAAGTTTTTATTGTTATTTTTTTAAAAAATAGGACAATATTTCAAGTATTCTCTTTATAGGCAGAAATATAAATTTATTTTATTTATGAAGTAATATTACTCTACATTCCTGCTTTAGTATCAGTTTATCTTCTTTATGAGGAATAGCAAATAAGTAAAATTAACAACCAATATTCTTCATTGTTTACATCCTTGTTTCTTACTATTTATTGTTTAAGCAATTACATCCTTGTTCCACTGTTGAGGTAATTTCCCATTAGGAGAATGAGCGCATACAGGGAGACGTAGTGAGAAAAGTGTTTGAATAATACACACACAGCACACAGATGCACTGTACAGTTAATGTAGGTTTTTACTTTCAATAAACGTTCAGGCAAAGCCCAAACAAGCAATCTGTCAGCTGATGCTCCATTCAAAATCCAAGAAAGAAATACTTAAGACTCTTTTAGTTAGAGAAAAGATATCTTTTACTGGAAGTCAAGTGGTAGCAACGAAAGAATTCTGAATCTGAGAAAATAGGCGCGTAAATCACATATACAAAGTGATGGCAATGTTCCCACCCCCAATAGTTCAAATGGTTCTTCCAATTAAAGGTTGTGAATATCATAATGTGGACATCTTCACATGGACATCTTCAGGTGGTGATGAGGCTTCTGTCCATTGACCTTGGCATATTTTGATAAAGGTTTGCAGCTGCGCAGAGAAGAGAAAGCTAAGCAAGAAATAGAAACCCAAGCAAGAATGTACTCTCCCCGACTCCTCAGTTTATACAGTAATAGTTTGCAACACCTCCAGCTCACTTCCCATACTTTTCCCCCCTCCTCCCCCCGTTACTTACAATCCAAGTCAAGCACAGTTAAAGCAGTCAGTGTTCAGTCCAGGGATAATTCCAGTATCAAACTCCAGTATCAAAAACAGTTCAGTAACAGACTTACATCAATGATCAGTTACAGTCATTAGGAGGAAACGGCAACTCTCTCCAACAGAAACAACAGAGAGACTGAGACTTCTGAGTCTCAAACAACCCAGGTTTCTGGCTCCATCTTATGGCCTTTTGAGAAACCACGCTCAATTACAGTTTTCTTAAAGATACAGTATTAAAATGTCTATCCTGGTTTATATATTTCCAACTCAAATAGTTGTTAGGTGACTTACATTCCTAACATCAACAACATATTTTTCAGAGGGTTTTATATTGGAAACTCTGCCATGAAGCTCTACTTTGAGTACTTCACATAAATGGAGGTATAGGAAGAATTACTGCAAAATAAAGCTAGTGCAGAGGTCTCCAAACTTGGCAACTTTAAGGCTTGTGGGCTTCAACTCTCAGAATTCTCTAGCCAGCTATGTCCACAAGTCTTAAAGTTGCCAAGTTTGGGGACCCTGCTATAGTGGCTCACTTTCTTGGCACTATTCTACACAACTGAAACTGTGATGGCCCAAAGGGGTGTGGCACAAAAATAACAAAGTCACCAAAGTAGATAAATTCCCTTTAATGCCTCCAACTTGACCCCCAATGTCCAGTTATCCTCACTGGGAGATCAAACTCTTCCAAAACAATCTACAAAGGGAAGAAATGCAGTCCAAACTCAAAATACAGATAAAGTAGAAATAAAAAAACCAACACAAACCACGCTGAAGTAATTAACATGATAGACCAGGATATTAACTTGCAGGCTTCCAAAAGATAATGAGGCATATACAGTTTGGAGGACGCCAAACCCAGATAAGCCTTGACAAAGACAATGCACATTTTGCTTCCCGCAACTTTGTCATGCACAGTTTGCCCTTTTAAAGTCTTCCCAGCTACAGCCCATAAAGGGGATCAGGGCCCTTTCCTTCCCCATTAACCACATTGCTCCCTGATCCATTCCTCCCTGCATGCCCTAGGATGAAGAGGGCATGGGCCTGGGTCTTCCTCTGAATGCCCAGCTGGTCTGTGCCCTTCCCCAGTTTCCTCCACAGCCACTGCAGCCACACTCCCACTCCCTGTCAGCTGCTCGGCCTCTCCCTCAGAGTCAGATTCCAACTGGGTCATGACAGAAACATTGTATTCTGCTGTATTTCTATTTTTTTTTTCCACCAGAACAAGAGATTAGGCATGAAAAGGAAAAGATAGGTTGCATTCAGATCATAGAATATATTTGACAGAATTTTGATAAGTAAGAATTGGAAAAGGTTTTGGAAATAATTCAGTCCAAATTCCTACCAAATGCAAGAATCCAACATAGAGGATCACCAACAAATGGTCATCCAGCCTCTAAATATTTCTAGAAAGAAAGTAAGCAGTGCCCTGTTTAATTAGGTCTCTGACATATCTAGTTTAGCAATATGTTCTCAGAGTAACCAATCAACTGCACAAAAAAGCCCATTCATCTTCTAACCGCTGGGCCTGAAAGGCAATGGCACATCCATCATGCCTTAACTCTCAGGAGTTCCATAAATAAAGCTGTTACATCGTGTAGATTCATCTTAATTATATCAAATTGATGGAGCTCCCACAACTTCCGAGGGCAACTTCTGTTCCATGGGTTGATTGTTCTCACTGCCAGAAAGTTTCTCCTTGTTTCCAGGTTGAATCTCTCTTTGGTCAGTTTCCATCCATTCTTCCTTGTCTGGCCTTTGGGGGCTTTAGAAAATAGCTTGACCCCCTTCCTCCTCTCTGGGGCAGCCCCTCAAATATTGGAAGGCTGCTATCCTATCTCTCATGGTCCTTCTTTTCACTAGACTAGCCAGGCCCAGTTCCTGCAACCATTCATCGCATGTTTTTAGTCTCCAGTCCCCTAATCATCCTGGTTGCTCTTCTCTTCAATTTTTTTAGAGTTGAGAGTTCTTTTTTAATAGCATGGTGACCAAAACTGGATGCAGTACTCTAGGTGTGGTCTTACTAAGGCTTTATAGAATGGTATTAGTACTTCCCTTGATCTTGACTGTATCCCTCTGTTAATACAATTTAGGATTGCATTAGCTTTTTTTGGCTGCTGCTGCATACGGCTGGCTCCTATTTCGCTGGTTGTCCATGAAGACTCCAAGATCCCTCTGACAGTTCCTGCTCTTGAGCCTGGTTTCACCCAATCTATATGTGTACTTTTTTTCTTGCCTAAGTGTAGGACTTTACTTTTCTCTATATTGAATTTCATTTTGTAAGATACAGCCCAATGTTCAAGTCTGTCAAGATCCATCTGGATCTTGAGCCTGTCTTCTTGGGTGTTAGCTATTCCTGCCAGCTTAGTATCCTCTGCAAACTTGGTAAGTTCCCCTTCTGTTCCCTCATCTAAGTCAATGAAGATACTGAAGAGTACTGAGCTTAAGACGGAACCTTGTGACACCCCACTGCTTACTTCCCTCCATGTAGTCATAGACCCATGAAGGACTACTCGTTGAGTACGGTTTGCCAGCCAGTTGCGAGTCCATCTGGTGGTGGTGCTATCTAGCCCACTTTTTTCTAGCTTACTAAGAAGTAGGTTGTGGTCTACTTTGTCGAATGCTTTGCTGAAATCTAAATATATTATGTCCACAGTATTTTGCTGGTCTACTAATTTAGTCATTGTGTTGAAGAATGAAATAAGATTGGTTTGGCATGATCTGTTTTTAACAAACCCGTGCTGACTGCTATTTATTACTTTACTTGTTTCGAGATGTTGGCAGATCTGTTTTTTTATGATCTTTTCCAGTATTTTCCTGGGTATTGAAATTAGGCTGATTGGTCTATAGTTTCCTGGGTCTGTTTTTTTTTCCTTCTTTGAAGATGGGAACCACATCAGCTCTTTTCCAGTCCTCTGGTAGTTTCCCAGTGCTCCAGGATTTTTGAAAGATATGGTGCAGTGGTTCTGAGATGACCTCTGCCAGCTCCTTTAAAACTATGGGATGTAATCCATCAGGCCCCAGTGATTTGTTTTCATCAAGATCAGACAGGTGTTCTCTTACTAATTTTGTGCTTATTTTAACTTTTATTTCTGGTCTGTCTTTTACAGTTATGTTTTTGGTGGGTTAAGCTAAAGTTTCTTTTTGCGTGAAGACAGATGCAAAGAATGAGTGAAGCAGTTCTGCTTTCTCTCTTTTGCCTGTTACTTCCTTGCCCTCTTCTCTCTTTAGTGGACCAACTGTTTCCTTGATTTTTTTTCTTGCTATTTATATGTTGGAAGAAACTTTCTTTTATTATCTTTGACTTTTGTTGCAAGTCTTTGTTCGTTCTGAGCCTTTGTTTTTCTGACTTCATCTTTGCAGATTCTGGCTATCTGTGGATATTCTGCTTAGTTGTGTGCCCTTCTTTCCATTTTTTGTACTTGGCAAATTTTCTTTCAATTTGCCAGAGAGATCTTTGTGCAGCCATGCTGGTTTCATCTTGGATTTCTTGTTTTTCTTTCTCAGTGGTATTGTGCTGGTCTGGGCTTCTATGATCATACTTTTTAGAGTTTCCCAAGATTTTTGAGTTGTTTTCCCCTTTAGGATTTTCATCCATGGAATCTTTCCCAAGTTCTCTCTGAGTTTTTTGAAATCAGCTCTTTTAAAATCCAAGAGTCTGGTGTCATTATGTTCTGTTGCTTCTGTTTGTGTTATCTTGAATTCTAGTATGACATGGTCACTCTCACCCAAGTTCCTGCAGTTTCAATTCCCTCTATCACTTCTTCTCTGTTTGTAAGAATTAAGTCCAGTATGGCTGTCCCTCTAGTTTCACCCTCTACCTTTAGGACAACAAAGTTGTCAACTAGGTTGGTTAGGAACTTATTACTATTGTTGTGTGTTTCCTGCATATGTTTGTTAGTTGGCTGGCAAAAAGGATATGTATATTTTCTGCTTGATTGGGTGGCCTATAATATACACTTATGACTATGTCATTCTTTTTTTCTTTTGACCCATATGCATTCTAGGAGGTTTTCATCTTTGGTTTCATGCATTTCTGTAGCAATATAGTGGTCTTTTACATACAGTGCAACTCCACCTCCTCTTTTATGGGGTCTGGTTTTTTTGAAAACAAGTAACAATAAAATATTACTGTCTATGCTTTCCTAAAATAGGGAAAACTGAGAAAGAAAAAAATGACCTGGGGAAAAAAAGTAAGAACACTATATAACTATTCTTATTAATTGTTCAACTTTGATGAAAAAGGAATATTTCTTCTGGCAAAGATGGAAGATCCAATTCTATTTCAACTGTGCCACAAGTTGTAAAAGGAGAAATAATCCGCCATTTTGTACAGAGAGCCTGCAAAGGAAAGTCCTAAATAAAGCTAACAAACCAGACAGATTAACCACTTCTGATTTTTGTCCTCCATATGTTCTGTTTTGAAATCAGCTTAAATAGCACAACCATATAATGAAAGTGCTTGTCAGCATTCCAACCAGCGCTGTCCGAAGACGTCTCCGTGGTCGTGTGGCCGGCGTGACTAAACATTGAAGGCGCACGGAACGCTGTTCCCTTCCCACCAAAGGGGTCCCTGTTTTTCTACTTGCATTTTTATATGCTTTATGATCAACAAGCTCAGCGTCTTAGCCACTGAGCCACCATGTTCCCTTTGCTGGACTGGGTAGCTTACATCTATTAGAACATAAACAATATCAAAACAAAAGCAAAATATAAAAGGGATGAAAAAACATTTAAACAATGTTTTTTAAAAGGTAGAAAAACCCAAGAACGAAAATAGCAAAATGCAGTGTGGGGCATGTTCTAATCAGAGAGAAAACAGACCTGCAGGGGAATGTTCCCACGTACATTTGAACTGGAGACCAGGAAATGTAAAAATTTACAGAATATTGATAAATGAAAAAAATTAAGACTTTTTTCTTCAATAGAAAATAAAAAATAAAATAACTTTTCCCCTTGATTTCTTTCAAACTTCCCACCCTATCCTACTTGTGCAATCATCCCATGTTTAATGACCTTTGCTCTTTCATGGCCAACCCTTCTCATTTTTCATGGTTGCCTTCTCTGTCTCCTCCCGTTAGCCCTGTGAGGTAGTCCAGACTGGAAGCACAACTTAATTCACAGAATCTTGCACGTCCCAAATTGCATCTGCTTGTTTCTCCCAAGGCCATTCCCCCAAACCATCACACACCCTTGGTTAATCTCCTCAAAGTGAAATGGGAGGAAGTGGGCAACTTGGGTCATTTTATCAAACATCGGATAGAAGTGTAGCACCTTTTCTGAGTCACATGTTTTACTGAAAGGCAGAAGCATTTGTGGATCAGAAAAGATTCTGCCAATGGTGATCAAATCCATTATCTTACTTAAAGTAAAAAGAGATAAATACTTTAATACAACACATTTTTATTGGGGAAAACGAACAAGAGGACTATAAAACAACATATCTAACTAGAAGTTTTACACAATTGTTTCACCCGAGATATAAGTGTGGGATTCTCATCCCTTAAAAACAATAAAGAGAAAATGTAGCAATAAATCGACTCTTTAATTTGGTGATGATTTCTATAAATTTTCTGAAACAGTCTTATATTCTTCACACTTAGTACAGATATTTTTTATTCATATCTTAATTTCTTTCATTTTTCTTCAAATATTCTTGTATGTTATTTATATAATATTTAAAAATCTTATTTCTTGTTCTATACTCATTGTACTTATACTTTTATCTGTCACATTTGCAATTTCATCACATACTCTTAATTCATTGTTCAAAAAATTCCATCATAGTTCTAATAATTCAAAAATTCAAAGATCTCTCCCTTTAACTACTAATTTGAGTGTACCACCCCTTCGTCTTATACATCATTCAGTTAACTCCCCTTTAATTCATAGTAATGATTTATCACAGTATAATCATATTTTAGTTATCACATTTTGAGTTAATAACAAGAATCTCCTAGAGACTGCATAACACATATATATTTTAAGGCAGATTCCACATGGCATTTTCCCCTTAGTTATATTCTAGTTCATTTATTATTTCAAGTACATTAATCTATTCAATATATCATGTAATGATATGATATGAAATTGAATGTGAAAGATGAACTAAGGTCATGTTTGTGTGGAAATGTAAAAATCTGGAACCACGCTGCTGACCAAAAGAGACGTTTCTTTGAAACATAAAAATAAAAAACTTTTTACAAAAAAAAAATTGAAGGTGATCATGGAGATCAGAGCCTGTCCTGGGGTGGATGGGATGTTTATTTGGAAAAGGGGGTCTCTGAGACCTTTTGGAGTGGGGGGGTTGAGGAAGGTACCCCTCTCTTCATTGGAAAACCTATGGATTCACTTTTGCGAAAGCAGGATTGATCGATTGGCCCTCAGCTTCTCCCCCTTGGCACCATGAGCCCTCTGCTTGGCCAGGGGAGGAAGGGCATGTCCCAGGGCTACTAGATTCCCCCATGGAAATGGGGATGGGGGTGGGCTGCCCTATGGCTGCAATCAGGATTGGTGTAAGGACCTTTCTGAGCTAACTTTTCAGGAAAGCAGAAACAAGTGGAGGAGTAAAAGGAGCTTTTACTGAGAGAAGGTGTGATGACCCAGGATATGGCACAAAGGCAACACAGTCATATAAGTAAGGAGAGTCCCTTTAATTCCTCCAACTTGGCCCCCAATGTCCGGTTATCATTGGCTGGAGAAAAAACTCTCCCAATAACAGTTCTTAAAGGGAAGAAATTTAGTCCGAACTCAAAGTACATCTAAATTATAAATAAAAACCAACACAAACCACGCTGCAACAACTAATGAGACAAGGCAGGATAAGGAATTGAAGACTTCAAAAGCTAACGAAACATTCACAGTTGGATGGACACCAGAGCTCAGATAAGACTTGACAAACCAAAATAATGCATGCTTTGCTTCCAGCAAGGTGCTGTGCGCAAACGCCCTTTATATCCTGTTTTACCAGCTGCAGCTAATGAAGGGAATCAGGGCCTTTTTCTCCCCCGTAACCTACGTTGCTCCCTTCTCCGTTCCTCCTTGCGTGCCCTAGGATGAAGAGGGGGTGGGCTTGGGTCTTCCTCAGTTTCCTCCACAGCCACTGGAGACACACTCCCACTCCCTGTCAGCTGTTCCACCTCCCCCTTGGAATCAGATTCCAACAGGGGCATGACAGAAGGGATTGCGGAGAAGTCAGGTGGAGTCTGAAAATTCCCACGCGAAGCATTAAGCTAATTTCCCCTGTTCAGCCTCCACCCAATGCCCCATGTAGCTAATATGATGCCACAAAGATGTTATGAGAACTCTGAGGTGGGATAGTGATAGCAGGTCATTCTTGGAATAGTGCAACCTTGGGTAACAGGTTGGAACCGGCAGGGAGGGAGTCCATCCTGATGGTTTACTCCCCCTCCCTAATTCCCATGTGTTTACAGCAAAAGTGAAAGCATTCAAAGCAATCAGCCCCCAAAAGCTTCTCCCCTCCCCTTTGGGCTGGCAGCATTCTGGCAGGGACCTGACAGTTGGATTTGAAATCAGAGGAGGAGAGGATGAGTCTGCAAGAAGGGAGGAGCAAAACCAGGTGTCAAGTGTTCCAACTAGCAAACTCCAAGCCAATAAGCTCTGAGACAAGCATTTTCTCAAAGTTCCATTTTTCCCCTCCCAAAAGAAATTCAAAGATCCATCCCTTGCACCCACCAACCCATCACATGGTCCAATCAATCCATCTTCCCAACTGGAGACATCCCTCCAGACACTCCTATCCAGGTGCAGGGCAACATGTCCTTGATTCTCTAAGAAAAAATGTTGTAGAGTCTAATCTTCCACCTCTCCACTCCCAAATTCTCAGGCACTAAATGTGGCACCCTCAAAGCTTCCAAGTAAAATATGGCTTCCAAGGCTGACACCAGGGTAGTAACCCTTCATCAAGCTCTAAGGGGAGAGAAGGAGGCAGTTCTCCCAAGACCACAGAGTAACCATCAGCCATGGAAGGTCCCTCAGCCTACCGCACAGGGTAGGGAACTGTACAAGCTCCTGAGTATGAAACAAACCAACCAACATGGTCTCTTTGGGGTCCAGACAAGGCAGCAGCAAAAACAGATTGAGGGACAGTTGAGCTACAGGAGAGGAAGGCATTGGGTGGCCACAGAGAAGTGACATGGAGCAGCCCTGCAGCCACCCTGTGAGCCCCTCCCACTAGCTACATTGGTAATAGCCACCATTGGGTGGCCCACAGAATCCCATAGAGTTGGATGGCCCTCAGAAGCATGTTTGTCCCAAAGGTTCCTCTTGAAATCCACCAAGGAGACCATGGATATGTTAAGAGGCAGGAGGGACGACTCATCTGAGGCCTCTGTCTGTTGGATCCAATGGTGGTGGGCTCCTCTGGGAGTCTGTCGGCCTCCCTTTTCCAACTGCTAGGAAGGAAACAAAGGAGATGGTTGAACTTTAGGTAACAGGAAGCACCCAAAGGCAAACATCCAAGGGGCCATCAAGTGGAGTAGATTGGAGGACTCAAAAGGAGGAGAAGCTTGGCAAGAAGATTCATTCATTCATTCATCCTGTGTCATTCTGCTACCATAACAGAAGTGGGCTCATAATGGAAATCCATCTTGACCTTACTGAGCCAAATTTTTTACTACTGGTTCTAAGGATGTCGCATGGCTTGATGGGTGTGGCAGAGGAAAGATATTGCAAAATCCCCCTTCTCTCCCCACCCCATCCCACTAACCTGCTTTCCAGCTCCATTCTCCTGTGCAGATCAACCAAAGAAGACCTGGCCAATCAGATGAGACTCAATGAGAGGCACAGAATAGATGGGGTTGGCGGGCCCAGCCAGAGGTGTGGTTTGCTGGTTCTCCCAACTACTCCAAATTTCCACTATTGGGTCTCCAGAACTGGTCAGAACCTGCTGAATACCACCTCTGTACTGAGTGATTTTCCATAGAGTAGCTACTCTACACGGCCTCTTGAGTTGGGTGATTCTGGCTGAGGTGATGGAGGCTTTGCATTGTGAAGATGCTGGGGACCAGTCTAAAATTCTGGATCTTGAGGAATACAGAAGATTCTCCCTGCTCTTAGATGTGCCACTGTCCTACTGCTTGACCAGGATGGCCTGGAATGTGTGAGGGGAGTGGATGCAGGCGGTGGTAAATGTTTCTTGAAGATATGTCCAATCTTCCCTTTGGGAGACACTGGTTGGACCAGAGTTAGACAGAGCCCTGCATGGAGCAGTGTTGGATACTTTGAGTCAAGATTCAGGAGTGGATGTGGGACTGAATGGAAATTCAGTCATGATCTTTAGTGGGATTAGGATGGGGGGAGAGTAACTATCTGCTGCATCTCTTGCATCTTCGATTCCATTGACCAGGCTGTCCTCCTGGATTGACCGGAAGGCATTGTGGGATTAGTTTTATGATCGATGTTAGGAATCATCAGACATACATGGCCAGATCTTGTTCTCTGGGCTTCAAGCCTTCTACCAGGATTTGAACCCATGGACCCCTGCACTTCGCTCAGATGACTAGATAGGAACCATTAGGGTTAGCAGCTGTCCTGGTGGTCAGTGGTTCTGCTGCAAGGCAGACATGGAATCCATCAGAATGGAATATTCACACACACACACACACACACACACACACACACACCTTCAGGAGACTCATTTCTCCAAGGGGGAATGGAGGAGGCAGGAATGTGGCCTGGGTGCTAAATCCCAAGACCGTCATTCCTGCGTTCTAGGCTTCCATCATAGGCTTGCCACCCTGGATGGCAGCAAAGGGAAACTGGTAACTCCAAATACCTACTTTGGTCTGCTTCTACCTCTGAGAAGGCAAGGCAAGGCAAGGGGAAGGGAAAGGAGAAAAGGAAAGAGGAAGGGCACTTATTCAGTAGCTCTGGTGTGCCTTATTCTCTCATCTTTTAATTGCAAACTCCACCCTGTTCCTCTGGCTCCTCCCTGGGGCAGAAGGAGCAGGAGAAGAAAAGGGAGAGGGTACCTTTTCTGGATTTCACCCTCAGAATGAGCCCCAAACAGCCAAGAAGGAGAAGAGTTCCCACTTTCCAAAGGCACAGCAGGGCCCAGAGAGGCAGCCTGGAGGAACTCTTGGATATCTTTCCTGGAAGAGAGCAACCTGTTAACCCTTTCAGCAGATTCTCCAGAATGGCCTCATTGCAACGGATGTTCCTCCAACCTCAGGCAGATGACCGGACCTGGAATCCCTCCCAGACTCCATCAAACAACGGGGCCAGGTGTTATCAGGTTGTGCTGATCCCCAGTGGACCAGCTGAAGCTCTTGCATGGCCTTCAAAGTTGGTCCCAATACAAGTTCAGTAACCTCATTGGGAGAACCATGCAAACAAGATCCCTGTGTCCATTGTCACACAGCCTTGCTAAGGCTGAAATCCAACCCTGGTCCTTGACATCTGTGATTTAATAATTATCTCCAGATCAACTGTAACATGACATTGTCATTAATGTTATAGGATACCCCATAATTTGAATTAAATACATGCATAATTTTTATCCTTCAGAATTGTTGGTTGCAGCCCAACCCCTTTCAACCTCCCATAGTTCTCCTCCACAAATAAGTGTCAGAGGGTCTACTTTCTCCAGGACTGTTTTTCTCCCAACTAAATTTATCTTTGGCCCAGTGGTGGGATTCAAAATTTTTTACTACCAGTTCTATGGGTGTGGCTTGGTGGGTGTGGCTTGGGGAGCATGACAGGGGAAGGTTACTGAAAAATCCCCATTCCCTCCCCACCCCACTAACCTGCTTTCCATCTCCATTCTCCTGGGCAGGGCAACAAAAGAAGACCTAGCCGATCATCTGGGACTCGGGAGTCAGAGAATAGATGGGGGCAGGGCTAGTCAGAGGTGGTATTCCAAACTACTCAAAATTTCTGCTACCAGTTTTCCAGAACTGGTGAGAACCTGATAAATACCACCTCTGCTTTGGCCCCAAGACCTCTTTCAAGGAGAAAAAAACTTACCAGCACCAATTATCACATTAAACAAGAGGAAAACCTTCTATGCTCCAATTCCACCTGCGCTTTCTACAATTTTGTAAACAACAAAGTAAAAGACTCCAGGTCCATCCCACCCCTGAAAGGACCTAATGGTAAAGACTGCAACGATGACACCATCAAAGCCAACCTTTTTTACACATTCTTTGGCTCAGTATTTGTAAACAGCAATGGATCAAGCCCAGTATTTCCTAGTTGATTCACAGACAACTACAATGATCTAATACATGTCGATTTTTCAGGAAAAAACTACATGTAATCTGCAACTCTTACACTGCAAAAACATATGGACAACACAACTCGATCAGGGCAAAGCAATAGATGCAATCTACACAGACTTCTGTAGAGCCTTTGATTCAGTGGTACATGACAAACTACTCCGAAAACTCCTAAACTAAAATCTTATGGTATCTCTGGACACCTGCATTACTGGATAGAATCATTCCTGTCAAACAGGCAACAAATGGTCAAAATTGGGAGTGTCCTATCAAATTCTGTACCTGTCAACAGTGGTGTCCCCCAAGGGTTCGAGGACCAACTCTCTTCATACTCTACATAAATGACCTCTGTGAACATATTAAGAGCAACTGAGTTCTCTTCGCTGACGATGTAAAGCTATTCAACACCACCGACAACACTGCTACCCTTCAAAAAGACCTCAACTATGTCTCAGAATGGTCAAGCAAATGGCAACTTCAAATCTCAACACATATTGAGATTGCATATTGGCAAAAAAAAATCAGAAAATAAAATTCAGGCTGAATAGTCAAGACTTGTTGAGGATCCAAACTCTGTCAAGGACCTGAGAGTACTTATCTCTAATGATCTAAGTGCTAGAGCCCATTGTAACTACATAGCCAAAAAGGCATTAAGAGTTGTTAACCTAATCTTACATAGCTTTTTCTCTGGTAATATCACACTACTAACTAGAGCATACAAAACATTTGCTAGACCAATACCTGAATACAGCTCATCAGTCTGGAACCCACATTACGTATCTGATATTAACACAATTGAGAAACTCCAGAAATATTTCACAAGAAGAGTTCTCCATGCCTCTACTCGTTGCAGAAAACCTTATGCCACCAGACTTGAAATTCAAGACCTAGAAAACCAAAACTATGCTGCCTTTGGTCTGATCTAAGTATAGTATATAAAATCATACATTGCAATGTCCTACCTGTCAATGAATAATTCAGCTTCAACCATAACAACACAAGAGCAACAATAGATACAAATTCAAGGTAAACCACACCAAACTTGATTGCAGGAAATACGACTTCAGCCACAGAGCGGTCAATGTCTGGAATTCTCTACCTGACTCTGTGGTTTCTTCCCCAAACCCCAAAAACTTTAACCTTAGACTGCCTACTATTGACCTCACCCCCTTTCTAAGAGGTCTGTGGGGGGCTTGCATAAGCGCACCACTCGTGCCTATCGTCCCTATCCTATTGTTTCTTTTTATTATTTGTATCCATTTCATGTATTCATAACTATGTTTATAGTGATACCTGTTATCTTGTAATCGCTTGACAAATAAATAAAATAAATAAAATAAGATAAAATAAAATAAATAAAATAAGATAAAATAAAATAAATAAAATAAGATAAAATAAAATAAATAAAATAAAATTTAAATAAAATAAAATAAAATTTAAATAAAATAAAATAAAATAAAATAAAATAAAATAAAATAAAATAAAATAAAATAAAATAAAATAAAATAA
>BLBF01000081.1:1636927-1675039 GCA_015471245.1 Laticauda colubrina
CTCTCTCTCTCTCTCTCTCTCTCTCTCTCTCTCTCTCTCTCTCTCTCCCTCCCTCCCTCCCTCCCTCCCTCTCCCTCTCTTTCTCTCCCCCTCCCCCGGGAATGGAGATGGAGATGGTATCCTGCAATCCCAAACAAAGAATGATCAATTGGTAGGAAAACGGGGTGGGGAATTTTCCTGCAGACTTTTGGGGGGATTTTCCCAGGGTCTCTGGTCTGCAAGATTTAAAATTATGACTTTGGTGGTCCCTGAGGTCCAAAAGGTTGGCGACCCCTGTTCTGGAGCCCAATTAACATACCAGAAGATAATTTTGGCTTTGGAGCAGCTGCATCTCACAGTTGGCTCATTAATGATGTGATTGACAAGGACAACCTTGCCTTGATCATTCTGAAGGATGTCTGTGGATGCCTGCTGTCTCCTACCATGGTGGGCCTCTCCCTTCATAATGAGTGTCCTACTTGAGAGAGGGGTGCTCTTGCGGGTGTCACAGCAATGGGTGACATCTGTTTTCCCTGCTCTCCTCTAAGCAAAGCCATTCATTCAGCCTCGGCTCTTGCTGCTTGTCCTTCCTCTTGGGCCTCTCTGGGAAGTTATGGTCTTTCACAAATGGTGTCTCTCCATCTCCTGCTGAGGACATTTGCTGGACTCTCATCTCAGAGTGACCTGCACTCCTGGAGAGGCTGGAAGTGGAGCTTGGCAGCTACATTGCTCTACAGGTACCTCAGAAAATGGGGTGAAATATAGCTGGACCTCAGCCACCCAGAAGATGAATCCCACCACCGGGAGCTCTGAAATCAAGCTCATCTGTGACCTCAATGCACAGCTAAAAAACAGATAAGCAAGGCATCCAAGACAGTCTCCTTAAAGCAAATTTGTGCTGGTAAGTTTTTCTTTCCTTGTAAGAGAGAATGGAACAAAACTTTAAATAATAAGTAACAGGTAGAAATTTATCAAGGAAGTTTCAATCTAGAATTAAGGAAAATTTTGTGACAGTGAGAATAATTAATCAGTGGAATGGCTTCCCTCCAGAAGTTGTGAGTGCTTCAACATTTGGAGGTTTTAAAAAGAGTATGGAGAGTCATTTGGCCAGAATGGTATAGAGTTTCCTGCTTGGGCAGGAAGTTGGAATAGGAGGCCTTCCAACTCTGTTACTCTTTATTTTGTATGAAGCTGACATTTAGTTGGGAAAGAAAAAGTCCTGGAGAAGGTAGAACTTCCCACGGTTATTTGTGCAGAAGGATCATGGGAGATCTAGAGGATTTGGGCTGCAAGCAAAATCCAGAAGAATAAAATGTCTTCATTTATTTAATTTATGTTATAATTACAGTTATCATATTGTGATAATTCCTGTTGGCTAGCAGCAATTAAAAATGAAAACTGTTGTGTATGGAACTTGGTAGGTTCCAAGTGCCTTAATCTGATTGGCCGAGAAGAGAACCAATCCGATTGGGCCGCCTGATGGCTGGAACACTCAAAGAACTGTCATTGGCCACAAGCCGTGAGCAAGCCGCTATAAGAAGGGCTGCCACGGCTTGGGCTGTTGTTCCGTTACCATTGCCTTACTTGTTTAAATAAAAAAGTTGTTGTTGGAACCTGGTCTTGCGCAACTTATTTCCTAACAGAACACTGGTGACGAAGGTGGGATTGTCGTAGAAGAGCGAGACCGAAGCACACGGCAATCAGAACCGAGCAAAAGAGATGGCCGGTAACAACATGGCGCCCGCACCATTCAACCCTGATGAGGAGGATTGGGAGTCATATATCGATCGCTTTCTAATGTTTTTAGAAAGCAACAAACTGCAAGAGATATATGACCAAAGGAAGAGAGCTGTCTTCCTTACACACTGCGGACCAGCCGTTTTTAAAATGGCAAAGATGCTGGCTAAACGCAGAGATGTCAAACAGATGACTTGGCCCGAGCTGAACAGAATGCTCCGAGCACACTACGCACCTGTGGTCTCCAAGTTGATAAAAAGGCACGTGTCAGTCTTCAAGATCTTCTGCTATTGCTTTGCATCTTTTCGACTGCCATAAGTAACGGGGGGGTGGAAAAGGGAGGTAGGAATAGCTGGGGAAGTGAGCTGGAGGAGTTACATTCGTCTGATGTATAAATGGTAGGGGGGAGCATAAAATAGAGTTAGGTTTCTATTTCTCGCTTAGCTTTCTTCTCTCTCTGCGCAACTGCAACCCGTTATCAAACTATGCCAAGGTCAATGGACAGAGGCCTCATCATCACCTGAAGATGCCACATGATCATATCCACAACTTCTAATTGGAAGTGTCAGTTGAACTATTGGGGGTGGGAACATTTCCATCATTTTCTATATGTGAATTGCGCGCCTAAATTCTCAGATTCAGAATTCTTTGGTTGCTACCACTTCACTCTCAGTAAAAGATATCTTTTCTCTAAACTAAAGAGTCTAAGTATTTCTTTCCTGGATTTTGAATGGAGCTCCGCCTGACATTATTCTGAATCTCGATCCACCTGCCCACCCGGAGAGAATACCCAATTTTCTTCTGAGGGGGCCTGGACATCATGTCATCTTCAAATAGTGACCAGGAGGATCTGGGAGCCATTGGAGGCCAAGATTCTTTGCTGGTGCAGGAAGCCCCATCGCTAGCAGAGCTCAGTCTGGAAGAGGATCCAGCTGTGAAGCCCAGATGGTCGGTGGGAGTTGGTTGGAAAGATCCGGAGAAGGACCCCCCCCCCCCCGGGGTCACAACTACCCGCCGGCGTGGAAAAGAGGAGCCTTGGCAAGAGAAGGAAAAGAGGGAACTCTTGCTGGATCAAGCCAGGAAACTCCTGAATGAAGCCTTTGAACAACCTCAAGCTCCACAAAGGTATGAAGGGGGAGGGGAGGCAGCCCCAGCCAGAAGAAGCAGAGCAACTCCCTCTCCCATAAATCAACCCGATCGACCAGCAGCCCCGGGGCCTTCGGCGGGAGGTGTGACTCCTAGAAGGCATAGAGCTCCTAGGCTGCCTCCGTTAGAAGTAAAATACGGAGGGGATCCCAAAGCCTTGGGATTTTTCTTAGCTCAAGTATGGAGCCATATGGAGGAGTATGGGGAGGATTTTCCCTCAGAAGCAGCCAAAGTGAGGTGTGTTACCAGGGCTCTGGAGGGAATAGCGGCAGAGTGGATGGTGACTTTGCATAATGATAATGCTCCTCAGTTGCTGAATTATAACCTATTTATGGCTGCACTGTGGGCTAGGTTTGAGGACCCACTGGCGGAGCGCAAGGCCCGAATTAGGATGAAAACCATAAGACAGGGGCGGAGGTCTGTGGCTGATTACACTCAAGAATTTAGGCAGTTAGCAGGCCATTTCCGAGGCTGGCCCCAAGAAGCTCTGATAGAACTGTTTAAAGATGGTTTAAATGAAGATGTGTACCAGAGATGCACTGCTAGAAGAGACCCCAATAACTTGCAGATGTGGTACCTGTTGGCAGAAGAAGTGGAAATTGATTTAATCCGAAGTAAACGGCGGGGAGGTTATGGGTGGAGTAAGTTTTCCCCCTCGCGCCCTCAAGAGGCTCCTAAACCTCAGAGGGGAGGAGTGGCGGCAAGACCCAACCCCTCGGCCTGCTTTCGATGCGGGAAAGAAGGTCACCGGGCTGTGAACTGCAGAGTCAAATTGGAGCAAAAGGGGGCGCCCAAGGAAGGAAAGAAACCTGAAAAATCCCCAGCGAAGCCTCGCGAAACAGCACTAAAGTCGAAAGAGACAGCAGAGGTCGCCCGTCCCGCAGGAGAAGAATCAGAAGCCCCAGTGACCCCTGAGGAGGAGGTTTCTGACTCGGAAGACAACTTCCTGGTAAGTCCAAGTGTGGGCCCTATGACCATTCCGGTGAAGTTGAGGGTACCCAATTCAGGGGTCGAAGGGGAAATGCTAGCCCTGTTGGATTCTGGGTGCACCAGGTGTATAATAAACACGGAAGTAGTGAAGAAAATGGGCCTAAAGTTAAAACCTTTGAAGATGCCCATTTCCTTTTGCCAATTAGATGGATCAGTGGCTGGAGGTTGCCCTGCACGTTATGTCACGGAACCTATAGAAATGATCATGGGAGAGCATGATGAGACTCTGCGGTTTATTGTGGTCCCTGGGATGGAGCAACCATTAATACTGGGATTTCCCTGGCTCCGGAAATGGAACCCCCAGGTTAACTGGAGAAAGGGGTTGTTGCGCATACGCACAAAGCAGCGACCGGGAGGAGGGGCCAGATCGCAGCCGAAGCCTGGGGGCCTAATTGAAATAGCTTCCACAAGTACTGAGCCCATAAAAGATGAGGAGAAAATTCCTAAAGAGTATTGGGATTTAAAAGAAGTGTTCAGTGAGAGGGCCTCGGATGAGCTTCCGCCTCACCGACCAACAGACTGTGCTATTGAGATTTTGCCTGGGGTGAAACTCCCGAAACCAAAGTTGTACTCAATGACCCCATGGGAATTGAAAGAGCTAAGATTGTTTATTGATAAAAATTTGGAACGTGGTTTTATTCAACCCGCTAGACCCCGGCTAGCGGCCCCAGTGTTGTTCCGTGAAAAGAAAGATGGTTCCAAACGCTTGGTGGTGGATTACAGAAATTTGAACGCTATTTCTGTGGAAAACGTGTACCCCCTTTCTTTGATGAAGGACATGTTGGCCCATTTAGCGAAGGGAAAGATCTTCACCAAGTTGGATTTGAGAGAAGCATACTACCGGATTCGAATTAAGGAAGGGGATGAGTGGAAGACCGCTTTTAACTGCCCGATGGGATGTTTCCAATTCAACGTTCTTCCTTTTGGTTTACAAGGGGCCCCAGCTGTATTCATGCAAGTGATCAATCAAGTGTTACATGAACATTTATACAGGGGGGGTTTTGGTTTATCTTGATGATATCCTTATCTACACAGAGACCCTGGATGAACATGTGAAGTTAGTGCGGTCGGTTTTACAGAAACTGTGTGCCGCTAAGTTGTATGCTAAATTGTCAAAGTGTGAATTCCACCAAGACAAAATTGACTATTTGGGATATCGCATTTCATCTGAAGGCATAGAGATGGATCCAGAGAAGGTGCGTGCCATTCTGGAGTGGGCTCCACCACGCACTAGAAAACAACTTCAAAGCTTTTTGGGATTTGCAAATTTTTATCGGCAATTCATCCCGACGTTTGCTAAGATAGCAATGCCCATCACAAATCTCTTAAAAACAAAAGGGGAGGTGAAGCCGAGGCCAGGAAAGCCGCTGGAGTGGTCCATGGAGTGCCAAGCCGCTTTTGAAAAGCTAAAACGACTATTTGCTGCAGAACCAGTGCTGAAACACCCGGATATGGACACTCCATTCGTGATTCAAGCTGATGCAAGTGATGTAGCTATTGGAGCGGTATTACTGCAAATCAACGAGAAAGGGACCTTGCAGCGTTGTGCATATACCTCCCGTAAACTGTCTGAAACAGAGAGAAGATGGGCCGTCTGGGAGAAAGAAGCTTTTGCAGTTCGTTGGGCCTTGTTGACCTGGAGACATTTCCTGGAAGGAGCAAAACACCCGTTTGAGGTATGGACTGATCATAAGAATCTGGAAGCCTTAAAAACACCCCGGAAGCTGTCCCCTAAACAAGTTCGCTGGGCCCAGTATTTCAAGCGATTCAATTTCTCGTTGAAGTACATTCCGGGCGGGAAGAATTTCATGGCGGATGCTCTCTCTAGACTACCTCAATATAATAGTATGCGTCAGGAGGTGATAAGCCCAATTATCTCAGCCAAACACCTAGCTGCCCCAGTGGTCACCAGAGCCCAAAGGAAGAACCAAGAAGTGGTTTTAGCGAATGACCTTACCGAACAATTAAAAGAAGCTTTAAAACTGGACGAATGGTTCCTGGCTCATTCAAGTGACTATACAATTAGAGATGGTTTGGCTTGGGTGGAGGCCAAGTTGTATGTGCCACAAGTATTGAGGAGCCAAATACTACAACAGGCTCATGATTCTAAAGCAGCTGGCCATTTCGGATTTGTGAAGACCTTACATCTGGTTAAGCGGCAATTCTGGTGGCCTACTTTAAAGAAGGACATTGAAGTTTACGTAGCTAGCTGTCCGATTTGTGCTTCGGCAAAGAGACCTCCTGGTAAGCCAGTAGGATTGTTACAAAATGTAGCTAGACCAACGACTCCTTGGAAGGAAATCTCTATGGACTTTATAGTAGAACTACCCGAAAGTGGTGGAAACACGGTCATCTGGGTAGTGACTGATTTGTTTTCCAAACAAGTACATTGCATACCTTGTTCCAAGATTCCCTCTGCTAAGACGCTGGCTAAACTATTTCTATCACATATCTATAGGTTACATGGCGTCCCGGAATGCATAATCTCTGACAGAGGGGTCCAATTTACCTCAAATTTTTGGAAAGAGTTCCTGAAGTTAATAGGCTCCTCCCAGGGGCTAAGCTCTGCCCACCACCCCCAAACCAATGGGGCTTGTGAGAGGACTAACTCAGTGTTAGAACAATATCTCAGATGTTACATAAACTATCAACAAGATAACTGGTCCGAATTACTACCATTTGCCGAAGTAGCATACAACAACTCCGTACACAGCAGTACTGGATTTACTCCATTTAAAGTGGCTTCGGGACAAGATTTCGTTCCCATACCTGAACTTCCTCGTGAAAAGCCAAATATCCATTCGTTGGATGAATGGATAACTCAACTCCAACTTAACTGGCCAGTAACACGCAAAGCATTAGATGAGGCCCATCAAGCTCATAAGAAATTTGCTGACAAGAAAAGATCCCCACAGAAGGAATATAAAGTGGGCGACAAGGTTTTCCTGTCCACCAGATACCTGCAGACCACTCAAAAGTCAAAGAAGCTTGGTCCTAAATACGTTGGTCCATTCACAATTGAACGGATTATAAATCCTGTAACGGTCCAGCTGAACTTACCCAAAACTCTTCGACGAATTCATCCGGTTTTCCATGTTAGTTTGCTAAAACCTGAGCGTACTTCTGACCTAAGGCCCATTCAGACTGACTCTCCCATACCAATATTGATTGAAGGCGAACAACATTTTGAAGTTAAAGAAATTCTGGATTCTCGCAAATGGAGGGGTCGACTCCAGTATCTTGTAGCCTGGAAACATTTCCCTTCTTCACAAGCCGAATGGGTTAATGAAACCGATGTTAAAGCCCCTAAGTTGATCAAAGCATTTCGTTCCAAGTATCCTGATAAGCCTTAGGAGTGTATTGTTTTGAAATTGTTTAATGATTAATAATTGTCTTTAGATTCTCTCCTCTCTCTCTCTTCTAGGACTTCTAGGACTGATGATTTCCCTTTTTCTAGGAGGGCCGAATGTCAGTCTTCAAGATCTTCTGCTATTGCTTTGCATCTTTTCGACTGCCATAAGTAACGGGGGGGTGGAAAAGGGAGGTAGGAATAGCTGGGAAAGTGAGCTGGAGGAGTTACATTTGTCTGATGTATAAATGGAAGGGGGGAGCATAAAATAGAGTTAAGTTTCTATTTCTCGCTTAGCTTTCTTCTCTCTCTGCGCAACTGCAACCCGTTATCAAACTATGCCAAGGTCAACGGACAGAGGCCTCATCATCACCTGAAGATGCCACATGATCATATCCACAACTTCTAATTGGAAGTGTCAGTTGAACTATTGGGGGTGGGAACATTTCCATCATTTTCTATATGTGAATTGCGCGCCTAAATTCTCAGATTCAGAATTCTTTGGTTGCTACCACTTCACTCTCAGTAAAAGATATCTTTTCTCTAAACTAAAGAGTCTAAGTATTTCTTTCCTGGATTTTGAATGGAGCTCCGCCTGACAGCACGAGTTCTACAAAACAGATCAAAAAGAAGATGAGACCGTTGGAGATTTTGTAGCAGCCCTGAGACACATCGGAGGAACCTGCGAATTCCAGAACATGGACGAGGCCATGAGGGACCGCGTGGTCCTCGGGTTGAAGGACGCCATACTTCAGAGTAAGCTGCTAAATAGACTGAACATCACTGTGGCTGAGGCCATCGCAGAAGCCACCGTCGCTGAAGCAGCAAAGAAATCCGCAGCCACTATGCGGCAAATGAATTCAACTTCAGATCCACCAAATCAAACCAGAGAAGAAGCAAGAAACAGCCCACAGCGACTGCCCACTATGAAGATCTCGACTCCCCGAGTGACACTGATGACGACAATGAAGATGTCCATAGACTTCAATCAGACAAGAAATGGCAGGAAAAAAGAAGCAGGTGGGAATTCCAATGTGCTGGATGCGGAGGCAACCACCCGCGATCTGAATGTAGGTTCCTAGATGCAATCTGCAGAGCTTGTAACAAACAGGGGCACATCAAAAGGGTCTGCCGAAACAAAAAGAGCTATAGTCCTAAAAGACGAGGCAGCAGCACCCCCCCAGACATGAAGAGAGACAAGCCAGAAGCAGATGGAACCGAGATAGTAGAAGTAAAAGAACGAGCGACAGAGAGGAAATGCACCAGACGGTAACAATCAGAAATGCCAGGGCAGCAAATGTGAAAAAGGTCTGGAATGAGGTGAACATCGAAGGGAAGCCCTGTGAGATGGAAGTCGACTCCGGGTCCTTTTTATCTATGGTATCTTGGAACACCATTCGACGCCTGATACCAAATATCAAACAAAAAGAACTAGAGAAACAAAAACTGATCTTAAAGGACTACCAGGGAAATCGAATCCCGGTAGTGGGCCTTGGTCATTTCCTCGTCAAATTTAAAAATCATGCAGGAATTTTGCCTCTGGCCATCGTAGACCATGATCGCACTAGCCTGCTAGGAATCGAATGGTTGGCGCCCCTGGGAATCAGGATGACCAGGATCAACAGCATTGTTGTGGCCAACTGGGAAGAGAGCCTGTTACAAGAGTACCGGAATGTATTTGATGGGACCCTAGGCAAGTACAAGGGGACCCCAATTTCATTTAGCCTAGACCCGAAAATAGCCCCCATCCGGCTCAAAGCCAGACGCGTCCCTTTTGCCTTAAAACCAAAAATTGACGAACAACTAAACAAACTGATAGCACAAGGGGTATTAGAGCCAATCAACCATGCCAGGTGGGAAACACCCATCGTGACCCCTGTCAAACCAGACGGGTCAGTGCGCATCTGTGGAGACTATAAGGCAACCCTAAACCATGTGCTCCAACAAAGCGCATACCCAGTGCCGGTAGTGCAACACTTATTGCACTCCCTAGGGGGAGGAAAATTTTTTGTGAAGCTTGATCTCACACAAGCGTACCAACAGCTACCCGTTGAACCCACTACCGCAGAGGCACAGACTATAGTGACACACAGAGGGGCGTTCAAGTGCAACCGACTCCAGTTCGGTGTTAGTGCTGCCCCAGGAATTTTCCAAAGCCTCATGGAGCACCTTTGAAATGGAATCAAGGGAGTCGTCCCTTATTTTGATGACATTTTAGTGTCAGCAAAAACGCTAACCAACTAGACAGTAGATTAAAAGAAGTTTTAAGAAGATTCAGAGACGCAGGCCTTAAAGTAAAGCGAGAAAAATGTAAATTAGCCACCAACCAGGTCAAATTTCTAGGCTACCTCATAGATGAGCAAGGGATACACCCCACCGAAAAAAGATAAAGGCAATCAAAGATGCACCTAGACCTAGGAACAAAACTGACTTACAAGCATTCCTAGGTCTCATAAATTTCTACAATGTGTTCCTGCCCCAAAAAGCAACCGTAGCAGAACCCTTACATCGGTTGTTAGACAAAAAAACTATCTGGAAATGGGGCCACCAGGAACAAGCAGCATTTCAAAGTATCAAAGATCTATTAACATCTAACACCGTTTTGATCCAGTATAGCAATACCCTGCCTTTGACGATCACCTGTGATGCATCGCCATTTGGAATCGGTGCCATCCTGAGCCACAAGCTACCAGATGGCAGAGAGGCACCGGTTGCCTTCTATTCAAAAATGCTTTCCAAATCAGAGAGAAATTACAGCCAACTTGACAGAGAAGCCCTCGCAATCATAGCCGGAGTCAAAAGATTCCATGAGTACCTTTACGGCAGAACTTTTTCGATCATTACTGATCACAGACCCCTGTTAGGGATTGTAGCAGGAAACAGACCGACCCTGAACATTTGTCACCTAGAATGACGAGGTGGTCGGAATTCCTTGCTGCCTACACCTACACGCTGATCCACCACCCAGGGAAGACCATCACCCATGCCAACGCTTTGAGCCATTCCCCGCTGCCTATCATGGAAGACGACCCAGCTCCCACCGTCTCCACTCTCCAACTCGAGGCCTGGCCGAATCTGCCACTAACCGCAGCGGACGTTGCTAAAGCCACCTTGAAAGGCCCGCTGACAGCTCGCATTCTGCATTGGGTAGGTAAGGGCTGGCCGGACGAGAACAAAACCAAGACTTTTAAGCCATTTCGCACCTGACAAACTTAACTGTCTATCGAGAAAGGCTGTATTTTGTGGGGTGACAGGGTGGTAATCCCTGAAAAACTACAGGAAAATGTTTTGTGCATGTTGCACGAGGGGCACCCGAGCATAGTTAAGATGAAAGCCCTGGCCAGGAGTTATGTCTGGTGGCCAGGGCTGGACAAAGACATTGAACATTGGGTGGCAACATGCCATGACTGCCAAAAATTGAGGCCTAACCCCCCACAGGCACCAGTCAGGGAATGGGAAACTCCCCGGGGCCCATGGTCGAGACTGCATATTGACTTTGCTGGGCCAACAAAAGGCAACACCTTTTTGATAGTCGTGGACACCTACTCGAACTGGTTAGAAGTCATAATTATGGCTTCCACTACCACTGAGGCAGTGATGAAGCAGTTAGACAAACTTTTCGCCACGCATGGACTTCCTGATGTATTGGTGTCGGACAATGGGCCCCAGTTTACCGCATTGGCATTCGAGCAGTATCTAGCTGCACAGGGCATCTGACATGTCTTGACAGCGCCGGCTCATCCGGCTGCAAATGCCAGGGCTGAACGCATGGTTTGGTACACTACCTAGAAAGAATGGACAAGGGGGACGTGCAAGGAAAGCTAAACCAATTATTAACCATGCAATATATTACCCCTAGCAGCACAACCAACAAGAGCCCAGCAGAACTCTTAATGGGTAGGAAATTGCATTCCTACCTTGACAGACTGCACCCCACTTATACCTGGGATAAACCCCCTGACTCCTCCAGCAAATACCGCGCATTCAAGATAGACAACCTGGTTTATGCAAAAAACCTTACTGGGGACCTGCTTCCAGCCACAATCACCCAAATCACACACCCCCGATCTTATCGATTAGTATTAGACGACGGAAGAGAATGGAAGCGGCACATCGACCAGCTTCGTTCCTGCACCCTAGAACGCAATACCACACAAGCACCAAAAATAATAAACGAACCAAAAACAGCCGAGGGGGGGGGAAATACAAAATAATAAAAAAGGGAGAGACGAACCTCCCATAACAAGGCAACAAACACTACACAAAGACTCCCAAACAAATCAAAAAGAGCACTCACGATTAGATGAACCCCAAAAGAGAAGTCCGGGAGCAGGAGAACGAAGCGAGGCCTTCCTGGAAGGAGACAGCCAGGCCAGCTCAACCAACCCGGACGAACCAGGAGAGAGCGGCAGAGCCATCTCAACCAGCCCGAGAGACTCAGGTGGGAGTGGCAAGACTGACTCACCCTTCCAGGAGGTTCCATGGAGAAGGCACAGAGAGAAAGCGATCCCGTCCGAACCGCTTGAAGACTACGCCGAAACTGAGCTGCGCAGGTCAACCAGGACTTGAAAAAGGCCCACCTACCTGCGTGACTACATGACGCACGTTGGACAAAACCAAGGGGGGAGGGGTGTTGTGTATGGAACTTGTAGGATCCAAGTTCCCTGTTCTGATTGGCCGAAAAGGCCATTCTCAGATTGGCTATTTAGGGAACCAATCCAATTGGCCCGCCTGATGGCGGGAACACTCAAAAGAACTGTCATTGGGCACAAGCCATGAGCAAGCCACTATAAGAACGGCTGCCACGGCTTGGGCTGTTGTTCCATTACCATTGCCTTACTTGTTTAAATAAAAGAGTTGTTGTTGGAACCCGGTCTCGCGCAACTTATTTCCGAACGGAACAAAAACAACACAAAATAAAACACACAATCAGTAGTCAAAGGAAAAAAGAACAATTACAGCAATTAAAACAACCACCTTGTGTTCCCAGACACAACCAACTCTTATGGAACTGGTTCACCTCCTCATCCTACCAGATCACATCCCCAAATTGACAGGGCTCCAAACAGGTCGATTCTGTTGGATCAGATGGGATCCACACCCAGTCAGGGAGAGGCATAAGAACACAATTGGCAAAAAAGTTATGAATTAGGGACATTAAGATCTACTATCCCGAATCACTGACACTATTCTTACTGCAGAATCTATTTTGTCTCATGTTGTAAACAAATTAGAACCTCATATTGATCTTTAGATTCCCACAGCAGGTGGTTTATGTCCAGCATTAATGGTTAGGAAGTGGCTGAATCTGAAACCAACTCAGCACAAAGGCACATCTTGTCACGATGAGCGAAGAAGCTCCACTCACTTTAGCACAGATCCATTTGTGTGACAAAGATACTTTTCCCTGCCACAGTCGCACATGCTGAACCAGACCTTATGTTGGGACTTTGGAGCTTCAGTTGGTCCACAGTGTCAGAAGAAACAATTGGCGACACGCTAATAAAGAGAATATTTATAGCTCAGGGTTGAAATGATGGGTCCTCATTGCTCTCTGAGCTTTGTAGTTTTCTGGTAAATGTTTCGTTACCCAAACTAGGTAACATCAGTTGTGCACTGGTGTACTCAGTTTGGTAATGAAAATGTCTGCAAGAAAACAACCAAGCTCAGAGAGGCCCCTTGGTTCATTGTGGTGACACCTGCTCTGGTTGCTAGATAGACTCAGAGTTGGTTTCCAGCTGCTGGTGGCTCTTGTGCAGCAATGGGGCCAGGGGCTGGTGGTTCTCTGGGGCCTCCTCAAAGGATTAACAAGGACTGCTGCTCTTCTTCCAGGATGAACCGATTTCCTCCCTGAGCTGCCTCACTGGCCGAGCTGTTCCTTAGCATAATGGGATGTCTTCTCCTTCTTGGTTCCACGTGCTTCATTCTCATAAAATTCAGAAGGTATGGATGATCTCTGAGGAAACCAACCCTTCCCTTCTCTTTTCTTGCTTTTCCTGTCCTGCAGGAGATCATGGGTTATTGTGAGCCCTGGTGGCACAATGGTTAGAATGTAGAATTACAGGCTAATTCTTCTGACTGCTGATTGCCAGCAGTTTGATTCTGACCAGCTGAAGGCTGACTCAGCCTTCCATCCTTCCGAGGTGGGTAAAATGAGGACCCAGATTGTTGGGGGCAAGAGGCTTACTCTGTAAACCCCTTAGAGAGGGCTGGAAAGGCACTGTGAAGTGTATATAAGCCTAGGGGCTATTGCCCTTCCTTCCTTCCTTCTTCCCTTCCTTCCTTCCCTCCTTCCCCCCTTCCTCCCTCCCTCCCTCCTTCCTTCCTGTTAGAATGTAATATTGCAGGCTAATTCTGCCAACTGCCAGCAATTCAATCCTGACCAGCAGAAGGTTGACTCAGCTTTCTGTCCTTCCGAGGTGGGTAAGATGAGGACACAGATTGTTGCGGGCAAGAGGCTGACTCTGTAAAGCGCTTAGAGAGGGCTGGGAAGTACCGTGGAGTGATAGATAAAGTGCTATTGTTATTCAGAGGAACAGATACCTGATACATTCTATGCCTGCCTTGCAGCAGAACCACTGACCACCAGATATGGACAGCTCCGAAAGCTAATAGTCCCCTTGTAGCCCATCTGAGCTAAATGCAGAGGGCCATGGGTCCATCCCAGGCAGACACTATAAAGGCCAGAGGATTGTATGATTCCTAATATTAATAAAACTGATCAATAAAACTGATCCCATACTTACTGGTCGATGGAGTTGAAGATACTAAGAGATCCAGCAGAAGTAGGATAGTTGCTCTCCATTCATCCTGGTCCCACCAAAGGTCATCAGTACCCATTCCTTAATCTTTTCTCAAAGAGTGTGATAGTCTACACCATCCAGGGCTTTGTCTGATTGTGGTCCAACCAACATCTCGGCATCTCCAAAAGAGAAGGTTGGAGAACATCTTGAACGATGCATTTACCACCACTAGCATCCACCCATCTAGGACCCTGGTCACTCTGGCCAATGAGTAGGTCTGAGATCAAATCAACAGGTGGTTCAGCTAAGTACAGAGAGGTTTTTCTATAGTGCTCAGGATCTAGAGCTTTAGACTGATCCCAAGTATCTCCACAACATAAAGTTTCTATTGTCTCAGTCAAATTTGTCATGGAGAGCAAAGTCATTCTGTAAAGTTAACATAAGTTTCATATTTGTAGCAAGACACTGATTGATTGATTGATTGAATGAATGGTGCAGCCAATCTCTTCTTCTCTTTTTGCCCCCACTGACCCACTCCAGCTTGTACTCTTGGATCTCTGCTTCCTGGGACCTTCTATCTCCTAAAGCTCAATTGATTCATTCCCTACAGTTCCTTGAGGAAATGTTCTATTTCATTTCCTGACTGTGACTGGCTCTAGGAGGAGGAAACCATCCCATCCTGCTCTGAAGACCACATAAGACCTTGCTGACAGACTCCTGAGATGAGTCCTTCACTTCCAGATGACCATCGTCTCCCTTGGTGGCTTTTAAGAAGGTTCTTTGGGACGAGGGTGCTTCCATGGGCAACCCAATGTAGTTGATTACCAATCTGGCTAGTGGGAGGGTCTCAAGGGCTGATCCATGTTGCTTCTCTGTAACTGCTTTCACTTCTGCCTTGCTTGGCCCCAAAGAAGCTCACCCTCAGCTCCTCATTTGCTTCTCTTATTTAATATTTGGGAGTTAGGGTTAAACCATTAGGGCCCCATTAAAAAGGCACAACAAAGAATATTCTTCCTGCGTCGATTCAGAAAACTCAGACTGCCCAAGGATCTGTTGATGCCATCCTAGAGAAGGCATCCCTGAGTCTGTCATTTGCACCTCAGTAACAATCTGGTTTGGCACTGCAACCAAGCAAGACAGACGGAGACCTCGGTGGATATTTGGAACTGAAGAAGAAACAATTGCAACCAGCCTGCCTGTGCTGCCCCACTCCCTACCACACACACGCATACACACTACACACACACACACACACACATGTATGGCAAGAGTTCTACAGATGTTTATTCAACCCCAGCCCCAAACAAGCCCTTGGAAAGCACCCCTGTTGCACAGGAGTCACTGGGTAACCAAGTCTAATGGGCATACACGAAGTCCAGGGAAGCAGCCTTAGGAGTCAAACAGACCAGGATACAAGGCATGAGCGCGAAAGGCATGTTGCTACAGCAGCATTCAAGTCCTCAGGGTGAAGTTATGTAGGCAATGCTAGCACAGCCTTCCATGAGTGATCCAGCTGACCAGTATTGTGCCTGTCTCCTGTCTGCTCTGTGTGTCCTTGGATCGGGAGGAGGTGTGGACTCCAACTCCTTCATCCATTATGAACTTAACAGATTAACAGAGTTGGAAGGGACCTTGTAGGTCATCTAGTCCAACCCTCTGCCCAAGCAGGAGAACCTACTACACCATTTCTGACAGATGGTAGCCCAGTCTCTTCTTGAAAGCTTCCAGGGATGAAGCTCACACAACTTCTGAGGGCAACTTCTGTTCCATTGGTTGATTGTTCCCACTCCTTATTTCCAGGTTGACTCTCTCTTGGTTCAGTTTCCATCCATAATTCCTTGCCTGGTCTTCAGTGTTTTAGAAAATAGCTTGACCCCCTTCTCCTCTCTGGGGCAGCCCCTCAAGAAGACTGCTCTCCTGTCTCCCCTTTACTAGACTAGCCAGGCATAGTTCCTCCAACCGTTCATCGTATGTATCAGAATGGTCAAACAAATGGCAACTTCAAATCTCAACAAATAAATGCTCTGTCTTACATATTGGCAAAAAAAAAATCAGAAAATAAAATACAGGCTGAATAGTCAAGACCTTGTTGAGGATCCAAACTCTGTCAAGGATCTTGGAATACTCATCTCTAATGATCTAAGTGCTGGAGCTCACTGTAACTACATAGCCAAAAAGGTATTAAGAGTTGTTACCCTAATCTTATGTAGCTTTTTCTCTGGTAATATTACACTAATAACTAAGCATACAAAACATTTGCTGGACCAATACTTGAAAACAGCTCATCAGTCTGGAACCCACATTACGTATCTGATATTAGCACAGTTGAGAAAGTCCAGAAACATTTCACAAGAAGAGTTCTCTGCTCCTCTACTAATTGCAGAATACCTTATGCCACCAGACTCGAAATGCTAGACCTAAAAAACCTAGAACTAGGCCGCCTTCGGTCCGATCTAAGTATAGTATATAAAATCATACATTGCAATGTCCTACCTGTCAATGAATACTTCAGCTTCAATCATAACAACACAACAGCAACAATAGATACAAACTCAAGGTTAATCGCACCAAACTTGATTGCAGGAAATACAGCCACAGAGTAGTCAATGTCTGGAATCCTCTACCTGACTCTGTGGTTTCTTCCCCAAACCCCAAAATCTTTAACCTTAGACTGTCTTACGATTGACCTCACCCCTTTCCTAAGAGGTCTGTAGCGGGCATGCATAAGTGCACCAACGTGTCTACCCTCCCTGTCCTATTGGGGTTTTTTTAATTTTTATTTCTTTTATTTTTCTTATATGTATCAATTTCATGTATCCATAACTATGTTTATACTTATACCTATTGTCTTATAATTGCTTGACAAAATAATAAATAAATAAATATGTTTTAGCCTCCAGTCCCCTCATCATCCTGGTTGCTCTTCTCTGCACTCTTTCCAGAGTCTTGAGATCTTTTTTATAGTGTGATGACCAAAACTGGATGCAGTACTCAGGGTGTGGTCTTACTAAGGCTTTATAGAGCGGTATTAGTACCTCCCTTGATATTGATTGTATCCCTCTGTTAATGCAATTTCAGGATTGCATTAGCTTTTTGGGTGGCTGTTGCCCACTGCTGGCTCCTATTTAGCTGGTTGTCCACTAAGACTCCAAGATCCCTCTCCCAGTTCCTGCTATTGAGCCTGGTTTCACCCAGTCTATATGTGTCCTTTTGGTTTTTCTTGCCTAAGTGTAGGACTTTACTTCTCTCTACATTGAATTTTATTTTGTTAGATTATTTTTGTTAGATATTTGTTAATTTTGTTAGAATTTCATTTTGTTAGATAGGGCCCAGCGTTCAAGTCTGTCAAGATCCATCTGAATCTTGAGCCTATCTTCTTGGGTGTTGGGCTCTATTCCTACCAGCTTAGTATCATCTGCAAATTTGGTAAGTTCCCCTTCCTCCTCATTGTTAGTGGGCAGCAGCTACTCTGGTCCCCTGGACTTCCTGGACATCTTGCAGCTCATCTCCCTCGGCCTCAGCCTTTTGCCCATCCGATCAACCCAGTTGAGGCTGCTCCACCAGGCCAGCATTCTCCAAGTCCCAATCCTAACCAATACTCAGCTCCACACTTCCCCCTGCAGAGTCAAACTCACCCTCCTCCTCTGAACTCACATCTGGAGAGGGGTCCAGGGATGCATCTATCACATTGCCTCCCATTGAGGATCTGTACACTGCACAAACCCGAAAAGAGGCCTGAGAAAATATCTGCATATCTTATGTCCACATCCTGGACATAAACTATTTCAATGTCTCCCCTCTGGATGCCACTATAGGGCATTTGCATGCCAAAACAATTAGACATACAGTCCCCATTCCCCCGCCATCACTCAGCTGAACACCTAATTGCCCCAGCACTGTCTCAGGCCTAAATATATTTACCCATGTAGTAGGTTACATTGCTATTATCTTTCTCATCTTCTCATTTTCTTCTCTTCTTTCCCATCTTCTCATCTTTCCTACTACATTCTCCAATTGGTATCTATGATTTATCTCTTATGGTATCTTATCATTAATGTGTGTAACTATGATTTTATGATATATGATCTATCACTTTGTTGTTGATGCTGTTTTATATGTGTACACTGAGAGCTTATGCACCGGAGACAAATTCCTTGTGTGTCCAATCACATTTGAACAATAAAGAATTCTATCTTCAACAAAGAATTCTATATTCAGGAGTTGAAGGGTGAGATTGAGAAGATGGATATGAGACATGAAGAAGGTTTGGCTATCAAAAAACAATGGCATGACTGGCCATCTTCAGTCCATGGGGGAAAATTGCACAAATACTGTAGGATAAAATGGGAAATTTGAAAGAAAATGAAGGAAAATTTGTCTTATTGCTTTCCAGAAGTTTATAACCTTTTCAAATCTGGGGTGACTCTGTTCTGTAAATTTGTCATAGGGCTTCTAATGTATAAATGGGGGGGAATTAATCCAATCTACTAATCTGCCTAATCTGCCTAATTCGTTTTTACTTTTTAATGATTTTGAGATTTTAATGTTTTAAACTTTCCAGTTTTTTGAAAGCTTGATAGTCAACAAACCTTTCTCATTTTCTTCTATCACATATATAATTTCAATAAAGGGGAAATCATTTTCCTTTACAAAAATACTGTGTGTGTTTCCTTTTTGTGACATGCAACATTTCATAGCATCCCATAATATTCTTAGAATGAACTTGTTAATGCTCATCCTCATATTCAGGAGATGTTTTTCTCACAATATTCTGAGTTTGCAAGTTACTAAATTTCAAATCTACCTGCAACTTGTCCTTGGCATATTTGAACAAGTTCTTATCAAACACTACATTCTGCATGAAGAACTTGCTTTGTTGCTTCAAGGAACTAGAAACATCAATCAAATAATTCTTAGTTACTGAAAATTACTCAAAGAGGCCACCCCACTCACACTTCCACCCTACTCATACTACACTCATACTACCATACTACCATACTCCTGACCAACCAGGAGGACAACCTGGTCAATGGAACTGAAGATGCCCAGAGATTCAGGAGAATCAGGATAATCAGGATCCTATCTCTATCTATTCTGGATCCACCAAAAAACATTGTCACCATAGTTTCAGTCCCACACCCAGTGCTAAATCTTGAGTCCAAAGATTTGGTACACTGGTTCATCCAGGGCTCAGTCTAACACCTAGAAACAAACAAAGCCATTACTAGAAGCCAGCATGGATTTGTCAAAAACAGATAATGCCAAACAAACCTTATTACCTTCTTTGACAAAGTGACAAAATTATGGTCCAGCAAAATGCTGTGAATCCAATATACTTGGATTTCAGGAAGGCATTTGATAAAGTAAACTACTTCTTGGTAAGATAGAACAATGTGGAATAGACAGCATCACCACCAGTTGGATTTATAACTGGCTGATAAACCACAGTCAATGTGTAGCCCTTAATGGAACTACTTTTACATGGAAGGAAGCATGCAATGGGGTACCCCAAAGTTCTGTCTTAGGTCCAGTACTCTTCAACATCTTCTTAAATGAGTTAGATGAGGGAATAGGGATGAGGGAATATTTGAGGAGCTGTCACAGAGAAGAGAGGATTAACCTATTCTCCACAGCATGAGAGGGCAGGACAAGAAGCAATTAATGGAAATATATCCAGGAGAAATCCAACCTAGAACTAAGGAGAAATTTCCTGACAGTGAGAACATTTCATCAGAGGAACGGCTTCCCTTCAGAAGTTGTGGGTGCTTCATCACTGGAGGTTTTTAAGAAGAGATTGAATAGCCATTTGTCTGGAATGGACTATATAGGGTCTCCTGCTTGGCAGGGGCTTGGAATCTTAGGGGTCGCTAACCTTTTGGACCTCAGGGATCACCAAACTCCTAATTTTAAATCCCGCAGACCAGAGACCTTGGGAAAATCCCCAAAAACGCCTGCAGGAAAATTCCCCACCCCGTTTTCCTTCCGATTAATCATTCTTTATTTGGGATCGCAGGATACTGTCTCCGGCTCCATTCTTGGGGTGGGGTGGGGGGTGGGGGAGAGAGACTTTTGGCTTCATGCAAAGAAAGCAACAGAAGTCTTTCTTTCTCTCCCCCAAACTCTTGTCAGAAATGAGTCTTTGCTGGTGCAGACCCTTGGAGCAGGAGGCCTTGCAGGGCCCCAAAGACTCATTTCTGGCAGAGTTTGGGGGAGAGAAAGAAAGACTTTTGCTGCTTTCCTTGCGTGCAGCGAAAAGCAGAAGAAGAAAGAAGCGGAAGGAAGCAGCCAGGTGGCCAGGCCAGGCATGTAGGGCAAGGTGGGGTAAGTTTCCCCCCTGCCCTTTCCCCCTCCCTTCACTACCTCGCAATGCAAGCGACGCAATTGCTTTGGGGGGGACGACATTTCTCTGCGGACCTTTCAACTCTGCTATTTTGTATTCCTCCCACCCCAGTTGTTCATGCAGGGGGCACTTCAGCCCAGGTAGACCAGACCAGTTAATACCCCACCCCAAAGACCACCAAAGGGACCAGAAATTGTAAAAAGTGTTGCTTACGTTCTAATTTTGTATGCTGCCCAGATGACAAGCACAATATTGCCCTATATCTCAACCAAATAAAAATTGCAAGAAATGTAAATATTGTTTCACATAGTGAAACAACAGCTGCACAGTTTTGCGGCTGAATGTCTCTCATACCAAAGAGGCAGTCCTTCTAGGTTTGCAGAAGTTGCCCTAAGCTTCTCTCACTTCTCATTGAAATGCTAACTGCTGACATGTCACACAAGATCATTCTCAGCCTGTGGTTCCCAATCCTTTTCTTAGAAGCTGGTAAGTTGTGTTTCTCTTACTGTATTTCTAGCTTTAGAAGGAGTTTCAAACCAGGATTAAAATTGGGGCTCAAAACCTGGTTTGTTTCCTTGAGTCCAGGCAGGAACTTTAGATATAAAACTCTGGAGGAACTTTTTTTCTTCCCACCCAAAAGAGCGGAGTTGGAGAAGAACCTCAAGAAAAAGGCAGATAGGATTGAAATAACAAACTCTTAGCAGAAGAAATAAAAAATATTTTCCGCATTTTTCCTTACAAGCATAAGAAACTAGCAACTATAAAGCCATTAAAGATTAAAACTATTAATATGATGCTGACATCCATCCATGCACTGAAAGGGCCAGAAGGAACATCTGGACCAACCCTCGGCAATATGCACAAAAGCCAGTGGAAGCAGGGGCCTCTGACCCCGAGCGCTGTGGCCCATTCAGAACCCAGTCTGCACAAGGGGTGGGTGAGCGCACACACTTGTATGCATGCATGCAGCTCCACTTGTGTGACCAATGAGTGCGCGCAGCTCCACTTGTGCAAATGGAACTCTGCATGCTCACGTGTGTGCCTGCCATCCCATGAAACCATTCCCTCCCCCCCCTCCAGCCAGTCTGCCAAGCCAGAAAGGTTGTGCTGTGGTTCGATGGCAGCCTGTGCAGATGGCAGAAGAATTGGACAGTGGGGAAGAACGGGGACCAGTCCGGGAGTCTCGGGAGGACCCGGATGAGGGTCCTGCATCTGATGCAGAGATGGGACCAGGACCATCTGGGAGGTATGTGATGACTCCCCAGCCTCTGGAGTCTGGCAGCAGCAAGGCAGAGGAACAAGGGGAGCCTGTTTCCAGTGTGTGTATGCACAGAGCTACCAGAAGGCAAGAGCAGCTGAGACAAAAGGGACGACTCAGGAGTAAGGCTGGGAGGTGATTGCCCCTCCCAGAAGGTATAAGGAAAGTATAAAGGAAGTGCAAAGGTGATGAAACCTTTGCAGGAAGCAAAGTCATTTGCTCTGTTCAGATTAATCCATGAAGCTCTGTTTGGACTTTGTCCTTCGGTTGGTTTTTTATAATTCATTTGGCACTTTTGTTGTTAGCAGCACTTCAAAGAAGAGAAAGGTGGGAGTTTATCTTGAGGGGCTGTTTGGGACTCATTACAGGCTGGGAATAAACATAATTCCCAGCGTTGAAATAAAACAAGAGTTGTTTGGACTAAGCATGTGCTTAATTACAGTCTCAGAAACCTTTGCCAGAACAGGTTGAGGACTGCTGAGTTAAACCACTGAGCACCCCATTTTTTTCCCACTGGCCTTGCTCCTGCCACCCTGGTTGAGGGGGGAAATTAAGTTGATGGCAGCAAAGGAGAGGGCAGTTTAAGGGGTGCAGCCTGGTGGCAGGAAGAAGCTACACCCAAGTGATTCAAGTCTCCAGGTGAGTCCTTCAGGTGGCCTGATCAACCTGAGGCTTGGAGGAGCTTTGGGATCTCTGGTGGGGAAAACCCTCCTTTTGAGCCCCAAAATGAGGAACTTAGCTCCCATTTGAACCCCTTTTTCTTCTCTAAGAGGGGAAGTCATCCAGGGAGCCCCCAACTTGTCCTCTGACCTGGAGCCATTTTGTTCCTTCTCGAAAAAGGTTTTCCTGGAACCTGAGGGTCAGAAATGGATGCTAGGAAGGTCTCTTGTGACCCAACTCTCCTCTCTGGTCTTTCAGGAGCTTCTGGAATAGAAGAACTGACTGGCATTCTGGGGGCATCTATCACTTTCCGCCTGAAGACTTCTCCACCATATGAAAATATTTCCTGGAGTAAAATGGACGGCAACAAGACAATCAACATTGTTAAGGTGACCTTTGCAGAGCCATGTAGACACCAGGTCTCCCTCCCAGCCTTCTTAAACAGACTGAACGTCTCCAAGGACTGCAGAGAATTGCAACTCAGCCATCTAAAGCAAGAGGATGCCAGCCGATACTCTGCACAAATCATTTTGACAAAGAAAGCAGAGATGGTTGAGTCCTTTGATCTGCAGGTTTCTAGTAAGTATCCCAGCCATGTCATTCCTGACGTCCTTCCTTTGCCCAGGCTGAAGTGGGGGGGGGGATTTCTGTTGGGTGGGTGGGGGGGCTTCAGGCATCCAATTTTTGAAGAGGAACACTTTCTGGATGTAGCAACCCAGAGCTGCTGACCTGTGGCTCTCACCTTAATGTCTGCCTAAGCTTGATCTGCCCACCAGAAGTTTCAGCAATGTTTTGGCATTTTAGCAATGCAGATTGGTTTGAAATATTATGATCAGGTAGCACTTAGTGCTTGGACTTATATCCTGCTTCACAGTGCTTCACAGCCTCCAGTGGTTTACAGAGTCAGCATTTTTCCCCCAGCAATCTGGGTCCTCATTTTACCTTAGAAGGACGGAAGGCTGAGCCGACCTTGAGCCTGGTGGGATTCGAACTGCCAAATTGCAGTCAGTGGCAGTCAGCAGAAGTAGCCTGCAGTACTGCACTCTAACCACTGCGCCACTGTGGCTCAGATCTAGCCTGCTTGCATTTGTGCACGCACACACAGCACGTGCACACATGCATGCACTCACACACTCAAAACCACACGCTACAAATGCCACCATTTCCTCTGGGTTCCATCCTGCCCGCTATCTTCTCTGCCAGGGGGCTTGGCACAATTCAGGACTTGTACTTCTCTGAGGGGTTAGAAGTGGAGCTCAAGCCGTGTCTTGTGAACCCTTCCCCTTTGGGAGGGGAGCATTTGTGGGCCTATTCCAGCTCTCTGTAGCTTCCCCTCTTCAACTGGACAGGCCAAAAGGGGATTCCCAGATGGGGTGGCAGGAAGAGAGGCAGGCAGGTTTGCTTTGGGGATGGAATCTCGAGAAAGCCACTTCAGGATCCCCTCTGAGGATCTGGTGGGAGTAGCTGGACCCACAAACTCCTTAGGGAAGAGTCGAGGGGTCCTTGAGGGGTGAGCCTGGAGGGTCATCATCCATGGCTTGGTATAAAAAAGAGGAAGGCAGAGGGCGAGGGTTACCACTGACCTCCACCATGGTGGGCCTCTCCTTTCACTATGAGTGTCACAGCTGAGGTGGGGACTGTTGTGAGGTTGTTATTTGTGACTGAGGTGCATGAGGTGTTGTTTTTCCTGCTCTAATTTAAGCTAAACCATTTATGGAGCTGCAGCTGTTGCTGCTTTTCCTTCCTCTTTGGCCTTCCTGTGTCTTTCACAAATGGTGTCTCTCCATCCCCTGTTCAGGTGATTTGCTGGACTCCCAGCTGAGACCGAATTACACTCACAAATGCTTGTGAAAAGGGGGCTTGGCAGTTGCATTTCCCTACAGGGACCTCCTGGGAAGATGGGGTGGAATTCAGCTGACCTCAGCCGGCCACCACCCTTATTGCTCCTCTGAGGGCTC
This sequence comes from Laticauda colubrina, assembly GCA_015471245.1. NCBI lineage: Eukaryota > Metazoa > Chordata > Lepidosauria > Squamata > Elapidae > Laticauda > Laticauda colubrina. The sequence continues at coordinate 1,661,088 of BLBF01000081.1, forward strand.
GGTGATCAAACTCATCCCCTAAAATCTTGGCCTTAATGTCAACCAGCAGACAACCCAGTGAGGCAGCCATCCAGGATGGCCGCCTTAAACAGAAGTGTAGTATTCAGCAGGTTCTGACCAGTTCTGGAGAACCGACAAATCCCACCTCTGGCTGGAGATTTTACAGTATCCTTCCCCTGCCACACCCACCAAGCCAGACCCACAGAACCAGGAATAAAAAAATTGAATCTCATCATTGTACCACCAGCTTTAAAGTATGTTTGTGCAGGTAGTGCATAGAATCCTTGGGCTGGAAGGGACCTCAAAGGTCTCCTCACCTATCTCTCTACTCAAGGTAGGAGACCCTCTACCATTTCAGAGAGTGGCCGTCCAGCCTCTTCTTAAAAGCCTCCAGGGATGGATCCCCCACAACCTCTGGAGAGAAGCTGTTCCACTGGTTAATTGTTCTCACTGTCAAGAAATTCTTCCTTAGTTCTGGGTTGGTGGTTTTAACTTTTCAAGAAGTAGAACAGAATCTTTATAAAAGGTAGAAAACATATAAAAAGAAAATCATGAAGTAAGACAGTCTTTATAAAAAGGTAGAAAACATATTAAAAAAAAAAAGAGGGAAGCTTATAAAAATACATACAAAAATCAATAAAAATTTTAAAAACCACACAAAAATATATGTATTAAAAATGTAAGAAGAGAGAGAGAAAATATATGTGTGTGTGTGTATGCATGTATGTATGTATGTTGAAAGGTGCAGACATACTTTACAAGAAGCGCACTGATATAAGAGGCTTTTTAAGCAATGATTAAATTAAGACAAAGAAAAAGAGATGTTTAAAAACAATCTGATAGATGAGTCATTTGCTCTCTCTTGTGGTTAATGTTGAAATAACACTAAATTGTAACCACCAACTTCTGGCTGAAGTCCTCAGGATGTTTATCGGGCAAACTAGAAGAAAGAAACAGAGAGAGAGAGAGAGGGAGGGACGGAGGGAGGGAGGGAGGAAGGAAGGAAGGAAGGAAGGAAGGAAGGAAGGAAGGAAGGAAGGAAGGAAGGAAGGAAGGACATTCACAAAAGGGTAATCATTCAATTCATAAATGGATTTATAGCCTTCAGAAAGAGAGATTCTCCTTCTGTTGCTCTTCTTTCTCTTTAGCAGTCACTGCTGGAGAAAAAGTGGCAGAGAGGCACCACTCTTTGCTCCCCCTCCTCCCCTTCTTTTGCCTTCTCCCTCTTTTTCTCCTTCTCCTCCCTCTCCTTTCTTAGGAAAATTAGCAGGCTCCTTAGGGGGAGAAGCAGCCGGTTGTGGGGCAGCATTCAGGGACAGGCAGGCGGGGGACGGAGGAGGGCATGGAAGAGCCTTCAGTTTACTGGAGTTTCAGTGGAGATCCTTCAGCTTCTTCTTCCCGGTGCTTAACGCTTGACTGGCAAAGCTCCTTGGCTGGGGAGTCTCTCGGTTGGGAGCAGGCAGGCAAACGCCCTCAGGATCCATGCAGGATGTGTCCTCTCCTCCTGGGCTCCGTCTTCCAGGAAATTTCTCCTCAGGTAAGTTCCCTCTCTTTGAAAGAGGCCTGAGGATGAAAGCTATTGAACTGCCCTGGGGGGCTGACAGGAATTAAATTGTGGGAGCTTCATCACTGGAGGCTTTTGAGATTGGACTGCTATTTGTCAGAGGTGGTGCAGGGTTTCCTGTTTGGGCAGGGGGGTGGACTAGATGACCCTACTCCCTTCCAACTCTACTAATATGTTCATCTGAAATGGGCTAGAGTCTCCTGCTTGAGCCGGGGGGGGGGGGGTTGACTAGAAGACCTCCAGGGTCCCTTCCACTTCTCTTCTGATTGATAGATTGGTTGAAATGGTCTAGGGCAGGGATGGCAAATCTTTTCAGCACCGAGTGCCCAAAGCGTGTGCATGCACATCGCCAAAAGGCAATGTGCATGCGCCTCCCGTGCATGCATGTGCTCCCAATGCATGCGTGTGTCCCCACACATGAGGGGGGCCCCCATCAGAGGTGGGATCCAACTGGTCCTGACCAGTTTTGGAGACATTTTGAGTGGACATTTTGAGTACTTCAGAGAAGCGGCCAATCCCACCTCTGACTGGCCCCGCCAACCCCATCTCTTCTTCACCTCCCATTGAGTCCCAGCTGATTGGCTGGGTCTCCTTGGGTTGTCCTGCACAGGAGAATGGAGCTGGAAAGCAGGTCAGTGGGGTGGGAAGGGAAGGGGGAGTTTGCAGTATATCATCCTTCCCCTGCCACGCCCACAGAACCGATTGTAAAAAAAATGTTGAATCCCACCACTGCCTCCCATGCATGCACAGCAGAGACCCAAAGACCACTGACCGGTGGGAGGCACGCACACGCATGCACGGCAGAGCTGAGCTGGGGCCATGGTTTGCATGCCCAGAGAAAGGGCTCTGCGTGCCATCACGGGTCTAGGGTCTCCTGTTCAAGCACAGAATTGGACTAGAAGACCCCCAAGGTCTCTTCCAGCTCTATTCTGAATGAATGAATGAATGAATGAATGAATGAATGAATGAATGAATGAATGAATGAATGAATGAGGTTGAAAAGCAAAAGCAATACCAAAAGAAAAATACACAAAACCAGCAGCCAAGGTAAAAGAACAGCCGCAGTAACAGCAATTAAAGCAACCATCTCACACGTCCAAGACACAGTGATTTCTCTGAGGCCGCAACAGAACCGGTTCGCTTCCTGGTCCACCAGATCACACACCCAAATTCTTGTGGCTCCAAGCAGGCTGATTCTGATAGGATGGGGAGATGCAGTCAGGGAGAGGCGTAGAAACACAGGTGTCAACCTTCAAGATTTTCTCCTTTTCTCCCTTTGCTTTGCATCTTTCGGCTGTCATAAGTAACGGGGGGGGGGGGGGGGGGGGGGGGGGGATATGGTGATGGGAAGGAAGCTGGAGGTGTTACAAACCAGAGCTGTATCAAGGGGGGGGGTACATTCTTGCTTAGGTTTTTATCCTATGCTATGCACAGCTGCAACTCTTTATCAAACTATGTCAAGGTCAACGGACAGAGGCCTCATCACCACCTGGAGATGCCCACATGATGCTATACACCACTTTTAATTGGATGAGCCAATTGAACTGTTGGGGGTGGGAATGTTGCCATGACTTTGTATATGTGATTTACGCGCCCATTTTCTCAGATTCAGAATTCTTTTGTTGCTACCACTTGATTTCCAGTAAAAGCTGACAACAGGAATGGCAGAAAAGACATGGATTATGGTCATTATTAAGCTCCTAGAACCACTGAGAACGTTCTTAGAACCTATATGCTGATAAAACAATGAGAATCTCATGTTGACCTTCAGATACCCTCAGCAGGGGCTTGGTGGAAAGCATTAAAGGTTAGGAAGTGAGTGGATCAGGGAAAGGATTAATGGGGCTGCTGCTCTTTTTCAGACCAGAGTCTCTCCGGGTTGCCTCTCTGGGCCCTACTGTGCCTGAGCAAAGTGGGAAGTCTTCTCCTCCTTGGCTGTTTGGGGCTCATTTTGAGGATGAAATCCAGAAAAGGTACCTTCTGAAGGATGCTTTGTGAGAAACCCAACCCTTCCCTTCCCTTTTCCTGCTCCTTCTGCCCCAGAAGAATCCATGATTTGCCCACAGGAACAGGGTGCTGCAGAAGCACTGGCCCCCAGGACACGGACACCTCCTGAAGCTAATGGTCCCTGGTCATCTGAACTAAGTGCAGAGGTCCAGGGTTCAGATCCTGGTAGAAATGCTGAAACCCAGAGAACAGGATCTGGCCATGCATGTCTGATGAATGAATGAATGAAATGAATGAATGAATGAATGAATGAATGAATGAATGGTCGAGTGTGATTTTCTCCTTTTCTCCCTTTGCTTTGCATCTTTCAACTGTCATAAGTAGCGGGGGGAGGAGGGGGAAATGGTTATGGGTGTCTTGGTGCATATGGTTGCAGAACCAAACCAGACAGTTATAGAGGTGCAGATGACAGACTCAATAATTCCTCTGTAGAACTGGATCAGCAGTTGATGATTCCTAATATGGATTAAACTGACCTCATATTGCATTCCGCCAATCCAAGTATAATTTCACTTCCTCCATCCTGGTCTCACCAAGGTCACCAGTGTATGATCGGTGCAGTTTCAGCCCCACACCAAGATCTGAGTCTTGACTCCGAGGATCTGATAGCCTTCAACCACCAAGGCTATGTCTGATTATAGTCCAACCACAATCTCAGCATCTCCAAAGGGAATTTGGAGACTATCTCTTCAATGAACGGTGCCCTTCCCACTGCCTGCATCCAGCCCCCTAGCCCCCTCCCCCAGTCATTCTGACTCTACAACACAGGGTCTCTGTCACTGAGAAGTGAGGTTTGCCCAGTGTAAGATGCCATGCTCAGCGGGGGACGAAGAGTGGTTGACACAAAGGGATCCCATGAGGTCAACATGGGTTTCCACTTCCAGCCTACTTCCTTCATAGAAGCATGAATGACTGAATGAATGACTGAATGAATGAATGAATGTGTCAGGACTCCAACAAATCCACCCCCATTCAAATCATAAGCCTCTAGCCGCATCCCTCAGAAAAAATAAAATTGATTTATTAGAAGTGGCCATGTTGGTGTTAGCTGGATGCAGCCGATACTAAAATACACCATTTCCCCCTTGACCCTGGTCTTCCCCCACCCCCTGGATGATATTTTCCAATGGGGCACATTCATAGCCAAGAGTCATCAATCATGCTCTCCAGTAATATCCTTGCACTCCGACAACTTTGGGCTGCCAGGGTGATTATCTCGGCAGTTAAGGAATGCACTGTTTTCCCCCACTCCCTTTTTCTGGCAGCTAAAAAGACCAAAGGAGTGTCTTTTTAATTGACAGAATGAATGAATGGATGGATGGATGGATGAATGGATGGATAAATGAGTGCTCCTTCTCCTTTTGCACCTTCCAACCCTCTCCACTGCTGGCCCCTTAGGCATCTGCCCTCTGGCACCTTCTGCCTCCTAAAGCTCAGCCATGACCTTACTTTTCTTCCCAGCAGATGGAGGAGGGAGTCTGCTGTCCCAATTCCTGCCAGCCTTCCTGAGGAGCCAGCCACCATGTCCTTCATGGGCCAGAGTTCACGACCATCGGAGCTCCACCTCGGACCCTGATGGATGCCTCCCTCCTGGCGCTTCCATTCCAGACAGCCAGAGTCTTCCTCGGCAGCATTTGAGAAAGTTCTCTGGGACAAGCTCGCTTCTGTTGCACAAGAGCCCAACCCAGTGAGATCACCACCAGGCGCTCCAAGGGGGGTCTGTGTTGCTTCCACTGCTGCCTTGCCTGGACCCTAAAGACCCTCCCCAATCACCCCATGTTTGCTTCATTACAAATAGCCCTCAATGCACAACAGCTCATAAAGTGACCATCGCTTGAAGTTACAACAGAAGTTCCAAAAGGGACTTAGGGCCCTTCTTCACACTGATGACCATTGCAGCGTTCCCGAAGTCATGTGATCAAAATTCAAACACTTGACCACTGGCCTATACTCAGGACAGTCGCTGCATCCCAGGATCATGTGATCCTTTTTTGCCATCTTCTGATAGACAAATTCCATTGGGAAGCCAGATTCACTTAACAGTCGTAGCAACTCACTTAATAACTGTGGCAAGAAAAGTCATAAAATGGGGCAAACTCACTCAAATGTCTTGCTTAGCAGCAGCAACATTGGACTCCATTGTGGTTGTAAGCTGAAGGCTACCTGTTCAGGAGTTGAAGGACGAGACTGAGAAAATCACAGTGAACAACGGAGGTTCGGCCACGAAATGGCAGCAGGGAAGTGACTATGGCCATCCTCAATCCACATGGGATAATTGCTCAAGTGGGATAAAGTGAGGACTTTGAAAGAAACTGAAGGGAAAATTTGATTGCTCAATTAAATGATACATTAATTGATTGTTTGATTCATTCATTCATTCATTCATTGTTTTGTTCGTTCATTCATTGAAGAAAGCTGCCCATTTCTGTAATGTTCCAAGTGAAGACTAATCTATCCTTTGCATCAATTTCCTGGAGTAAAATTGCCAGCAGCAAGTCTGAAAATATTTCTGTGGTAACCTTTGGGGAGCCCTGTGGCCTCCTGGTCCCCCTCCCAGCCTATCAAAAGTGATTGTCTCCAATGACTGCAGAAAATTACATCTGATACTTATAGAGAGACAGGGGACACTGGTAGGTACACCACCAAAATTGTTTTACAAACTAGAGAGATGATGAATGAGTCCTTTGATCTGCAATTTTTTATCCCAGTGGCCAGGCCAAGCGGGTTCCCATTTGGGGTATCAGGGAGGGAGACACAATTTGCTTTGAGGCTGGAATCTCCAGAGAGGCAGTTCAGGATCTTCTCTGTGGATCTGGTGGGACCGGCTGGACCCTCAAACTCTTTGGGGGAGAGTCAGGGGGTCCTTCAGAGGCTGAGCTTAGAGGGTCATCATCTTGCCTCCAGTCCTTGGCTTGGTATAAAAAGGAATTGGTGGAAGACAGAGAATAAGGGGTCCCTGCCCTCCTCCATCATGGTGGGCCTCTCCCTTCACAATGTGTGTCACACATGAGAGGAAGGATTGTTGTGCGATTGTTATTTGTGGCAGAAATGGGTGAGACATATTTTCCTTGCTCTAACCTAAGCAAAACCACTGTCTGAGCTTCCGCTGTTGCAGCTTCTCCTTCCTCTTTCATCTTCTTGTGAATCTGTGATCTTCCTCTCAATCTCCTGCTCAAAAGATTTGCTAATCTGAGAATCCATTGCGTTCCTGATGGGCCTGGAAATGGAGTTGGCAACTGAAGAGACCTCTACAGAGACCTGGGAAGAGGGGATGAGAGGCTGCTTGACCTCCGATGTCCAGAACAAGAATCCCCATTGTCAAAGTTCCAACTGACGAACCCAACCAATGCAAGCACAATCGAGACCATCCAATCCCTCGATGCAAAACTTTATTGAGTATATCATTTTAGCACATTTGAAGGCAAAACCAGATCTTTCCCACCCTGAGACTTCTAATTAAAGTTCAAATTCTACCACCACCCCCAATTAGCTCAAGTCACATTGTCCAATACAGTCTCCAGATATTGTTGTGGGAAAGTCTTTTCGGCTTCTGTAAACACCTACAGAAATGTCATTGGTTCTCACGCTGACATCTCAAAGTCTGGGCCATGTTCTATCTCCCTCGACCTTCCCCCCCAAGAGTTTTTTGGCAATCTGAGATGCCATAATAGTTGCAACAGCAAAAGGCTTTTGAAGCTTGACACCCACACTAATCAAGGTCTTCTCCAGACTGGTCCTTGATGTTCTCAGAACCTGATTGTTTTCTTGCAGACTTTTCATGAGCCAACTAGATAACTTCATCCGGCGTAGAAACGAGGAGGTCAGGAGTCTTCAAACGTGACAGCTTTAAGACTTGTGGATTTCAACTCCCAGAATTCCTCCTCCAGTCATGTTAGCTCAGGAATTCTGGGAGTGGAAGTCCACAAGTCTTCAACTTGCCCAGTTTGAAGACCATTGGAGTAGGCTTCCCTGTCCGTTTATGTACAAATGACTTGCCCTGTCAGTTTTCTTGGTAGCTGCTTTGGGTATTGTTTTCTGAGTCTTCTCCTGAGAGCTTGATCTCAGGAAACCTGGTGCCCAGGACTATCCAGGACAGTTTCCCTTAAAGTATGTTTGTGCTGGACCAGTGATGAAGTTGATGTTGAGTTTGGAAAGATGAGGTCCTGGAGAAAGAACTTCTCATGGTTATTTATGCAGGAGAACCATGGGAGTTGGAAAGGGGTTGGGCTGCAACCAACAATCCCGTAGCCACTATTGATGTTTGCTTTCTTTTTTTTCCCCATTTTTTTTAATTTCAATCAACATGTAACAACAATACATTAACAGTGTAGCATCAATATATCATACATCTCTCATTATTCACATTAATTCCTAATTCTTCAATGTTTATTTTCAGCTTTTCAAAACTCTCTCCAAATGCCTACCACCATATCAATTAAATATACCTAGTAATTCCATTGTTCAGTTTTCTCCCTATTTTATTTAAATAAAAATTTCTCATTTGGCAAGTAGTGTGGTTCCAGGTTTCACATCTCAATACAAACATGACCATAGTTACCTATTCATTTTATTTGTTTAATTTCATAATGCATCATCCTTATTATTATTAAATATTAAGCTTATCTTATCCAATCCCAATTCATGTTCTCATATCTTATTTTACAATATTATCTAAAATTCTCATCTCCTTTCCATTGTCATTTCTCATATTATTATTATTTTCTGCCACATTTGTCATTTTATCAATCCTTATCTGTAAATACTGTATAATTGCCCCCTCTAGTTAATAATTTGAGCTAACCACCTTCATTCTACCTTAATATCAATCTCCCTATCTAGTATAAAACACAAATATATATATATATTTCTCAGATTACACATTATATTTTCTCTAACACCTTATAAATCATATATACATTACAAAATACTATTTTCAATATATTCTTATACATCACAACATATTACCTTGTGGAATCCCCTTCGTTATCCCTTTTTTTTTCACCCATTATCTCTCACTCTTTGGACAATGTACCTTCTTTTCATCCTTGTTTATTTCCTGTTCCTCTTTATTTTCTGGTCCTTTCTCTTAATTCCCTTTTTTCCCATTCTTATTCCCCTCCTTTTCTCATTCCAATTATGAAACTTTTCTCTCTCCTTCTTTTGATTTTTATTTTGCACTTCCTTTTTCTGCTTTTTCCCTCTCTTTCTAACCATCTTCCGAACCATTCTCCCTTTTATCATCCAATCAGACCACAAATTTTTAATTCTAATTCCTTTTCCCCCCTACTTAAATAATTGTTGTTTGTTTTGTCCTTCTAAGTTGGCTTCTTCTTCATAGAACTCCTCCCCCTCTGGTTTATTGTGTTCTTGTGTATGCTGAGTCACCATTTCTAATTTCTGTAGTACGTAATTACACATTTCAAGTTTAATTTTTATCATGTCCCTTATATCTTGCAAATCCAATCTTATGTCTTGTAAGTCCAGTCTTATATCAACATATAGCTCCTCTATTATATCTTCTCCTTTTTTTCTTTTTCTTTCCTCTTCCTTAATAGTTAAAATCGTCTTCTTTAATAGGTATATTCAATCCCAGAGTCCAGTATATTATTTTAGCCAATATCTTTTGGGTTTATTTTCAACAATTCATACTCTTGAGTCTTCTAATTGGCCCTTTCCCAAATTACCAGGTGGTTCCATGACAATAATAAAGTTCCTTTTATTTTCTTTTAAGTTCCAACATCCAAACTCTCAAAAAGACCAGACACTTTTTAAAAACGTACTGAAGTTTTCCTTTCCCATCAGGTGGTGCTCTTGAATCTTTTTATCTTTAACTTTCTTTGTTGAATATGATATTTTTATTAAGTTCACAAATTTCAATTATTAGCTATTATTTCTTTTCTTTTCAACACACTCAATCACAGCATTTAATTTTGCCCTTTAAGTGCCCACAATTTAATATATGTCCAGTTTAATTTCTAAACTTTTGTTCTGTTAAAGTATTTTCCTTTAAATTTCTCCTCCAAATTTGTCCAATACAGTAATCCAATCCAAATTTATAAAATCCAATTTCTTTCTCACTTTCTCTGGTTGCTGCTTCTGCACACTTTCCTCCAAAATAACCTTTTAGTTTGATACCAGGGTACCTCAAAAGCGATGTTCTTTGCCTGGTTCACACTCTGCTCACTCCCTGTAAAACACCTTATACTTTTATAAAAGATAAAAAATAGAAGATAACAGAAAATATACATGTAACACCATAATACTATTTTTTATACTATTTTAATATAAATAATACTATTTATATTTAGTACAAAATGCCTTGACAAGCTTAGGAGCTCTAACATCCTTCTCATTCACCCATTCGGACTGGGAAGGAGGAAAATGTTTCCAAACAACCAAATATTGAAGTTGACCCCTTTGTTTTTGAGAATCCAAAATTTCTTTAACTCCAAAATGTTGTTCACCTTCGTTGTTCAGCAATTAGCAGTGGCATTGGGGGGGGGGGGGGGGAATTGACATTTGAGGCCCTCTTGCTTCTTTACGAAGGGAAAGTAATTGCCTAGAGAGGCCTCACCACGTTCTCTATCCTGGAGCTGTTTTGTCCTTTCTCAGAAAAGACTTTCCTGGAATATGAGGAAAAGAAATGGGATGCTTGGAGAGTCTCTTGTGACCCAGCTATGGCTTCTCCCTCTGACTTTCCAGGAGCTGTTGGAGTAGAAAATTAGATTAACAGAGTTGGAAGGGATCTTATAGGTCATCTAGTCCAACCCCCGCTCAAGCAGGAGACCCTAGACCATTTCAGACAAATAACTGTCTGGTCTCTTCTTGAAAGCCTCCAGAGATGAAGCTCCCACAACTTCCAAAGACAACTTCTGTTCCTTGGGTTGATTGTTCTCCCTGTTAGGAAATTCCTCCTTATTTCCAGGTTGATCAGTTTCCATCAATTAATCCTTGTCTGCCCTACAAGTGCTTTGAAGAACTGACTGGCATTCTGGCAGAGTCTCACATTCCAACTGAAGACTGAATTGATATCGTTTGTATCAATTTCCTGGAATAAAATTGTTGGTAGCAAGTCTGAAAATGTTACCTTTCTCTGCATTGAATTTCATTTTGTTAGATAGGGCCCAGGGTTCTAGTCTGTGGAGATCCATCTGGATCTTGAGCCTATCTTCTTGGGTGTTGGCTATTCCTGCCAGCTTAGTATCATCTGCAAATATGGTAAATTCCCCTACTATTCCCTCATCTTAGTTGTTAATGAGAATATTGAAAAGCACTGAGCCTAAGACGGACCCTTGTGGCACCCCACTGCTTACTTCCCTCCATGTAGTCATAGACCCATTAAGGACTACTTGTTGAGCATGGGTTGTCAGCCAATTGTGAATCCATCTAGTGGTGATGCTATCTATCCCACTTTTTTTCTAGATTACCAAGAAGTAGGTTGTGGTTTACTTTGTTGAATCTCCTCCAGTTGAAACAGACATGTCCCAAACAGATGTGTCCTTGCTAAAGGTATGGAGCTCCATTTCCATGACGTCCAGGTGCCAACAGAGGATTGTTGTCAACTCGAAAAGCATCTCTGAACAGTTTTAATTAGGGTATCAGTCCTAACCTGAACAATTGCAAGTGCTGCTTCTTCCCTTTGATGGAGCAACCTTCCACCCTTGGAATGTGCTTGACCCCCCCATTGACCTGCCCTCCAGGAACTCTGGAAAACTGAGTTGTTCCAGAGAGTCTGTTAGGATACCCTGTTAAATTGGCGTTTATGGTGTTTTGGTTTATGGTATCAGAGATTTTACACACAGACACACAAGTTCTCCTTCCATTGAGGTTTTATTTGTTGGTCTTGGTAAGAGATTGGGCAGCCATACAAATTGTTTAAAGAAATAAAAATAGATTCAGAAAGCTGTCATTGGGTGAGAGCCACCGGCTAGCTCTATAAGAAGAGCTGCCGCGGCTCGCTAAGAGACACACAGATCTATACCTTGAATAAAGAGCTGAAGTTACGCTGGTCTCCTGTCTCCTGATTTCCCGCGCTCCTACAATTGCCATTACAGAAACCTGGTGGGATGAAATCCATATCTGGAGTGTACTGGTGGATGGATGCAAATTGGACAAAAGAAACAGATCTACAAAAAGAAGAGGTAGAGTTGCATTATATGTGAGAGATCACTACATATCTACAAAAATGCACATGATCAAAGATAAAAGCCCTCCAGAATGTATATGGGTCAATATAAAAGGGGGAGAAAGTGACATTGCCATAGGTGTACATGATAGGCCACTCAACCAATCAGAAGAAATAAATGAACTCTTTGCCAACCAGTTAATGTACGTAGGAAGTATATATCATAGTAGTCATGGGAAACTTTACCTATCCAGATATCAAATAGGAGACAAGCTCTCCAACAAGTCGGAGATCAAATTCACCATGGAAATGGAAACAAACAAACAACTACCATTCCTAGATTTACTAATCTACAAAAAAACAGATGGCACACTAGGACACACTGTATACCAGAACAAAACACACACCAATGTCAGCAAGCCACTGTCAGTCGAAATTCATATTAGTGGTCCATGGGATTTAAAATTATGAATTTGGTGGTCCCTGAGGTCCAAAAAGTTGGCGACCCCTGTTGTGGAGGACTGGACTGGATGATCCTTATGGTCGTTCACAACTCTACAATTTCATGCTTCTAGAAAGTCAGCTACTGTAGAAGCCCAGGACACATCCAACCCTACCTCATCCAACCCACCATCACTCAAAACTAGGCACACACAGCCTTAACTACCTCAATTCCAACTACAACTGGCCTTAAACGCAAGCTACTCAATGCAAGAAGCCTTGTGAATAAAATACCTGAATTTCTCCTCTTCCTAAATATGGCTAAATTTGTCTGTGAAATGTGGCTCAACGCATCTCTCCCTGACTCCATTACCACAGGAAGAGACTGTCATGTTTACTGATCAGGTTGTGAAATCCGTAGATGAGGTGGTGTTGCTATCTTCTATAAAAAGTCCCTACATCTAAAAAGCATCCAAGTTACCCAGGAGCTTGCTCTTCCTGAGACCATCATCTGTGAACTGACCTTAAATATCACATTTTGGTTCTTACTATGTTACAGAGCCCCTGATTATGACATCAAACATGTAAACAAACTAACATGGGCAGCATCCTGTCCACAAGCTTTTATCTTTCTTGGTGACTTCAATCTACCTCACATTAACTGGACCCTAAACGAATGTAAAACTGAACCCACACATGCAACCTTCTACAATGCAGCAACAAACCTGGGATTGGAACAACTAGTAACCAACAATACTAGACTTAACAACTGCCTCGATCTCATCTTCTGCAATAGTTTGAATTCAATTTATGGAATACAAATTAAAGACCCCTATTCCAACAGTGACCACAGCATGATTGACATTTGTCTCAACATACATCCACACAAAAATCAACACAACGATGTGATTCCCAATTATAACTTCAAAAAAGGCAACTATGATCTTATAGACAATGATCTCTCATCTCTTGATTGGCAAATTCTATTCAGTGGATGCAATACTGTTGAAGACCACTGCAACATATTTTTACTTGAAGTCAAAAGAGTCATCAAACTATATGTACCAATAATAACTTCATAAACCAGAAAAAACAGATTACCTATAACAATAAGGAAGCTTCAATCCCAAAAGAAATCACTTCGGTGAAAAAACAAATCTGGTCATGTTGCCAACTTCAAAAGCCGATCCAAAAATTTATGCCACCAGATAAAAACTGAATGCACCAATTATCACATTAAACATTGGAAGGCGGAGCTTCGTCTCGGTGTTACAGCTGCGATCTCGGGGCTCTGAGATCGCAGCTGATATTTTCGCCCCTGGTCGGTCCTAACGGACCTAAACCGTCCCGTAGAGACGGGGATTGTGAAGGGCACAGTCCCAGGATCCCAGAGATATCGCAAAATCTCTGGTTTGATCCGGGAGAAGCCCTTTTGCTGGCAGCGGAAAGGCAGCCTCCAAAGCTGCTGAAGTCGGGACAGCTCCGGAAAGAAAGTGATTTAAATGAGCGTGTATCGGTTGGGTGAGAAATTCCTTTTGTATAGTAAATTGATTGAGACTTGAAAGGACATCCTGAACAAAGAAGAAATCTGTGACTTTATTTTTGTTTGACTGAAACTTGGCTGAGCGGCGTTTAAGTGATGTCAAATTGAGACTTGGATTCTTTCCTTATTTTTTTTTCTGAGGACTTTAATGTGACTTTGTAGGTAACCGGATTGAATTCTCTTGATTTTTTTTTTTTAAAAAATTTTCTTTTTAGGATAGAGGCTCCCTTTGATTATGTTTTTTTTCTTCTTGTTTGAGTTTTTAAAAAAAA
>BLBF01000081.1:1680039-1695020 GCA_015471245.1 Laticauda colubrina
TTATTATTATTATTATTATTATTATTATTATTATTATTATTATTATTTTCTTCTTCTATTTTTTTTTTTATGGTGGATTACTTCAATTGGACTAGGGTCTAGAAGAACCTGAAGATCTTTCTTTTTCCTTTTCCCCTTTTTTTTTTCTTTGGTTTTGGGCTTTTTACTATTGGATTATTTATTTTTATTTTTTTGGACTATATTTGGTTACTATATTAGCTGGATTGAAAGTCAAAGAGAACCTGAAGCTTTGGAAGCATTAAAATGAGCAGGAAACCAAAATCATTTGGCATTTCTGTTTCTACCTCTGCTTCCCCACCATCTGAAGGACAACATTTAATTCAGACAATGTTGAAGCAAGATAAAGAACAAGAAAAAGTAAATTTACAGACGATTATGCAAGGAATTCAAGATATTAAGATAAAAATAGATGCTATGGATCAAAGAATAGAGAAATCTGATGAAAATATTAAACAAATGATGGGGAAGTATGAGGAGAGATTCCAAAAAATTGAGGAAGAAGGAAAACAAAGAGAGGAGAAGATTGGAAATATTGACACTAGATTAACAGTGGTAGAACAAGAAAAAAATGGGATGTTGAGGTGGGAGATGGAAAGGTCAGAATTTTATCTTAGATTCCAAAATATAGAAGAGGAAAAAGGAGAAAATTTGGCTGCGATAATGATAGAAATGCTGGCAGACCTTTTGGAAATTACAGAGGAAAAGATGATGGATGGAGTAGATGAGATATATCGAGTTTATACAAGATATGCGATGAGAAATAAACTACCAAAGGAAGTTCATATCAGATTTACCAAAAAATCCATCAAAACACAGATATTGCAAGTGGTAAGAGAGAAAACATTGAAATATAAAGGTAAAGAGATTGTGGTTTTAAAACAAATACCTAGAAGAGTGAGAGAGATGAGAAGAGAATACCGATTTCTGACCAAAATACTATTAGAAAATGAAGTGAACTATAGATGGCTGATACCAGAAGGACTAATCTTTACGTGGCAAGAACAGAGACATAGAATTGATTCGATTGAGAAAGCAGAACTTTTCTACGCAGAATTTTTTGGAAGAAGAAGAGAGGAGGCAGAGAAAGAGGTCTCATTAATTGAGATACAGGAGGAACAACTGGAGATTGAAAAAGAGAAAGGAGTTGTAGGTGGACAGGTAGACAGTAAAGAACAACGTGAAGTGAGAACTACGAGAGCTGTTAGACCTAAATATAAAGCATAATCATGGAAGAAAAAAAACTAATTACAATGAATATAAATGGACTTAACTCAGCTGTTAAAAGAAGAAAAACCTTTCATAAATTAGAGAAATTAAAATTTGATATAATTTGCTTACAAGAAGTTCATATTAAAAAACAACTTGAGCAATTGTTAGTACAGCCAAAATTAGGGAAAATATTTACTTCTTTGATTCAATGTAAGAAAAGGGGAGTGGTTCTCTACATTAAAGAGGATATCCCAGCAAAACTGATTTACACGGATGAAGATGGAAGAGTATTAATGGTGGAAATAATGGACAATAATAAAAAAATACTCTTGATTGCAATTTATGCCCCGAATGATAAACAAGAAGAGTTTTATAAAAAACTACATATGGAAATAATTAGATTGGACTATGTTAACATAATTATGATGGGAGACTTTAATGGAATTGTGGACAATAAATTGGACTATATAACAACAACAACAAAACAAAATAGAAAGGTTCTCCCTAAATCTTTTTTTAAAATGACAGATGAATTAACTTTAAAAGATATTTGGAGGGAAAGAAACGTTAAAGCTAAACAATACACTTTTTACTCTAATAGACATTTATCATGGTCCAGATTAGATATGATTTGGATCTCAACAGAATTAATATCCACTATTCAAGAAACAAGTATTGAAATGAGTACTTGGGCAGACCATAGTCCAATGACAATTAAATGGAAGGGACAAAAAAAAAGATCGAGATGGACATTAAACAATACTATTTTAAAGGAGAAAGACTTTGTACAATGGATGGAGAAGGAATTGGTTTTTTTCTTTAAAGAAAACAAAAAAGAAGATACTTCAATACAGAATGTTTGGGATACAATGAAGGCATATGCTAGAGGTTTGATAATAGATTATACAAGAAAAAAGAATATTAGGAAAAGACAAACCTCCAAGATCCTGGAAGATGAATATAAAAGACTTGAAAAAGAACTACAGAAAATACCACAGAAAAAAGATATTAAATTGAAACTATATGTAATTAAGCATAAAATGGAATTAATAGAGAAAGAAGAATTGGCACAGAAAATTAGAAATTCTAAACAGAATTATTTTGAAGACGCAAATAAACCAGGTAGATGGCTAGCATATAAACTGAGAAAGGAGAAGGAATCAAGAAAAATATTGAAACTAATAGATGATCAAGGTCAAGTTTGTTGTGGTAATAAGGAGAAAAAGGAAATTATTCGAGATTTCTATGGACAACTATATAAACAAGAGAATATTGATGAGGAAAAAATTAAACAGTATTTACAGAATGTTAACTTACCGAAGATACCCAAAGAGACTGAAGAAATGTTAGAAAGCAATATAACAATGATGGAATTAAATGAAGCATTTAAGAGACAAAATAATGGGAAAGCACCAGGTCCAGATGGGCTTCCGGCAGAATTCTATAAAAAATTTCAAGAATCATTGAACATCCCATTGTTAGAAGTTATGAATGAAGTTATGTTAAAGAAGATGACACCCAAAACATGGTCAGAGGCTTATATTACACTTATTTTAAAAGAAGAGGCTGACCCGTTGCAAATTAAGAATTATAGACCTATTTCCTTATTGAATGCAGATTATAAAATCTTTGCTTCAATTTTAGCAGAAAGACTGAAAAAATATTTAAATAATTTTATCCATCCAGATCAAAACGGATTTCTGCCAAAGAGACAAATTAGAGACAATATGAGAGTAATTTTGGATACTTTGGAATATTATGAGACTCATCCTGAGAAACAAATGGCTTTGATATTCCTAGATGCTCAAAAAGCATTTGACAACGTGAACTGGAGATTTATGTTATTACTATTGGAACATATGGGTTTTGCCAGAAAATTTATTCAAGCAATAGAAACCATATATAATAAACAGACAGCAAAAGTAATGGTGGAGGGAGAGTTTACAGATCTTATTAATATAAGAAGAGGCACAAGACAAGGATGTCCCCTATCTCCTTTGTTATTCGTATTGACTTTGGAAGTGTTGAATAGAAATATTAGAGATGACAAAAGTATAAAAGGAATGAAAATTAAAAAGGAAGAATTTAAACTACAAGCTTTTGCTGACGATTTAGCTTTTATTCTGGAAGACCCGTTAGAAACCACTCCAAAATTATTGGAAAAGATAGAGACATATGGTGAGATGGCTGGCTTGAAAATAAATAAAGATAAAACAAAGATTTTGACAAAAAACATGTTATTGAGACAAAGAGAAGAACTGACAGATCTTTTGAAAATCCAAGTTACAAATAAGGTTAAGTATCTGGGGATATATTTGACAGCAAGATGTAGCACATTAAAAGAGAATAATTATATTAAACTCAAACAACAGATAATTACAGATTTGAAGAAATGGGAAAATTTACAATTGTCATTAATAGGGAGAATTTCAACAATTAAGATGAATATTTTACCTAGAATTTTATTTCTCTTTCAAACAATACCAATTAGACTTGGAAAAGACTACTTTGAAGATTTAAATAAAATCATGTTGAAGTTTATATGGCAAGGTAAAAGAGCGAGAATAAAGTTAAAACTTTTGCAAGATGCTAGAAATAGAGGAGGTTTTGGCCTGCCTAATTGGGAACTGTATTATCAAGCTGCAAGTTTGATGTGGGTCAAAGAATGGATAACATTAAGAAAGCATAGATTGTTGACATTAGAAGGACATGATTTACTGTTGGGCTGGCATGCTTTTTTATGGTACAAGGGAACTAAAACACAGGGGTATTTCAGAAGACATTATATACGGGAGTCTTTGTGGTTAAATTGGGAGAAGATAAAAAAACAATGTTACCTGAAAATTCCAGTTTGGTTATCGACTATTGAAGCATTTTCCTATCCTATGATCTATAAAAAGGAACAAACAGTTAGATATGGGGAACTGTTGGATGAAAAGGGTGGACTTAAATCGATCCAAAACTTAGAGGAACAAAGTATAAGGATGAATTGGTTTTCATATGCGCAAATACATTCAAGATATGTTGAAGATTTTAAAATTGAAGGATTTTATGACAAACAGACTGATTTAGATAAGATATTGATGGGTACTGATGAGAAAGTGATTAAAAAATTATATGGTTATTTATTGGGAATTAAGCTAGAGGAAGAACAAGTTAAAGAAACTATGATTGCTTGGGGGAAGAATTTTGGATATGGGATTGATTTAGAGCAATGGCAAAAATTGTGGTCTCAAAATTATAAAATGACAATGTCAATAGCATATAAAGAAAACTTGTATAAGATGTTTTACAGGTGGCACTTCCCCCCGACAAGAATAGCAAGAATGTTCAAGAACAAATCTGAAAAATGTTGGAAATGTCATCAGATACCTGGCTCATATTATCATATGTGGTGGACTTGTGAGGATGCCAGAAAATATTGGACTAAAATTCACATGTGGTTGGAAAAAATGACAAAGAAACACATAGACTTGAAACCAGAGATCTTTTTATTGGGAATCTTACCTGATATATATAATAAAGACTTGAAATATTTGATTGTAAATGTATTAACAGCAGCTAGGATTGTATTTGCTAAAAATTGGAAGAATGAGAAAATACCATCACAGGAAGAAATTATTAAGAAAATATTGGAATGTGCTGAGATGAGTAGATTGACATTTGAAATTAGAGAGCAAGAAGATAAACAATTTTATGAAATTTGGGGTCTTTTTTATCAATGGTTAGATGATAAAATACAATAATAGAGCATTAGTATTATATCTATGAAGGTTTTTTAGGATTGATTTGTTATGACTATATGATTTGTTATAGAATAAACTGTTTGAAGTATTGTTATCTCACAAAGCATGAATGATTAAAAGTATAGTCAGAAAAAGACTTTATTTTAATTTTTTTTGGTAATATTAGGATATGGATTGACAATATGAGTGGTTATGTAATATAACTGTAATTGAGACTATAAAATGAATGCACAAAACTGATGAACCAACCGACACACCGGAAGTATATATGAGAGTAGATGTTTTTAATGTTTTGTATGTTATGTCTGTTTGTAGAAAATTAATACAATTCTTAAAAAAAAAAAAAAAAACAAGAGGAAAACCTTCTATGCTCCAATTCCACCCGCACTTTCTACAATTTTATAAACAAAAAAGTAAAAGACTCAAGGTCCATCCCACCCCTGAAAGGACCTAATGGTAAAGACTGCAACGATGACACCATCAAAGCCAACCTTTTTTACACATTCTTTGGCTCAGTATTTGTAAACAGCAATGGATCAAGCCCAGTATTTCCTAGTCGAAGCACAGACAACTACAAAGATCTGATACATGTCGATTTTACAGAAGACAATGTTGAAAAAGCACTGTGCAATCTAAAACCATCTCCATCTATTGGATCGGACGGAATATGTGCCTACTTCTTAAAAAAGCTCTCCACTGCCAGTGGTGGACCACTAAGCATAATCTTTGAAGAGGTGTGTTCCAGCTTTTATACTGCATTTTTGTGTTCATCCAGGTGGGTACTTATTCTTCTATTGGTCTGTCCAATGTATGTGGCCAGGCATGATGCACAGGGGATTTCATATATGCCTTGGATTTTCAGGTCAATTTTGTCTTTGGGGTTTTTAAGGATGGCTGCTATTTTTTTGTCTGTTTTGAAAGCAGTTTTGATGTGATGCCTGTGTAGTATCTTACTGATTTTGTCTGTAGTACCTCTTATGTAGGGCAGGACAGCTGTTCCATTGGTCTGTTCATCTTCTAGGTCTCCATTATGTCTCAGTATGTTTTTGTGGATAAGGCCAGTGATTTTGCTTTTGTGGAAGCCATTGGCTGTCAATACTTCAATCAGGGTGCATAGTTCAGTCTTTATATGTGTCTTGTCTGCCAGGCAGACAAGTGTTTTGGCTTTCGACTGACAGTGGCTTGCTGACATTGGTGGGAGACTCGGTCCCCATTCCAGAGCTGCAGTAGTCACAAGACTGGCCCTTTGGTCATCTCAGAGCAGCTCTTTGGTCATGCCAGAGCAGCTGCTCCTCCACCCATCTGCACCAGCCTGCCATGGACTGGAGCAGCTGCTCTGGGATGACCAAAAGACCAGTCTTGTGACTACTCCAGCTCTGGAATATGGGACCAACTTTCCCACCAACGCCAGCAAGGCACCTCAGGGCAGATTTCCCTTCCCCGCCATTGGTCTCCCCTTCCAGTTCCAGCTCACATGGCTTTACTCAAGGTAAGGTTTGAGCTTGGTTGAAGGGTGGAGGTCAGCGGGTGGGCAGGCCATGTGGTGAACCACCAAATTTTCTCACATATTATCAGTGGTCCCTAGCCCACTGGTTGGCAACCACTGCTCTACAATATGTTCAAAAACAAGAGAGAGAGAGAGAGAGAAACTGCTGCGGCCCAACAGTAGATTCGGATAGTGAGGAGTTTGAGGAGGAACCTGGGCCAGTCCTAGAGTCTGGGAAAGGCTCTGATGAGGGCTCTGCGTCGGAGGCAGAGATGGGGCCAGGGCTGTCCGACAGTTATCAGCTACCTTCAGAGTCAGACATCAGTGAGGCAGAAGAACAGCTGGAGCCTGTTCCCAGTGTGCACATGCACAGAACTACCAGAAGAAGGGAACAGCTAAAGCCCATGTCACACTGCCCAACGGATGCAAAAAGGACACAGCGGACGAGCAAAATGTTCCATCCGTTGTTATCCGCTCTCAAAAGGGGCAAAAATTTGCATAACTGGAGCGGATAACACGGACGCGGGGAGGACGCAGGGCGGATGCAAAGTGGATGCAGAACAGAAGCCCAGCGGATGGAAGCGGATGGGAGCGGATAGCGCAACCGCTAGGCTTCTGGGGGGCCTCAGCAAAGCGGACGCGGAACAGATACAGCGGATGCAGAGCAGATGAAGCGGATGCAGAGCAGAAGCCTAGCGGATGCACAGCGGAAGCCTAATGGATGCCTGGCGTTAATTGCGCATGCAGGGAGGATGCATTGCATCAGCCCCGCGGATATAATGGAAGCAGCTCGGAAGCAGGTCACCATTCAGAGGAAAGACCTGCTGCCAGACACATCGACTGCCTTGCCTGCCCTGCCTGCATATCTGCCTGCCAGACTTGCTGCCAGCCTTGCTGCCAGCCTCCCTGCCAGCCTTGCTGCCAGCCAGTCTGCCTGCCAGCCTTGGTGCCTGCCTGCCTGCCAGCCTTCCTGCAAGCCTTGGTGCCTGCCTCCCTGCCAGCCTTGGTGCCAGCCTTCCTGCCAGCCTTGGTGCCTGCCTGCCTGCCTGCCAACCTTCCTGCCAGCCTTGGTGCCTTCCTCCCTGCCAGCCTTGGTGCCAGCCTTCCTGCCAGCCTTGGTGCCAGCCTTGGTTCCTGCCAGCCTCCCTGCCAGCCAGCAACCCCACAACCATGCGGAAGCACAGCAAGTCTCAGCCATCTGCTGCCAGCCCTGGCAAGAGGGACAGGGCTACCATCCAGTCC
This sequence comes from Laticauda colubrina, assembly GCA_015471245.1. NCBI lineage: Eukaryota > Metazoa > Chordata > Lepidosauria > Squamata > Elapidae > Laticauda > Laticauda colubrina. The sequence continues at coordinate 1,687,744 of BLBF01000081.1, forward strand.
CCTGGCCCTCACTCTGGTTCTGCTGGGGCTTCTGCAGCACGGGCTCACTCTTCTGGGGCTGGGGCTTCTGCTGCTTCTGCTTCTGGAGGAGCTGATGACAAGCACTCCAGCACCAGCCACCTCCACAGCACCTGCACCCTTCACCCCTGAGACTGAGCGACCAAGAGGAGTGCCAGAGACTCTTTTTTGTCTTATAGCTTGTTAATAAAGTCTAGTTTTGATTCACACACTTGCTTCATTTCTTTTTTTTAATAAAGTCTTGCTGGAAACTTTTTAAAATGGTTTAAGCCTTTGCATGCTTGTGGGATGGGTTAAGATAGCTGCGGGAGGGGTTGAGATAACTGTGGGATGGGCAGAGATACCTGTGGGATGGGTTATAGCTGTGGGATAGATAAACCTCCAGTGCAAGCATAGTGGGACTCTATGGTCCACCCTCCCAGGTGCCACACCTACGGCCCTTTATTATCAATAATAATGTAATAATTATCCACACATGTCAACAAAGGCATTCTCCACCACCCGTCTTGCCCTGGACAGCCTGTAGTTGAAGATCCTCTCTTCACGGGTGAGGTATCTAGAACTGTAGGGCTTCATGAGGTAGGTTCTGAGGGAGAAGGCGTCATCCCCCACAATGAAGTAGGGCACATCTTGTGTGTCGTTGGGTAGGGGGTCTGGATCTGGGAAACCCTTGATGAGGTTGCATTCCAGCCCACCCTTGAGGTTATTGGTGTTGTATACCTGGGCATCTGAAGAGGAGCTGTTGCGTGAAGCATCGATGTACATGAACTTGTAGTCAGCATCGACCATGGTGAAGAGGATGATGCTGAAGAAGCCCTTGTAGTTGTGATAAGTGGACCCTGACTTGGCTGGAGCTTTGCAGGCCACGTGCTTGCCATCGATGGCTCCAACGGTGTGGGGGAAGTTCCACCTCTGATACCACTGCTCTGCAACTTTCTTCCATCCTTCTTCAGTGGAGGAGTACTGGAGGAGCTCCTCCTTGTATTCTTCGATGATGGTCTGCACCACTTCTCTGACCACAATGCTGATGGTGTTGGATGGCACCCTCCAGCCGTACTGCATCTCCTGTAGGAGGTCCCTGAGGCCAGGTGGCACAGAGTGAGTGCCACCTTGAGCCCAGGTTCCAGGCTGGGCCGAAAGCTGGTGTTTGCCTTGGTCAACCTGGGTGTCAGCCGCTGCACAACTTCGTCAAACATGGCTGGAGGTATCCTCATGAAGTTCTGGAACGCCCGAGTGTCTTCGTTCCTGAGCTCCACCATCAGCTTGTTGTACTGCTCTTCTGGCGAACCATCTTCGGACCCAGACTCTTTTTGGGTGGCTCTTTTTCTTCTCGCAGTTGAGTTCACAGAGCCTGCAGATGGCTTCGCACTGTTGCAGAAGGATGGTGGCTGCCAAAAGGACTTTGTTACGATCCACGGTAGACATGACTGGATGCTGTGGAAGAGGAAGAGGCAGATGAAGGCTGCAGAGGTCTGCACAGCTAGGCTGCTGGTCTGAAAGTGAGATGCAGATGAGTTGCTCCCCCTTTTTATGGGCAGTATAGGTTTTCCGCTAGGCATCCTGTAGACATCCTTAATATCCGAGATAGGTCCCCTCTGCTAATGTTTTTTCCATTTTAAACGCTTTGTTTCCGTTCTGCATCCACTAGGCATCCGTTCTGCATCCGTTCTGTGTCCGTTCTGCTTCCTCCCTGCGTCCGGGCGGATGTGAGTTGCGCGGATGCGCAGCGGACGCCAAGCGGATATAGCAGATGCGTAACGGATGCGTAATGGATGCGTAGCGGATGCGTAGCGGATGCAGAACGGACGGACTGGATACATTTTCCGCGCAAAAGTTTTAGGCAGCCCAAAACTTTCGGAGCGGATGAAACGTCAATAAGCGGATGCTGGACGGATAGAGAGGAAGCCAAACGGAGGCAGTGAGTACATCGCGTTTTCGAACGGATGGCAAGCTTTTTTGTCCGTTTTACATCCTCTTTGCATCCATTGGTTCAGTGTGACATGGGCTTAAGGAACAAGGGCCAACTTGGGAGTAAAACCATGAGTGGATGGTGAATGGCCCCTCCCCTAGAGAATAAAAGAGGAGAGAAAGGGGAGTGGGGCTTTGCAGGAGACAATTAGTTCATTCTGGCCTGTTTGCCAAGGATTGCGGCATCTGAAAAAAATCAGCCGGGCCCCTCTCCAAGCCCGATAAAGGTCTGTAAATGGGAACTATCTTGAAAGACTGGTGGCCGGGACTTTGCTGGAGAGGAAATTCATAGTAAATTAAATAAAAGGGGTTTATCAGGAGGAGGACTCGACTTCGTGCTGTTGGGGAAGCCCAGGTCAGAACAGGCAGCTGAAGTAGGGGGACCTCCTGAAAGCCCCAGGGAAGGGAGGGGGCTGCAACGGGGCCTCTGCACAGCCCCCCCCTGAGGGAAGGAATCCCTCCAGTTGTCTTCTCATCACTACAGCAAACATTGTCCCAACAGTCCAGTTTTGAAAATGTGGCTTGGAGACCCCCACACACACACACTCAGCATTTCAATCAAGATAACAGGACTCTAAAAGTCCACTTGAATTTTTTTTTTTTTTTTAAAGAACTTAGAATAATAGAGTTGGAAGGGTTTGGGAGATCTGGTCAAACAGGAAGGCCGTAATAGGAGTATTGCCTTCTTGGAAGATGAGATTAATCTCTCCAGAAAGAGAGGTTAATTAATCATCTAAGGAGATTCTCAGTCACCCAGGTCAGAGGTGAGATTCAGCAGGTTCTGACCAGTTCTGGAGAACCAGGAGCCGTCATGCCCCTGGTGGAGTCTGACTCTGAGGAAGAGGAGGAACAGCCAACAGGGAGTGGGAGTGTGGCTCCAGAAGTGGTGGAGGAGGCTGGGGAAGGGCAGAGGCCGGCTGGGCAGGATCCAGGCCCATCCCCTATCCATCCTAGGTCACGCAGGGAGGAGAGGATCAGGGAAAAGTGAGGTCTACTCAAGAGGAGATTGTCATGATCCTCCTCGTGGCTTGCAGGTGGGAGCTATGTATATAAGTTTGTAACTGTGCAGTCAGAATTGCTGGAGTCAAAGTTTAGTATTTACTTTGAAAGAGGTTTCTCTTTGCTGGCGTTCTTCCCACGGTTATTTTCCTGGAGTTTATAATTCGTTATCTTGGCTTGCTTCAGAACTCTCATCAATGCGGTTTGTTTTGGTTTTCTGTTTGCCTCATGATTTACTTTTGTGACTTTAAACTGTGCCTAATAAAACAGTGAAGTTAAGTTGAAGGCATTACCAGACTTTAATGTATATTTTGGGTTTTGGGTTATTTTGAGAGACTACGGGTCATCATAGGAATGGAAATTTGGAGTAGTTTGGAGAACCGGCCAATCCCACCTCTGACTGGCCCCACCAACCCCATCTCTTCTCTGCCTCCCATTGAGTCCCAGCTGATCGGCTGGGTCTCCTTGGGTTGCCCTGCACAGGAGAATGGAGCTGGAAAGCAGGTCAATGGGGTGAGGAGGGAATGGGGATTTTGCAGTATATCCTTCCCCTGCCACGCCCCCCAAACCACACCTGTAGGACCAGTAGTAAAAAAAATTGAATCCCACCACTGAACCAGATCATGGTTGTCCTAAAGGTGCTTCTTCGAGAGACAACTGGACTTTCTTGGGCTTTTCTTGAAGATGCTTCACTTCTCACCCAAGAAGCTTCTTCAGTTCTGAAGACATTTCTTGGATGAGAAGTGAAACATCTTCAAGAAAAAACAAAGAAAATCCAGTTGCCTTTTGGAGAAAAAAAGGCACTTTGGGGACAACAGTTCCAATCCAGATATTCCATCTGGGAAGTTTTGCACCAGTTGAGAGGGAAATCAGCCTTCCAAGGTGGAATTGCCGGAGGGAAGCAGTGCCAGCCCTTCCTAAACAGGGAGTTCAGCCTTGACAAGATTGGCCTGCAAAATACATTAAACTTTCCAAAGAAGCTAAAACTCCCAGGAACAAATTTGGGCCAGGGAAGCTTAACCTTTCCTCTCCCTCCAGGTAAGTGATTTGCATACGATGCAGACTGAGTCACCTGATTGTGAGGTCTCAGCCAGGGGGGGGGGGGGGCAGTGGGAGCCACCAGTGGCCGGGACCAGGTCTTTGCCTTGCTTGAAGCCAAGCAGTGAAGTGTGTCTGGCATGCAACATAAGGATGCTTTCTGGGTGACACTCCTACTTGTTTACTTCCAAGCCGGTAACTTCTGCTAAGGTTTTTGTGTGACAGGCAGCTGTGGTGGTGGGGGAGCTTGGCCCATTTACATTCCCTCTCAGTCCAGGTTCAGAACCAGAGCAAAAAGCAGGAATCCATACTTGGGATCAGTGCTGTACAGCTCAGGGATTGTGGGAAATAGCTCCTGCTGGAATGAAACAAGTCTGACAAGTTGGATTCCAATCTCAGCCTAGGATACTCAATTTTACCAAGCTGTTTATCTCCCCCAGAGTATGCAAAAATGCCTCTTTTATGTGCTAATTGCTGGAAGGAGACAATATGCCTCTCATCCGAAACAGCACTTAATCCCTTCTGTGAATGAATGGCTCACCAGGTTGTTGCAAAATGCTTCTGTGCTCCAAAGAATTTCCTGCCTTAAAAGCAGGGGTGGGATGTAAAGAGTTTGACTGCCAGTTCTGTGGGCGTGGCTCGGTGGGTGTGGCTTCTTTTACTTCTTCTGCAGCCACGCACACTCATCCCACCCCACCCACCCCGCTCCTTTTTTTCCCCTTCCCGGGGCTCAGGGCAGCCTCCTGGGTGAAGCAGTCAGACAGTGAGGGGGATCCCGGCACAGCTGATTGTTGGAACAGCTGATCGTCGGGAAGGGGAAAACAGAAATACTGGTTCGGCCAAATTGTAGCACCTTTACTCTCGGTTCAGCTGAATCGGGCCGAACCAGTAGAATACCTCCACTGCTTAAAAGTTAAAATCTCCTTCAAACTGGACACTTCTCAAGCTATAATAGTCTTTGACGTAATACTAACACCCAAAATTTGGGCTTATATATGCACAGAACCTACATTTTGATTTTACAAGGGTTGAGTGGTGAAGGCCCCAAGCTAAGCCAAGAGATGGTGAGTTCTACTCCCGCCTTACCAATGAAAGGGGTTGGGGGGACTTTGGGCCAGTCCCTCTCTCTCAGCCCAAGCCACCTCACAGGGTGGTTGTGGAGAAAATAGGAGGAGTATTAAGCATGTTTGCCATCTTGAGTTACATTTGTAAAAATAATAAAAGTGGGTTATAAATTAAATAAATAAATGAAATACCAAGTCAGAATAGATTCTTGCTAGCATGGACTGAACACCATTCAGTGTTTTGTTGGCCGTGATTTTTTGATATCCATTCTTAGTTCAAGTATGTTCCTTCATTTTTTTAATGTGAAATACAATATATTTAACTAGTTACAACTAATTGATGAAATATTAAAAAGCAGTAACTTCCACGACATTTAAAATCCCCAATTCATCATCTGCCTTGCGTTCTTTTATTCTTTTTTCACTTTGTCTTTTATATTAAGTTTATGTGGTGGGGTTTAAGTGTCCAATAAAAGAAACCAGAAACCAGAGTGGCTTGGATAGTGTGTCGCTTTTTGCTTCTTAAGCTTTTTTTTCTTCTCTCAGCTCTCACAGAAACCTCGGCCATACAACTGAATGGCATTCTGGGGGAATCCGTCACTTTCCAGATCAATGACTCAAAACCATTTGCAACCATTTCCTGGTCCAAGACTGAGAAAAAGGGCAGGTTCAGGGTCTTTGCCCTGGTGGCCCCTGGCAATCCCTGTAAAATTCTCATCCCCATCCAATCCTTTAAACAGCGCATCAGCTCCTCCAAGGACTGCCGGAATCTGCAGCTCAGCCATCTCAGCCAAGAGGACATAAACAGATACACGGCAAACATCGTCTTAACAACTTCAGAGTCAATTAACGAGCACTTTGACCTGAAAGTTTACAGTGAGTGCTGCAGACAGACAAGGGCAGAGAAGAGCAACCCAGAGGGTCAGGGGTCTGGAGGCTAACATGTTTCTCACAAAATAAGGCCGGGCCTTATTTTTTTTTTTACCTCAAAAAAACGGCTAGGCCGTCTTAATTCCCCTCCCTTGCACCCTCGGGTGGGCGGGTGGTGATGGCTTGGATGTTGACCTTGGCAATGGTGGGACACTTTGTATCGGGAGACCTTCCGTCACCGTTGCTTTCCCTTCTCCCTGTAATGCCACGGCATTTGGCACAGTCACATGGCATTTGGCACAGCCACGCGCAGCCATCCAGGGCTCCTCCCTGCAACCAGAGCCCGGTAGAGACACTCGGCTTCAGGTGCTCCTTCGCTGCCTTCCCGGGCATTGTTTGAAGGCAAAGCCTATTATTTTAAAAACGACGCCCTACTACTGGTACAACAAAACCTCCCCTGCCTGAGAGGGTAGCCCAACCCCACGTGGGGAGGCGAATCTCCTAGGACCGCAGCGCAGGATCGGCCCACCTCGGGAGAAGTGCCCAGCCACCATCCCTGCCTGGCGCCAGGCAGAGTGCGAAGAGCTTCACCTGGGGAGCCCAGCGCTGCTGAGAGGTGAGCCCTCCTGCCCGGGAGCGGAGCTCTGGCCAAGACAGTGAGCGCCTCCCGCCGAGCCCTCTGCTCATCCCATCAGGGCCGTGCCAGAGCCGGGCCAGAGCCGGGCGGGCTGGGCAGAGCTAGGAAAGCGAGCCATGGGAGCGTGCCCGCCTGCCAAGTGAAAGAGCCGGGCCAACCCAAGTTTGGCTTCCTTCCCAAGTCCCTCCAGCCCGACCCCGAAGGGGCCACCAGGAGAGGCCACCCAAGGCAGTGATAGCGCCCACCCATCTGTGGACAGGGAGGCAAGGCGATGGCCCGTGCTCTGCCCAGCCTGCCTGGCTCCAGCAGCCTTCCAAAGGATACAGGCAACAAGTTACAGTCATACAAGTGGGAGGAGATGATGGATGATAGGAGTGATGAGAAGATTAATATTGATAGTAATGTAGACTTTGTAAATAGTTGAACAGTGTGGAATACAACAGTTATGGTTGGCCAACAAACCACATCCCCATAGCAATTGTACTTAGACTTATACATTGCTTCATAGTGCTTTACAGCCCTCTCTAAGTGGTTTACACAGCAACCCAACAATCTGGGTCCTCATTTTACTCACCTCAGAAGGACAGAAGGTTGAGTCAACCTTGAGCCTGGTGAGATTCAAACTGTTGGCAGTGTGCCGAGTTAGCCTGCATTATAATCACAAGGAAGGAAGGAAGGAAGGA
>BLBF01000081.1:1695120-1709421 GCA_015471245.1 Laticauda colubrina
CAGGGCTCTATAGCATCATTTTGAGGGTAGGAGTTGAAACAGTTTATGTCTGGGATGTGGGAGGTCTTAAATCTTTCTTCCAGCTCCTGGTCCTTTCACTTGCTGTCCTTCACCCCTCCTGTCCTTTCTGTCTCCTGCTCAGGACAGCTGCAGAGCACAGACGTGTCCATCAAGTGCAAAATCAATAGAGGTCAGACAGAATTGTTCCACCTGATCTGCTCTGTGGAGAAATGGAAGGACCAGCTGGACCTGCAATGGTTTGTGGCAGAGGACATTGCCTCGCATGTCACCCATGAGAGTTTGCTGACCATCAACTACACCAGCAGCAAAATCTTTGACCAGGAGGTCAGCTGCAAGGTGGAAAACCCTGTTAGCAAGGTATCCAGAAACATGACGCTCAGTGAAGCGTGTCCACGTAAGTGGTGCTCCTCTTAAGGAGTCTTTATGGTGGCTAGCTGGGGAGAAAGCTGAAAAGGGTTGGCCTTGGGTGAGGTTTGAGGAAGGAGGAGCAGCTCTCCACATGACTGTGGAATACAACAGTTGCGGTTGGCCAAAAAACTACATCCCCATAGCAATAGCACTCAGACTGATGTACCGCTTCCCAGTCCTTTCCAGTTTACAAAGTCAGCCTATTTGCCCCCAACAATCTGGCTCCTCATTTTACCCACTTTGGAAGGATGGGAAATTGAGTCAACCTTGAGCCTGGCAAGTGTTGGCAGTGAGTCAACCTTGAGCCTGGCAGTTTGAACTGTTGGCAGTGGGCAGAGTTAGCCAGCAGTACTGCATTCTAATCACTAGGAAGGGAGGGAGGAAGGGATGGCAATAGCACTTAGACTTATATACCACTTCACGGTGCTTTCCAGCCCTCTCTGAGCAGTTTACAGAGTCAGCCTCTTGCCCCCAACAATCTGGCTCCTCATTTTACCCATTTTGGAAGGATGGAAGGCTGAGTCGACCTGGAGCCTGGTGGGATTTGAACTGCCAATTTGCTAGCAAACTGCAATCAGCAGTACTGCACTCTATCCAAGGCACCACCACGGCACCAATGCAGCATTTCCTTCTACTAAAGTCACAAATTTTGGAGGAGTCCCAAAGGTGCTTTTCTAAAAGGCAACTGGATTTTCTTGGGGGGTTTTATCCTTGAAAACGTTCCACTTCTCACCCAGGGGTGGGCTGCGACCATTCTCCCCAGTTCAGGTGAACCAGTAGCTAATTTTATGGCCAGTTCCATGAACCGGCAAAATCCCACCCCTGGCTGGCCCCGCCCATGCCACCTTGCCCCTCCCAGGAGCCCCAATGTGGCCTGTTTTGGATCCCAGGTAAGTAAAGGATCCATGCAGAGTCTCAAGGAAGGCAAAAAACAGGCACCCTGAGAGCATTTGCATCAGAGATAAATCCCTTGTGTGTCCAATCACACATGGCCAATAAAGATGTCTATTCTGTTCTGTTCCATTCCGCTCCGTTCCATTCTATTCTACTCGAGTGGAGACAAGACGGCTTTGCTACGACAAAGATGGGGGGGGGGGCTCTCCTCCAGAGTCCCATGGCTGAGACTGCCACACAGGGAGGGGTGTTGGTAGGGGTCCAGCACTCTCCTCTCCTTGGCAGACTCCCCTGATGATCCACCTGGTACCCATGGGGACCCCCAGGGCTTCAGTGCTGGCATACCAGGGAGTGGACCTGGAATGCGCTCACCCTCAGAGACAGGCAGCCAGTCTGGGTTTAAAGCAGATAACCAGCCCCTTGGAATGCAGCTTGCAACCTTCTTTCCTTCCACCTCTCAAATTCATCCATATTTTCACAAGCTACTGTGAAAGATGCTTCTAGACCAGTGAGCAGCCCAGGGGTCAGCCTTGGAAGCCATGTTGCTTGGAAGCTTTGAGGCTGCCAGATTCAGTGCCTGGGAATTTGGGAGGGGGGATTTCTTAAAGAGGTGGAAGGAGAAGACTGAACAACATTCTTTCTCAGAGAGTCAAGGACAGGTTGCCCTGCACCTGGAGGGGAGTGACTGGAGGGATGTCTCCAGTTCAGACGACGTTTGATTGGGCCATGTGATAGACTAATAGATGCAAGGGATATAGAGTTTTGGTTTTCAATTATGAAGGGAAAATCTGAGATTCAGGTTTTCCCAGATGTGCCAACAGGACAACTCTAATAAAATGGAACTCTGAGAAAATGTTTGTCTCGGAGTTCAATGGTTTGGAGCTGGTTAGTTGGAACTGTTTTGTTCGGAAAACACACGAGGTAGACCGGGTTCCAACAACAAATACTTTTATTATTAACAGTTAGTAACGGAACACCGGCTGAAGCCGGGGCCAGCCCTTTTATACAGGCTGGCTTGCCTGCTTGCAGCCAATGACAGCTATTTAGATTTGCCGCCTTTTTGGTATCTCTTTGGATTGGTTCCGAGTGAACCAATCCACTGTTCTTTTCCTTAGCCAATCAGAATGGTAGGTTTGGAGTCATCCACTTTACATACAGAACACCCCTCCCTCCTTAGTTTAGTCCTACGTGGTGACGTAGTCTCGCAGGTAGGTGGGGCTTTTTCGGGCTCGACCTGACCTGCGCGGTTCATTTTCAGTGAAGACTTCGACCGGTTCGGATGGGGCTGCTGTGTCGTCCGTCCTCCTCTCTGGAACCGTCTGGAAGGGTGAGTCGGCCATTTTACCGCCGCCTAAGTTTCTTAGGCCGGCGGTTCTGCCGCTCCCTCCCGTTTCCTCGGGGCAGGTCGAGCTGGCTTGGCTGGCCCCTTCCGAAGATCTCTTTTCGTGGGTCTCTTCAAACGGTGAGTCTTTTGTTGGCTCTTTTTGGTCATTTTGAATGTTAGTTTTATTTTTAAAAAGTTCTTTATTCGTTTCTCGCCTTTCCCCCCCCACCTCGGTTTGCCTTTCGCCGTGTTCTTTTGTGAATGTTTTTAAGTCCGCGGTTCTTTCCACAATTCGAGATCGAAGCTGGTCTATATGCCGCTTCCATTCCCTCCCATCGTCTAATTTTACCCAGTAGGATTTGGGGCCTGTAAGTTGGGTAATTTGCCCGGGTAGCCATACCGGGTCCCCGGAGAAATTTTTAGCGTAGACTAAATCGTCTGTCTCGAATTGTCTGAACCGTGTTGAGGAGTCAGGGGGGTTTTCTGGGGTGAAATTTGGGTGTAACCTATCCAGGTGAGATCTTAATTTTCGCCCCATAAGTAGTTCTGCTGGTGATTTATTTGTGATAGTACTAGGTGTTATGTGCTGCAGTGTGAGCAGCCGGTTTACTTTTTGTTGTGTATCTCCAGCGTCCATTCGTTCTAACCCTTCTTTTGTAAACCTGACCATTCTCTCTGCCCTGCCGTTCGCAGCCGGGTGAGCCGGCGCGGTTAGTGCATGTCTTATACCTAGGGAGGCTAGGTATTGCTCAAATGGTATACTGGTTAGCTGTGGTCCATTATCTGAAACGAGAATGTCTGGTATGCCATGGGTGGCAAACAGGCTGTCTAGTTGCTTAATTACGGCTTCTGTTGTCGTTGATGGCATGATTTTTACTTCAAGCCAATTGGAATAGGCATCAACGACAATCAGAAAAGTATGCCCCTTGGTAGGCCCCGCGAAGTCAATGTGTATTCTTGACCACGGTCCTCGAGGGGTTTCCCAGTCCTTAACGGGTGCTTTTGGTGGGGACGGTCTAATTGTTTGGCATTTGTGGCATGAGCTTACCCAATACTCTATGTCCTTATCAATACCCGGCCACCACACGTAACTCCTGGCGAGGCTTTTCATCTTTACCATTCCGGGGTGCCCTTCATGTAAAAGCCTAAGAACCCTGGGCTGCAGTTTAGCAGGGATTACAACCCGATCACCCCACAACAAACACCCCTTTTGGATGGAAAGTTCAGTCTGTCTGGACCGGAAAGGTTTGGAATTTTCAGTTTTTAGATTCTCCGGCCAGCCTTTACCTACCCAGCTAAGAATGCGGGCAGTCAATGAGTCTTTCGCGGTGGCTCTTGCGACATCATACGCTGATATGGGTAGATCGGGGCATGTCTCAATTTGTAGCGCTGTCATCGTTGGTGCCGGGTCTGCGTCGGTTGTTGGCAAAGGCGCTCTGCTCAAAGCGTCCACATGGGAAATTTGTTTCCCTGGTCGGTGTGTCAGAGTGTAGGAATAAGCCGCCAGGAACTCTGACCATCTCGTCATTCTGGGTGAAAGTATGTTAGGTGTTGGCTTGTTTCCCGCCAAAATCCCCATTAACGGCTTGTGATCCGTTATAATTCGAAAAGTCCTCCCATATACATATTCGTGGAAACGTTTTACTCCAGCGACAATTGCTAGAGCTTCCCTGTCCAATTGGCTATAATTCCGCTCGGTTTTTGATAGAGTCCTAGAATAATATGCGACGGGTGCTTCTCTGCCATCCGGTAGTTGGTGGCTCAGGACGGCACCTACTCCATATGGTGAGGCGTCGCAGGTCACTGTTAATGGCAGAGTGTCGCTAAATTGGATGAGAACGTTTGTTGATGTTAGCAGTCTTTTAATGTTTTGGAAGGCTTTTTTTTCTTTGTAACCCCAAGTCCAAGTAGCCTTTTTGTCTAGCAGGCGGTGTAGCGGTTCTGCTATAGTGGCTTTGTTTGGCAGGAATACATTATAGAAATTAATTAATCCTAAAAATGCTTGGAGTTCCGTTTTATTTTTAGGTTCAGGTGCGTCATTTATCGCCTTAATCTTTTTATCTGTGGGGTGGATGCCCTCTCCGTCTATTGAGTAGCCCAGGAATTCGACGTTGTTTTTAACTAGACAGCACTTCTCTCTTTTAACCTTGAGGCCAGCTTCTCTAAACTTAGTCAGAACCTTTTTTAGTCTGTTCCTTAATTGTGTTTCATCTCTGGCCGAGATTAGGACGTCGTCGAAATAGGGAACGACTCCTTGTATGCCATTTAGAAGGCGTTCCATTAGACTCTGGAAGACGCCAGGGGCTACGCTTACTCCAAATTGGAGTTGGTGGCATTTGAATGCGCCTTTATGGGTAACAATAGTCTGCGCTTCTGCTGTTTCTGGGTCTACTGGGAGTTGCTGATAGGCTTGTGCCAAGTCGAGTTTGGCGAAAACTTTGCCATTTCCCAGGGAATGGAGCAAATGCTGGACTACGGGCACCGGGTATGCGCTTGGTTGTAATGCGTGGTTCAGGGTAGCCTTATAGTCACCACAGATTCTGATGGACCCGTCTGGTTTAATGGGTGTGACGATAGGCGTTTCCCACTTGGCATGGTCCACAGGTTCTAACACCCCTTGGGCTACTAATTTTTCCAGCTGTTCCTCTATTTTTGCCTTTAGTGCAAAAGGAACTCGCCTGGCTTTTATTCTTCGTGGGGCTATTTGGGGGTTTAAATTGAAAGAAATAGGGTTTCCCCGGTACTTGCCCAGTGATCCGTCAAACACGTCGTGGAATTCTCTGACGAGGTCGTCTTCCCAGCCGGCTGTGGTCACTCGATCGACCCCGGTCATCCCGATGCCCAATGGCGCGAACCACTCGATGCCCAGGAGGCTTGGTCTGTCTTGGTTGACTATGGTCAGTGGAAGCACTTTGATGTGGTTTTTGTAGGCAACTTGAAAATGTCCTTTGCCCATCACAGGGATTTGGTTTCCCTGATAGTCTTTGAGGGTTAGGTGCTGCTTCATCAAGTCTTTGGTCTTGATACCTGGGACTAACTGCTTAATTGTGTCCCATGATACCATGGAGAGGAAGGACCCCGAGTCCACTTCCATTTTGCAGTGTTTTCCCTCGATTTCTACGACGATTTTAATTTTTCTTCCACTTTCCGTCTGGGAGCTTTGGATAATGACAGTTTGGTGTGTATTGGCTCGCTTTTCTTGTTGCCATTTTCTTTCAGCTCGACTTGGCTCGGCTCGTGTTGGGGAATTTCTGCGTCTCGTCGGGCTGTAAGATTTTTTATTTCTGCAGACCTTCTCGATGTGCCCTCTTTTTCTGCAATGTCGGCAGATGGCATCGAGGAATCTGCATTCGGCTCATGGGTGGTTTCCTCCGCAGCCAGCGCATTCCCGCCACTTTCTCCTTTCGCGCTCTTTCTTGTTTGTGAGCAAACGGTGGACCTCGTCGTCCTCCTCGCTTGATTCGTTTGTTTCGCCCGACTCTTCATAATGGGTCGTTGTGGCAGGATGCTTTTTCTCTTTGGTGGATGTTTCATCGCCGTGCGTGTTCATTTTCTTAAATGTTACTGCGGATTTTTTCGTAGCTTCAGCGGCTGTGGCTTCCGCAATGGCTTCGGTAACGGTGATGTTGGGCTTGTTGAGCATTTTACTCTGTGCGGTTGAGTCTCTCAGGCCCAACACCACGCGATCTCTCATTGCCTCGTCTATGTTTGAGAATTCACACTCACCCCCAATTTGTCTGAGTGCAGCGACGAAATCGGCAACGGTTTCTCCCTCTCTCTGGTCTCTTCGGTAGAATTCATGTCACTTTATTAAATTAGACACCATCGGGGCGTAGTGTGCTTTCAGGAGTCTCTGTAATTCTGTCCACGTTAATTGTTTAACGTCCCGAGGCTTGGCGAGGGCTTTAGCCATTTTAAAGACGGTTGTTCCGCAGTGCGTCAGGAACACGGCTCTCTTTCGTTGTTCGGAAATGCCTTCCATTTCGTTGCTCTCCAAGTACATTTGGAAGCGATCATCATAGGAATCCCAATCCTCTTCGTTGGGATTGAAGGGTGCGGGCGGTGCGTTGTTTCCAGACATCTTAGTTGCAGTCTGGGCTTTTATCACCACGTGCAGGTTTTTTTTGTTCCGTTCAGGACGATCCCATCCTCGTCGCCAGTGTTTTGTTTGGAAAACACACGAGGTAGACCGGGTTCCAACAACAAATACTTTTATTGTTAAGAGTTAGTAACGGAACGCCGGCTGAAGCCGGGGCCAGCCCTTTTATACAGGCTGGCTTGCCTGCTTGCAGCCAATGGCAGCTATTTGGATTTGCCGCCTTTTTGGCAGCTCTTTGGATTGGTTCCTAGTGAACCAATCCACTGTTCTTTTCCTTAGCCAATCAGAATGGTAGATTTGGAGTCATCCACTTTACATACAGAACAGGAACACTGACCCCATGCTTAAAAATAGAATTCTTTATTGGCCAAGTGTGATTGGACACACATGGAATTTGTCTTGGTGTAAATGCTCTCAGTGTGCGTTCAAAGCAACATCATAATAATCAATAATAATCAATAATAATAATAACAACAAGAGGGGTTAAGTAGAGAAACTGAGAAGGATCATAATAGTAATAATAATACAGCCTTACTGCATGGATAGATATGCTTAGACATAAGACACTGTGGTGAGGATTAAGTGTCCACAGTGATGGCACGGGGAAAAAGTGCGGAAGGAGATACTTCTTCCCAGCTTCTTTGCCCAGCAAGTCAGAGGCTTAGGCCACTCTATCCCCCTGAAAGCAACATCCCTTGACCATCCTCATAAGTGTCTGTGGAAGAAAGGGAAGTTCAGGCCTGCTTGGTGTCCAGCAGAGGCCTTGCAGCCTCCTCCAGAGGATGCGGGCAGGAGTCTCCTTCCTCCCGTCACATCTGCCCATCCCAGCAGAGCGGACAGTCAGGGTCCACTCCAGGTGCCCTCCCTGAAATGCCACCACCTGGTCTGGCCTGCCTGGAAGGAGCACCTTTTCTGTGGCTGCTGCTCCCCTCTGCCCAAGATCCAGCAGGACCTTCCCTCCCTTTTGGCTTTCTGGAATCTCCATCAAGATTTGGCCCTTCACCAGGCTTGGGGAGAGCGGTGGAATCCTGTGAATGGCTGCTGGGGCATCCCAAGGAGTTTGGGAACATAGAGTGCAGAAAAATAACTTTGGAAGGGACCTTGGAGGTCTTCTAGTCCAACCCCATGCAACAGCAGGGGACCCTATGCCATTCCAGACAATTGGCCGTCCCGTCTCTTCTTGAAAACCTCCAGATCTTCTGGAAAGAAGCCGTTCCACTGGTGAATTGTTCTCACGATGAGGACATTTCTAGGTTGCTTCTCTCTTTGATGAGTTTCCATCTTGTCCTGCCTTCAGCGCAGTGGTGGGATTCGAAATGTTTTACCACCGGTTCAGTGGGCATGGCTAGGTGGGCCTGGCTTTTTTTCTTTTTTTGCAATCACCACCCCACCCACCCATTTTTGGGGCCTCCTGGGCATCAGAGGGTCTCGCGGAGTGTTTTTGCTCCCAGAAGGCTCCTCTGGGGCTCAGGAAGGACAAAAAATTGGCGGGGGGCTGAGCCCCTCCCTCCATTTTTGGCCTTCCTGGGCCTCAGCAAGGGAAATCCCGGCGCAGCTGATCATAAGAACAGCTGATTGTCGGGAGGGAAAAGAAAGAAATAGCTTAAGAGGCCAGCGTCAGGTGGGCGGGGTCAGTGAGCATTGGGTGGGTGGAGCAAGCAAGCCAGGGTGACCAGGTCAGGGGGGGGGCATGGCCAGCCAGAACTTACTACCGGTTCAGCGACCCACGCCAAATCCTTACTAGTGGTTTGTCCGAACCGGTTGAATACCACCACTGCTTCAGGGGCTTTGGAGAATAATTTGACCCCCTTTTCTCTGTGGCAGCCCCTCAAATTCCCTCAACTGTTCATCATATAATTTAGCTTCCAAGCCCTTAATCGTCTTTCTTGTTTTTTAATGTTTGTGGTTTTATTATTGTGGCGAGCCACAATAGAGTTGCGCTATTCTATTATCTCTAGAGTTGCTCTATTCTCTAGGAAACCTGTTGGGTAAAGAAAGGGAAGGTTTTACACAATTATCCTGTTCATGCAAGAATGATTAATACACTTTCTGCTTTTCCTCCCAGAATTTCAGAGATCTGTGAGCAAAAAGAACATGGTGGTCAAAGTCATGATTGCTGGCCTTTCCTTTTCTTGTGTCATCGTTATTGCGTTCATCACATGGCTAATCCCATGCAACTCCAGGCCTCCGCAGTGTCCATGCACCTCTTTATCCAGGACTGCTGAAGCAGCCCAGCCAAATCCAGAAAGCCCTCTTCCTCTACCACAGCAGCCACCTGGATGAGAGAGATGGGCCCAAGGAGCTGTGAGGAGGGGGCTTCCCATGCGAACAAAGTAATAAACATTCACACCGGTTCTTCCAAGGATCCCCACCTACCCTGGTGTCCTAATCCAGTTTTCCTTTTCTGAAACATAACCCAGCCTGTTCTACTGAAATTTTCTTCCTCTTCCTCTTCCTCTTCTTCTTCTTCTTATTTATTATTATTATTATTAAGTTGATTTATTAAACATGAAACTCAGTCAACTGAACATTCAAAAATGCATCACAAATACCATTGACTGGTGCTAATGGTTGATACAGGTTGCTGCCAGCGTCCTTGGTGTCACTCAAGTACCTTCTTAAGATGTATGATCTTCCAAGAGCGCAGTTTTTTTGCAGTTCTGTTGGTGTTATTGCAGGAAGTTGCAATTTCTTGATGCATTTTATAAAATTCTTGGTCATGGGACCAAGTGCCCCGATGACAATGGGTATCACTGTTACATGTTTCATCCATAATCATGTAGTTTCGATGACCAGGTTGCGATATTTTGTTATTTTTTCCAGTTATTTTTCTTCAACTCCGGCATCTCCTGGTACCACGATATCAATAAATTGTACATTTTGGTTTTCGACAACTGTAATATCTGTCATGCATTCCAAATGACGATCTGTCTGTATTCAAAAGTTATTATTATTGTTGTTATTTTTGTTGTAATTATTATTATTCAGAAAAAACAACAGTGAACACAGCAAATGGAATAACTATGCTGGATTTATTATCACAAATCACTAGTCGAACCCTTCCCAAGCATTTAGGACTGTGTGATGTCTCGGTGGATTATGCGAGCAGATCCCAGTATGGTGGCCTTCTGCAGCTGACCAAGGGTGATCTTGTCATCACCAATTGTTTTTAAGCGCTTGCCGAGGTCTTTAGGCACAGCACCCAGTGTGCCCAGTACCACTGGAACCACCTGCACTGAAATTGCATTTCTCTGAAATGACATAGGGTCTCCTGCTTGAGCAGGAGGTTGGACGAGAAGACCTCCAAGGTCCCTTCCAACTCTATTATTCTGTTCTCTTATCTTGGATTTCTCAGTTCCTCCTGTTTAGAAAAGTTACTGGTCTAATAGAGGATCCTCCCTCCCCAATTTCCTGCTGCAGCAGGAAAACAGCATGTCTAACTATTTTAGAAGCCACAATAGGTCAGTTAATCTCAGTTAAAGCTGACTTGCAGCATTTGCAGTCCAAAGGTAAGAAGCCTCCTTACGGATGGGATTATGATCTTGTATGAGAGAGAGATTGGCAGGTGGATTCTTCCCCCCCCCCCCAGCTAGCAGGGAATCTCAGCCATCCAAATCTCTCTTTTTGCACAATTGCTTCGCCTAACTGGCTCTTGTGTGTTGGTTTTAGCACATTACAAGTCGCTCTTGATTTACAACTGGAATTCAGCCTGGAATTTTGTTGTAAGTCATGCTGGTCCTTAAGCAGCGCCTAATTTTATGATTTTTTTGAGGCAACTATTAAGTCAATTGCCATGGTCATTAAGCGAATGTGGCAGTCATTAAGCGAATCCATTGTCTGCCTTTTTTTTTTTTTTTTTTTTGCCAGAAACCAGAAGTAAAAGCCGGTTTCGGGATGGGGGGGGGGGTGGGAAATGTTGTAAATTGCATTAGAGGATCAGAGAACGCTATAAATGGCCATAAATGGGGACCAGTTGCCAGTGCCCAAAATGTGATTGCATGACCATGGATCCTGAACCCAGATCCTAAATCACCTAGGAGAGGTCCATCGTAACTTTGAACAGTCACTTCCACAGCTCGTTGTAAGTCAGAACAGAATAACGGAGTTGGAAGGGACCTTGTGGGTCATCTAGTCCAACCCACTGAGGACTGTCTGCATGAAATGACTTGGGACTCCATGTGTTCCTCAGCTCTGTGCCCACCAGATGCTCATCAGCAACCTCCTGGTGAGGTAGGAAAGTCAGCCAGATGCCAAGCAGAGGGGATGGCACCTGAGGATCCCCAAAGGCCCCCTGACACCCTCAGGGTGGCTGCAGCCCTGCGATCAGGCCTGCAGTGCTTGGGAGAAGCAGCGGGTGGAAACTCGTCAGAGGGAATGGGAACAGCACGGCAGGGAGGGTAGACACGCTGGTGCACTTATGCACGCCCCTTTTTACAGACTTCTTAGGCATGGTACACACGATACACAGTTTAAGGTTAAAAGTTTTGGGGTTTTGAGGATATAACAACAGAGTCAGGGAGTGACTTCCAGGCATTTGCCACTCTGTTGCTGAAATCGTATTTCCTGCAATCGGGTTTGGAGCAGTTTACTTTGAGTTTGTATCTGTTGTGTGCTTGTGTATTGTTGTGGTTGAAGTATTCATTGACAGGTAGGACATCATAGCAGATAATTTTATGTACTATGTTTAGGTCAGACTGAAGGCGGCACAGTTCTAGGTTGTCTAAGCCCAAAATGTCAAGTCTGATGGCATCTGGTATTCTATTACGAGCAGAAGAGTGGAGGACTCTTCTCGTGAAATACCTCTGGACTCTCTCGATTGTATTAATATCTGTTATACATTGTGGAGTCCAGGCAGATGAGCTGCATTCGAGAATTGGTCTGGCAAAGGTTTTGTATGCCCTGGTTTGCAGTTCGATGTTACCGGAGAAGAAACTTCACAAAATTAGGTTAACAACTCTTCATGCCTTTTTGGTAATGCTGTTACAGTGAGCTCTGGGGCTTAGATCATGTGAAATGAGTTCATGCCATAATGTTTCCAATTGCTACTTATGGCTGGGAAACTTGGACTCTGAAAAGACCCAAAAGGAGAAGGGTCGGCACCTTGGAATCGCGATGCTGGAGGTGGCTCTTACGCCTCCCACAGACAGCGAAAATCACAAACAAAAACCAAAACTCACCCAAAATATCCCTGGGAGCCAAGATCGCTAAACAGGGGCTGCCTTACTTTGGTCATGTCATGCAAGCTAACTCCCTTGAAAAGTCAGTCGTGCCGGGAACAACCAGTGGAAAAAGGAGAAGGCCCCCCAGTACCCACTAGCTGGACACTATAAAGGACAGCACCGTGATGGCCCTGGTGGATCTGAAGGAGGTGGTGTGGGTCAGAGGGGCAGGGAGAGGGCTGATCCATAGGGTGGATGCAAGTCTGGCTCAGCTTAATGGCTGACAGCAAACGACAGTGTCAGGATTCTAGCAATCATCCCAATGAAATCATGATTCTTGAGCCAAACTTCAAAAAAAAGGAGGCATTTGACATTTCTTTGGGGAGGGGGCATTTAGGCTTGCAGGTCTCAGAGGTCTTCATGCTTTCTGTTGTGGCCCACCAGTGGCGCTGGTGGCAGACTTGGACAGTGAGGAGGTTGGGGAGGAACATGGGCCGGTCCTAGAGTCAGGGGGAAGGCTCTGATGAAGGCTCTGCGTTGGAGGAGAGATGGGGCCAGGGCCGTCCGACAGTTATCAGCTGTCTTCGGAGTTGGAGATCAGTGGGGAAGAAGAACAGCTGGAGCCTGTTCCCAGTGTGCTCATGCACAGGGCTGCCAGACGAAGGGAACAGTTAAGGAACAAGGGTCGACTCAGGAGTAAAAGCTCAGGTGGACAGTGAATGCAACCTCCCATAGGGAATAAAGAGGAGCGAAAGAGGAGGGGTGTTTGCAGGAGACAATTAGTCTGTTTAATTAGTGTAAAGATTTGTTCGTGACTCTCAGAGACTCCTTGCCAAGTGTTTTCTTGTACAGCATTGCGCTTGGAAGCTATCGGACTGGCAACTCTCCAAGCCTGATAAGGTCTGTGGTTGCAAATTGCCCTTGAAAGACTGTTTGCCTGGATTTTGCTGGATGTGAATGAGAGGGATCCATATTAATAAGAAGGGGGTTTTGTTGGGACAAGTCTGCTTCATGATTTGGTGAACCCCAAGTTTACTCATTTGGGGTGGCTGTAAAGGGAAGAAAGGAACCCCCCTCATGGGGGGCCATTGGGTGACACCCCCTCTCCACCACAGTATAGTCCGCCTGCTCCATCCAGTGAAATAACCTGCAGCAGTTCCGGCTTTTTTTCTTTTCCTTTATTTTTTTTTTAAGAACCTAAAACTACAAATTTCCCCAAGCGTCGTACAGAGAGAGCAAAGCTACAAGCAGCTTCGATTGGAGGGTAAGAAAGGGGAGGGGGTCCTTTGCCCCAGTCCTTGGGGGGGGGGGGGCTGCAGAAACACTGGTGAGCTAGACGGGCCCGTAGAACTGCCGATAAGCTTCCTGGAAGCCGATGTGGTCCGCCAACTCGTCACAGGCAGGGCTGAGCTCACAGACCTCCCGCTGGGCCTCAAGGGGGTTCACGGCCACTTGGGGGGCAGCCCCGTAGCCACTGTGAAGGAAGCAACAGGGAGAGGGTGATTGGGGGAGGCCTGGGGGGCGGCTTTCGCGGGGACAGGGCTTGGTCACTCTGCGGTGGAGGGCAGGGAGGCGAGGAAGCGAGTGGCTGGGGGCCCAGCGGGACACGGAGGCCTTGGGACCGGCTGGTGGGAGAGGACATCTCCTCTGCAGTCTCTCTCTCTCTCTCTTCCTCCCTCTCTTCCTCTCCCTCTCCCTCTCTCTCTCTCTCTCTCTCTCTCTCTCTCCGTCTCTCTTCCGCTCTGTCTCTCTCTTTCTCCCTCTTTCTTCCCCCCTCTCTTCCTCTCTCTCTCTCTCTCTCTGACACACACACCCAGAGACTTCCTCTACTTATGGGGGGGGGGGTGTATGTGTGTCTGTGATATGACTCCAAAGAGCAGAGTTACTCTAGTTTGGCAACTGGAACTTGAACACCCAGAATTAAGGTCGCCAAGTCTGAAGAGTTCGGCCTCACAGCCTGGTTTGCTGGGTTACTCCTTCCTCGGGGCAGCCCACCCACCTGCCCCACTGCCTCCCCTCCCATCCCCAGCTCAACTCTGGCTCCAGTTCTCCATCTCTTCCTTCTAATATTTGAAGGGTTCCCACAAAGAAGAAGGGAGTCAAGGGATTCTCCACAGCACCAGAAGGCAGGACAAGAACTAACGGCTGGAAGGTCATTGAAGAGAGAAAGAATCCAATCTCGAAGGAAGGAGGAATTTGCTGACAGTGAGAACCAACACTGGAAGCTTTTAAGAAGAGACCGGACAGCCACCCATCTGAAATGGGGTTGGACTAGAAGACCTCCAAGGTCCCTTCTAACTCTGTTATTCTATATTTTGTGAGATAGATACATACATAGATAAGATAGATGATAGATAGATAGATAGATAGATAGATAGATAGATAGATAGATAGAT
>BLBF01000081.1:1709431-1736534 GCA_015471245.1 Laticauda colubrina
GATAGATAGATAGATAGATAGATAGATAGATAGATAGATAGATAGATAGATAGATAGATAGATGATAGAGGGAGGGAGGGAGGGTGAGAAGATAAGATAGCTTAGATAGATCAGCTTTCCTCCCAGAATTGTGGCTGCTCCATCACTAGAGGTTTCTCCTGCTTGAGCAGGGGGTTGGACTAGATGACCTCCAAGGTCCCTTCCAACTGTTCTGTTCTCTCTCTCTCCCCCCCCCCCTTTCCAAAACCAGCTTCTGCATCCCCTGGATTTCCTCCTAGAATGAAGGGCTCCCGATTCTTACCCTGGGTAAGAGGGAGGGGGATTCCTCCACATTTTGTGGCCCCTGCCATATTTCTTGAACCCAGCTGCTTCTAGAATGTCTGCCAAAGCTTCTTGCAAACGAGAGTCTGGCTTTTAACTAGGATTCCTTCTGGGCAGCAGGCTAGGCTAGATGGTCTCAAAGGGTCCTTCCACTCAAGGTTCCTGATGCCCCAACCCAACCCCAAAATTGGGGCTTCTCGCAGCAATCTGGAAATGTCCATGGAGTCCAATTGAAGGGGGGGGGGGGGGGGTCTGGGAATTGAGGGGGTTCCAGACTGAATACCCCTGGGAAACTGAGGGAGGGGAGGGGATGGGATGGGTCAGCCAGGCCCTGGTCAGCACCCCGTTTCCAGTACCTGTTGTAGTTCCTCTTCTGTCGCTTCATGATTTCAGCCCCCTCTCGCTTGGAGACCAAAGCTGCAGGGAAGGGAGGGGGTGTTTAGGACAGGGAGGAAGGGCAACTGGGAGTGTATTGTACGATTCTAGTCCTCAGGGTGTCAGCAGAAGGAAGAGGGGGCCGCTTCTTCTGACAGAGAGCAGAGCAAGGAAAGGCACCCGGGGCCATTCCCCACCGGAGCTGGAGGGTTGGCCCAAGCCAGGTGGGGGGCATCACCGCCAAGCCAGTGCCAAAGGGCGACACCCCGACTTGCAGGGCAGGGGCTGGGGAGGGGGGGGGCTCTGCCTGGCATGGCTCCAGCAGAGGAGAATTTCCCACCCCCCCACCCCGCCCTCCAAGGGGGCAACGCCAGAGGGGCGCCCGGAATCCGCCAAGGCTGAAGATGCCAGCAGATGCCCGGGGGCGCCTCAAGGCTGCTCCCCTTCTGGTCCGGGGGGGGGGGGGGGGGGGGGGGGGGGCGGCGTCGGCGTCACGGAAGGCGCTCCGACTCACCTCCCGACTCGGGCGGCCCGTCGGCCCTCCGGGCGTGAGCGGCCTCTGCAAAAGAGGAGGGGCGGGAGGGCGGCTCAGCGAGGGGGCAGCCTTGTCCCGGGGGGGGGGGGGGGAAGAGGGAGGGAGGGATCGCTGGAGGCTGCCGGCCGCTTCCCTCCTCGTCCCGGGGCCCCGGGAGACCCTGGGCTCCGCTGCCCACCGGCCCCCTTACCTGGCCGGGCGAGGCCGAGCGCGGCCAGGGCGCAGAGAGCGGCCAGCAGAAGGGCGTCCATGGCGCGGCTGGGATGCTCCGGGCGGGTCTCCTCGCCTCGGCTGCCCGGCGCCCCCCTTTATCCTCGCCCGGCCCCGGGGGGGGGGCCGTTGCGGGAGAGCTGCCAGGCTCCGGGGAGGCGTTGGGGCAGGCTCTGCGGGGCTGGGAGCGCCGGGTGGGGCGCAGAGGTCACAGCTTGGGAGCTTTCGGGTTTTTTCTCGGGCTCGTCCGAAACCCGCAAAGAAACTTGGCAACTTTCAAGAGGCGGGGACTCCAAGTCCCAGATTCCCCCCCCCCCCCAGCCAGCCAGCAGGGCTGCCTGGCGATCTCTGGGAGTTGAAGCCCCCCGGAAATGGGGGCGAGGAAGGGGGCAGGCCGGGGTCCCTGGCCTGCCCACCTGCCTTGCAAGTCCCGGCTTGCCCCTTCAGCTCCAAACCATCGGCGATTGCCCTGCGCTCTGCCTCTCCGGGGACTGGCACCCTGCGGGCCTTGCCAGGGGCAGGGGCTGCACTCCAAGGGTTTCCTCCTTTCAAGCCGGGCTTTTTTCCCCAGAAACCCAGGAAAGTTGAAGCGACTTTTAGGGCGCTAAGTTGGGGGCTTGCTCACCTCGAGGATGGCCTTATTTATCTACATTCTTATTTTTTTCCACCCTCTGCATTTGGGCATTGCTATAATTTCATTCCGGGCCCTTTTAGTTGTTTGGTATCTTTTTTTTTTTAAAGAATTGGTCTCAGGGGAAAAAAAAAACAAATTTCCTTTTGAATCGCTGCTTTTATTTTATTGCACATCTTGATTGATTGATTGATTGATTGACTGATTGATGTGGTACCCAAAAGATTTTTGCCCATCCTGGTTCTTCAGGCACCCATCATTCCTGTAATGACATCTCAAACGGCCATCTAAACTTACTTTCCTTCCTTATTAAAATGTTGTGCCACACTTCTGCCCCCCTACAAGGTGACTCCGGGTGACTTAGGTTATAAATGAAATAAAAATAATTAAAACACCTGAAAACCATGCAGATTAAAATATTTTAAAAAAACTTGACTAGAACCCAAACTGAGAGACCTGTTAGCAAGGCAGAAAGAAAATGTGATCACTGAGGCAACCTTGAAGTACAGGTTGTCCTTCTCTTACAATTGTTCCTTTAGTGACCGTCCAGAGTTACAACAGCACTGAAAAAAATGACTCGTGGCCATTTTTCACACTTACAGCCGTTGCAGCCTCTCCATGGCCGTGTAATGGAACTTCCACCCCTTGGCAACTGGCGAATATTACAACGGCCAGTGTCTCCTGGGGCTCGTGTGATTCCCTTTTGTGACCTTCTGACAAGCAGAGGTCAAGGGGGAGCTGAATTCACTTCACAACCGTGCTTCTAACTTAACAGCTGCAGTGATTCACTTAACAGCGGTGGCAAGAAAGGTCATAAAATTCTTTCCTTACGAAATGCCTCGCTTAGCAACACAAATGTTGGGCTCCATTGAGGGCAAGGACTGCTGGGGTCAACCTCCAAGAATCCTCCTTCTGCTTCTTTCTGGCTGCCATAGGAACGGGGGGGGGGGGGGGGGGGGGGGGGGGGGGAAGAGTGCGGGAGGCTTGAGAAGGTGAGCTGTAAAACTTGAGAAAACTTTCTTGCCTCGGCTTACTTGCTTCCTGCGCAGCTGTGGCTTCTTATCTATTCAGGCCAACCGTCCTGGGGAGCCAGAGGTCTGAAACAGCACCTGAAGATGCTCCACATGACATTATGCACGTCTCAGATTGGGTGGCCAGTTTGAACTACTGGGGGTGGGGGACACACACATGTTGCCAGAACTGTATTTTCACGCCAAATGCCTCAGATCTTGAATTCTTCCTTTCCTCTGTAACAATGGAGTCGAAGGGCTTCTTTCCTGGATTTTGAACGGAGCCTCACCTGACAGCTGGTGCTCGGTTCTCAGGACCAAAACTGTTTCAACTGGCAGGTTTCCCACTCCTCCCACTTGGAAGCAACCGGGGTCACCGTCAGACGGACAGCGCAGAGTGCGGCCCCTGCGCTTGGCTCGTTTCACGGTGGGATGGGGACCCAGAGGAAGGGGGCTGGCCTTTGGCCAAAGAACACTGGACAAGAGTGAGGTCAGGAGGGGAAAGGCCCCGGGGCTGTAATTACCAGCAATCTGCAGGGTTTGTGCAGATCAGGCCTGGGCCAAAGTGGGGGAAACCTGTGATTTAAGTCGCCGCTTCCTCGTCCTTTCCCCACCAGGCATCCTGTCTGGGGCAGCCGCACGGCTGAACTGGAGCCCTGGGAGGGCTTCCAGATCCGGGGAGAGGAAACTCTGTGGGGCTCCCTCACATCAGACACCCAGCCCCGGCCTGTGCCAAGTCACTCTGAATGCCACGTGGGCCTGTTTTCCTCCGCTTCGAACCTGGGCAGTGCCCAAGAGAGAAAGAATAATGACAGGCTGGGCTTTGGCAGCCGGGAGTTACTGGTTCCCCAAATACAGGGCTTCTTTGGAGGGCCTCCCATTCACCCCGGGGCCTTTGGCCGAGCGGCAAGACGCAAAACACAACCTGAGATGTAAAACGATGAATTTCCTGGCCCCACTTTATCCTGCCTAACAAGCCGGGGCCAAGCCAGCCTAATACCAGGCCCGGCCTGCGCCTCCATCCACCCCACATGTCGCTCGAGACAGACGTGGCACCGAGAGCAGCCAATGTTCCCCTCCCAGCCAGGAGGATGCGCAAAACTCAAAAACAACAATTTGGTACAAGCTCAGCTGTCCTAATGAAGGTGGCCGCCTTCGCAGCAAATGTAAACCGTTCTGAATTATTGGGAGCAAAAGGTGGTGATTTCAACAACATGTAATCAAACAGTCGAGCTAGCATAGGAGAGGCTCCAACACGCAACTGAAGAAGCCTGAAAGAACCTTAAAACGTCCGCTGCTGATGGCTCAAGTGGCCACCAGGCTTGACCCCAAGAGGCCTTGGGTGCAGAAGATAGAATAAGAGTTGGAAGGGGCCTTGGTGGGCCTCTAGTCCAGGAGTCGCCAACCTTTTGGACCTTGGGGACCACCAAACTCATAATTTTACATCCAGGGGACCACTAATATGAATTTTGGCCAATAGTGGCTTGCTGACGTTGGTGGGAGAAAGAGAGATCTGATCTAACCTCTCCCCCCCCCCCATTCTCTCCTCCCCACACACAAACACACAGAGGCAGGGGTGGGATTCAAATTTCTTAACCAATTCTTGAGCATGGCCTAATTTGGGGATATGGCTTCGTGGTCATGTGACTGGCTGGACATGGCTTGTATGTAAATGTTATGAATGTTTACGTCAATATTGAATTTTTTATAAAGAAACAAACTTTTACCCAAAATCAGGCAAAGCAGGCAGGCAGACGGAGTTCCTCAGAATCACAGGTTTACTTAGAGATCTGTGTTTCTGCCATCGGCTACCTGAGTCTACAACTGACAAATAGAACCTTCAGTCCTAAGGGAGGTTCGGCTCTGCTGAAAGATTTAGCTAGAAAGCAAGAAAACCAACCATTTCCTGCTTTCTAGATAATCTAAATCTCCTGGCACAGCAGAAGGAGAGGGGACACAGTCAGGGGACAAAAAGGAAAAATAGCAATTTAGCAGGCAAGTTTGCTGGGTAAGGAGTGAGTGGGCGGGGAGGGTTCCCACGGGCCATGTGGGCTGTGCAGCCTGGATTAATTGCTTTGGGGGGTGGCTGGGGGTGGGGGGGGCATTTCTCTGTGGACTACCAAAATTTTCTCCACCGGTTGGCGACCACTGTTCTAGTGCAACCCCTCCTCAGGCAGGAAACCCTATATAGTGATGGTTAATCTTTTCAGCACCAAGTGCCCAAAGCGTGTGCATCCCAAAAGTGCAATACACATGCATCCCCAAGCGTGTGCATCCGTCTCCCATGCATGCACACACATCCCTATACATGCACCCCTCCCCCTGCACATGTGCAGCAGAGCTGAGCTGGGACGATGGCTCGCATGCCCAGAGAGGGTTTGCCATCACAGCCTTCTACCATCAGACAAATGGCTGTCAGTTTCTTCTTAAAAGCCCCCTGTGATGGAGCACCCACAGCTTCTGGAGGGAAGCCGTTCCAGATTGTCCCGTTCCAAGTTTCTCCTTAGTTCTAGGTTGCTTCTCTCCTTGTTTCCATCCACTGCTTCATCTTTTGCCTTCAGGACAGGCAAGACTGTTCCCCTCTTGTACAGGTTTACCATCTGGTGGCTATTCATTATATTTAAATAAAAATATAGGCGGCTGCAACTTATAGCCATGGAGATTTCCCAAAGGAGACAATTGTTTGCACATTTTATAGAGCTGTGGCTGCCAGGACTTTGGGATCCAAGTTCATTCAACATTTAGCAGCTACGTGCAAATGTGTTGGCTGCATTAACTGCAGTTCATCTTTTTAGGGCTTAGCAGGCAGGTAATCTTTACTTCTTACAATAGGTAAGAACATTATTGATTTGGTAGTTCTCAAATGTGAGGATCTGACACCAAAATATAGGTTTGTGAGGAAACTGGAGGAAAGAGAGATGCAAAATATGAACTAGGAGAGCTTGAAAACAGAAAATCTCCAGATAATATAACATATTGCTAAATTTGGGATCTCCAGCTAAACTGGAAGAGGTGAGCGGTATTCCACGTGACTGTTAGTAAGGAACTTCAATCTGCTGTAGGTCAATTTTAGATAACATTGTAAAAAAAGGTATGAGAATATCCTAAGAAAAATGAAATAAGTTATAACATGAATTGGAATGGATAAGATAAATGTAATATTTAATACTAATAAGGTTAATGTGACATAAAATTGAACAAACAAAATGAATAGGCAATCATGGTCATGTTTGTTCTGAGATGTGAAACCTGGAACCATTCTGCTTGCCAAATGAAGATTTTTTTATTTAAAAAGGAAAAAAAATGAGGAGGAAATTGAATAATGAAATTACTAGGTATGTTTAACTGATATAGTGGTTGGCACTCGGAGAGAATATTGAAATGTTGCAAATAAGCAATGAAGGATTTTATTTTGATTTCATGTGAATATGTGTACTAAGAGATAGGATTGCTATTAAGTTTACTTACACTAAAATGTATATTGATGCCACTGTTCATGCATTGTTGTGTATGTGTAGATTGAAATTTAAAAAACTGATTATAAAAATAAAAAAATCTGCTGTAGGAATGCTTCCTTCAAGAGAAGCAACATCAACTTGCTTTTTCAGCGAGGCCTCAACAGCTCCCCGACTGCTAGAAGCCCAGCCAGAAAAAGAGGCAGCAAAAGCCTTTTTTGGCATCTCCCACCGGCCCCAGGAAGCCCTGCGTGGGCCTGCCAGCAATTCTGCCTTGGCATCTCGTGTTACAGCCATCAGGACCATCAGCCACCAGGCTTTGTTTACGGAGTCCTGAGCTGGGTCGGCCTCCCTCCCAAACCAGTTTCTTCTTATCAAAAGCAGATGTTTGGAGGGCAACAGAGTCTGCGCCAGTCTCGGGCCACTTTGCTGGCTCCAAGAGCTCTGCGCATCAAAGCAAAACAGGGCACACATTTAGGACCCAGAACCAGAAGCTCTCGGAGCTTTGTCTCTGGGAGTGTTCCTCTCCCATTAATCCAACCAGCCCCTCAGTGGCCTGAAATGTGAGCCAGACAGCAAATACATTTGATAATAAAATAAATAACCCTGAACAGCTGCATGAAGGACTCTGCAGAAGAGGCAGGTGTCTTTTTAAAAGAAGAAACTAAGCAGCCTGTTATCTGAAATAGTATAGGTTCTCCTGCTTGAACAGGGGGCTGGACTAGAAGACCTCCAAGGTTCCTTCCAGCTCTATTCTATTCTAATTAACTTTAATAATTCTAAGGTCTTCTCCTAGCAAAATCTCTTCCATGCTTCCCAGAACAAAAAAGTGTCAGTGAAAGTCAGGCTTCCTTTTTCAGATACATGGTTAAAGTTTGGAAAAAGGCGAGAAAAGATGACCGGGAGTCTAAAAATAAAAGCTCATCAAGGCGTTGAAAAAGCTGGTTGAACCTTGAGACAGCGTGAGGGTGAGAAGAAGCTCTTCAGATGTCAGAAATGATGCTGAAGAACGAAAGGGAGCTTGGAGACCATCTAGCCCACTATTTTTTCAACAACTTTAAGCGGTCCAAACTTCAACTAGAAACATGAATCTAGATGCAATCTACCAATGGACACTCATGTCTGTTTGTATTATTTGCTGTCCTCCTACGCCTGTATTTGTGTAAGTCCATGGCTGTCAAACAAGAGAGCTTGCAGAATTAATATTCTGAGTGAAAGGAATACAAAGCAGGAGCTGTAATATTTGAATAAAGATAAGGACATAGTCACATGCACCCCAACCCCAGCCTCCCACCCCATAGTCAAGCCAAGAGGGGGCAGCCCTCTTCCGCAGAATGGCTGCTCTGGAAATCTGGCAGAAAATCCCCAGGCTCACTGTGTGGCTGAGGTCTCCCTCACCTCCTCGCCCCCCAAAAGCAGCCAGGTCTTCTCAGGAGACATCATCAAAGTTCTCCATCATCTTCCGGCCATCGATAGCAGTTCCCTGTAAGGAGAGCAACATAGGTTAAGTACATTGAGTAAGTCCACTGCCAAAACAGCCTTTGAGTAAGAGGAAGCAGCCTCCCCCACTCTACAGCGGTGTTGCTCAACCTCTGCGATGTTGAGGGTTGGACTTCAACTCCCAGAATCCCCCAGCCACCATGGGGAGCACACGTCCACTCTTCTTGAAGTCACTGAGATTGAGGCTCAAGAGGCTCTGCAGAGAAAAGATGGGCTACTACCATGTGGGATGTCTTTTCAGAATAAAGAGTTGGAAGGGACCTCAGAGGTCTTCTAGTCCTTCCCTCCTGCTCAAACAGGAGAGCCTATTCCCTTTCAGATCAACGGCTGATCCGCCTCTTCTTAAAAACCTCCAGTGATGGAGCACCCACAACTTCTGAAGGCAAGCAGTCCCACTGGTTAATTGTTCTGACTGTCAGGAGGTTCCTCCTTAATTCCAGGTTGTGTGATGACCCAAGATGGGATACAAGACCAACAAAGTCACAAAAACAGGCGAAAGTTCCTTCAACTTGGCTTCAAAGCTCCAATTATCATTGACTGGAGAAAAAACTCCCCCACAAACAGTTGCGAAAAGGAAGAACTTCCATTCAAACTCAAAATGCATATAAATTATAAATAGGAAAAAACAACACAAACCACACTGAAGCAGTTAATGAGACCAGGCAGGATAAGGGCTTGAAGACATCCACAGATATAGAAATACACACACACTGGGAAGGACGCCAGAACTCAGATAAGAAGTGACAAACTATATTTTCACTTTGCTTCCAGCACTGGACCATGTGTAGTTTGTCCTTTTAAGCAATCCTCACAGCTGCAGCCCATGAAGGGGATCAAGGCCCTTTCTTCCCCCGTAAACCACGCCATTCACATTTCTCCCTTATCCACTCCTCCCTGCGTACCCTAGGATGAAGAGGGGATGGGCCTGGGTCTTCCTCTGAATGCCCAGCTGGCCTGTGCCCTTCTCCAGTTCCCTCCACGACCTCCGGAGCTACACTCCCACTCCCTGTCGGCTGTTCCTCCATCAGATTCTAAAGGGGCATGACAGGATACTTCTCTCCTTGACTAGCTTCCACCTGTTGCTTCTTGTCCCGTCTTCAGGTGAAGCCTTGCAGAGGCCCTTCCTTATGAAATTCTGCTGCTACCTTCAGCAGTGAGATGTCCCAATACCAACAGCTAGTCCTTGATTTATGACCATTCGCTTAGTAACCTTTCAAAATTACAGCTGTGTTGAAAAAAAGGGATATGAGGAGTCCTTGCACTTTTGACCGTTTCTGTGGCCTGTGGTCGCCAGATCACAACAGGCACACAGGGCAACCAGTAGGTATGTATGGTGGCTGCAATGTCCCAGGGTCACAGGATCACCATTTGCAACCTCTCCAGCCTTTCCAGTTTGACAAAGTCAATGGAAAAGCCAGCAAGTCATGGTCATGTGATGTTTCACTTAATGACTGTGGCCAAAAGGCTGCAAAATTGGGCATGGTCATGCCATGCCTCACTTAATGACTGTACCACTTAATATGTTTTCTGGGCCCCATTGTGGTCATAAGTCAAAGACTGCCTGCACTGAGATATGCTTGTATTCTGCCGCCCTCGCTAGAGGACACGAGAGCAGGTCTGAGGGAAGGAAGCACCCTGTGTGGCAACCTTAGCAACTTTAAGACCTGTGGAATTCAACGCCCAGCTGGCTGAAGAATCCTAGGAGTTGAAGTCTTTGGGTCTTAATGTTGCTAAGGTTGGACGCCCTCTGCTCTATGGGCAACCTGATCTCTTCTTGTGCTACTTAAAAAACAAAGCAAAACATTTTTTAATTGAGAAAACTGTTTTTGTTCTTCCTCAGTTTGGGATCTGGATTAGGATCCCCACTTTTGGTTCGTCTGGCTGACTTGACTTATGATTCCAACTGAGCCCAAAATTTCCTTTGCTAAGTAAGGGAGTTGGTTGGTGAGTTTCGCTACATTTTATGATCTTTTTTGCCACAATCGCTAAGCGGATCTGGCTTCCCCCATTGACTTTGCTGGTCTGAAGACAGCTGGGAAGGATACCAATGGTGACCCCAGGACCCGTCAAGGCATACATGCAGGCCAGTTGCCAAGCGCCCAAGTTTTGATCAAATGATGGTCCTAGAGAGTGAAAACCGTTTGTAAGTCACCTTTTTCAGTGTCATTGTACTTCAAAAGATCACTAAAGGAATGGATAAAAGTCGAGGACTACCGCCCGCATTTCAAGGGCCCATTGGACACGCCAGCTCTAACCATGATCCCTGTGAATTGCCCGGCCCCCAACTGCACGCCAAAGAGACTCCCACCTGCCACTCTTCCTTCTGCCGGCGGATCTGCTCCTGCAGCTCTGCAATCTTCTGCCGGCCGGCCAGCACAGTGGCGGCCAGCTGCGAGTTGCACTCCTGCTTTTCCTGGAGGGATTTTTGGAGGAATTTGCGCTGTTTCAGAAGGTAGGGCAGGATTGCCCCACGGACGTCTTCCTCGGGGATGCCAGTGGGGCGCCTGGATTCAGAGAGAAGGTGCACATCAGGAGTCCTGCCCCAAGGCCATCCACTCTCCTGGCAGGAGAAGACACTGTACAAGCTCCCACTCCACATTTTGCAGTGGGGCCAGGCCACACCTCTGCAGTTAACACAGGGCATTGCTGGACTGAGATGCATGACCCCAACTGTTCCAAAGCTCAGAAACAGAGGGCAGCAAGAAGGGGCTGTGAAGGGAGACTGCAGGCTGCAGAGTCCTTGGGCTGAATCCCGAGAATACCGCTGCATGCGAAGGAGCCTTACCAGGCAGGGCCCTCCTTGTCCTTGGCTTCTTTCTCCAGCTTATCGAGGGAATTGAGGAGCACCGGCAGGTTCCCTTCCTCCTTGAGGGCCTGAACCTCTTCCTGCGGAGACAGAGGCGGTCTAGTGGTGTGTGGCAGGAAGACCACCTGGGTTGCCTTGCAAAATGTTGGCAGCCAGAGAATGGCGCCAGGTTAGAAAGTGAGAGATTGGGAGTTCTAGTTCTGCTTTAGGCATGAAAGCCAGCTAGGGGAGTTTGGGCCAGTACCTCTCCTTCTGCCCAGCCAAGGGCTGTGGTGAGAAACAGAGGGGGAAGCAGTTGTTTGTAAACATAATAAAGGCAGCATATGAATAAATAAATAGAAATTTAAAATCAGAGTACAGTTATATAATGCAGCCAACGGGAATGCTTGGTGAGGCATGGATCAAATGGGCCACGTGAAGGAAGCTGCAAGCACACAGGCCATTTTTCCAGGGGAGACAGCCTGCTTCAAGTGAAAACATTTATCCACTGCAATCAAACCAACCCTGGGGCTCATCCAGTGCACAAAAATGCACATAGAAAAATATTAGCAACTAGAAACAAACCATAGAACAAAATATAATAAGTGCAGCAAAAGTATAAAAAATAAAACCAATAAATACATGAATAAAAAGGATCAAAACTCAAATGCTTTTCTGAGTAATTCAGTTCTGAGCCATTAGGGAAATGCTGCGAAAGGGAGGGCTTCCTATTTCTCAAAGAGAACGGCAGGAACAGCAAAGCAGAAGAAGCTTCTAGCTCCTTAACCTCAGAAAAATAAGCTTTCAATATTCCCTAAACTGTCCAATTTTTTTTTCCAAAGGTAGAGAGAATGTTGATTTTCCAATTGACAGAATATGCAATTTTCTCAAATAATTTGTGGTATTCCTAGAATATAAAAATATATTTCTTCAGATCAAAGTAAGTTCCAAGTAGCTGATATATAATTTAATACAAGATACATGTCTTTAAAAACCAAAGTTTTCCCGGTATCTAACAATGCTCCAAAAAGAACATTGACAATATGAGTTGAAGTTCCCTCAAATTTCTTCCAATGCCAACACAAATAATTATCAATCCATCCTTTCCAAAATTTTCTAAATAGTATCCTATAAATATGAAAAACAATCTTTTGGAAGATTAATTGCAACTTTAAATCACCACATCTAAACTTAATATTCTTCAAGACTTGAGTCTGTTGGTTTGGAACGACTGGAAATGGCAGTTTTTGATTCCAAAATTCTTGTATATTTGTTTTTGATGTTTTGAATACTTCCTTTAACTTTTCACAAAATGTGCAAGTAGATTTCGATTCTAAAATTGAAGTGTTCTGCATGAATAATCTGGTACTTTATTTATTTATTTGATTTATGTTGCTGCCTATTCGCCCATGGCAAATAGAATAGAAGGTGCTAAAGCATTGGCTTCATATTAAATTGTCAAAACACATTTTAACTGAATTGATGGTTTAAAGAGGGCTGTATTTGCTGAGAATTTTTAAAGTTATAATTAGGCAACAATGGAGCAAGTGTAATTACACTGTTTTGTACCCATTCTTTCCAGAAAAAAAGTTTTACTATCGATTTTAAGAGTAGAGTTATTCTAGATTTATTCAATCAAATGAAATCTCTCACTTAATAGGGCCCAAATAGTTTAGTACTACCAAAGTTGGAAACCCTAAATTAGCCCTGGTAAACTCTATACTTAAGAATGCCATGATTTAAATGGGTAAAATAGTTTTCAAAACTAGCCTCTTTGTGAAAAAAAAATTTTTTTTTTAAATAAAAGATTTCCTAAAATGTAAGCCCAATGATATTTCTGAAAGATCAGAAGATTAAAACCACAGTCTGGATGATTATGGAGGCAGAGCAGCAGTTAAGATGCTGGGCTTGTTGAGTGGAAAGCCAGCAGCCCTGGTTTGAGACAGGAGCGCCACGCCTATTCCTGCCAACCTAGCAGTTCGAATGCATGCAAATGCACGTATGCAAACAGGTATCACTACAGCGGGAAGGAAACAAAGCTCCATGATGTCATGTTGGCCACATGATTGCGGAAATGTCCAGACAGTGCTGGCTCAATAGGGAGATGAGCAGCGTCCCCTAGAGTCAGCAATGATTAGCAGAGTAAAATCTGCAGGGACTACCTGATCGATTATAATTGCGATTAATTTCAATCCTGTCTTTCATTATTATTAATAATTTTATTAGTTTTATGTTTTATATAATACTCTTGTTTTTCCTGTTAACTATTTTGTTATTAACTTAGCATATAGAAAACTATGAAAGGCTAACAATGTATAAACAGATCTAGTATTTAAATTATTTTGGACTCTTTAGTAAGGGGTAGGAAATTGTTTTATTAATCAGCATTCAATTAGAATGTCAACTCATAAAGAATTCCTATGCCTGTTTTTGAGTTGCCATAAACGGGGGAGGGGGGGAGGAGAGGAGGAGAAACGACAATCTTACAAAGATTGTAGCTAGGCTACCAGATCTTCTGCCCACGAAAATCCTTCATTGGAGAATGTGATTGATGACGCCCAGCCCTGAATGTGCTTTGTTGGAGGATCTGATTGATAACATACCCGGGGGGGGGGGAAACAGGGTCACAGGTAACTGTAAATAACATATGAGAGTTGGCTTCAACTGGGTTAATGCCGACAGGTTGGCTTGAGGATCATGATTTAATTAGGGCAATCGCCGGAACCCTGACATAGACAGGTTGTTATGTGTATGTGTCTTTCTTTTCTGATAACTTTTTTTTAATGTCTTGTTTGCTGTTTTTAATCTTTCCTTTGGTGTGTGTGTGTGTGTGTTTTGTATTTTAACTTTCTTTAAATAGAGGGAAAAACCAATCTAGTAAGGCACAAAATTCATAATCTTCCTTTCTAAAATACATTTGTCTATAATGGAAGAAGGCACTGACCTCTCCTTGGTTGTCCTGGAGGGCAACAGAAGAAATGATGGGTTGAAAAGATTCAAGTTAAATATTAAGAGGAACATCTAGATAGGAAGAGCTGTCAACTAGCAGAACAGATTGCCTCATGAAGGGCACGTTCCTCTTCACTGGAGGTTTAAAATGTTTTAGAGAAATCTCTTATTTTTCACTGGTTCAATTAGATTACTTTTCCCCATTTTTATGATGCTGTATTTATTGACAATTGCTTTGGGAACAGGGAGTGTAATCAGAAAATAATGCAGTTCGCAGTAAAACAGCAGTTTTGAACAAAATAACAAAACACCAGAGTTGGAAGGAACCTACTCCAAATCTCTGCTCAGGAAGAAAACCCCACACCATTGAGACAAGTGGCTGTCCAACCTCTTCTCGAACTTCTGCAGACAAGTCATTCCACTGGTTAATAGAATAGGATAGAACAGAACAAAACAGCATAGCATAGAATAGAATTCTTTATTGGCCAAATGTGATTGAACACACAAGGAATTTGTCTTGGTGCAAATGCTCTCAGTGTACATAAAAGAAAAGATACATTCATCAAGAATCAAGAATCATCAGGTGCAACACTTAATGATAGTCATAGGGTACAATAAGCAATCATACTAGGAAACAGTCAATATAAATCGTAAGGATACAAGCCACAAAGTTACATTCACACAGTCACAAGTGAGAGGGGATGGACGAGAAGAAGTGATGAGAAGATGAATAGTTGTTTGGAATGTAGGTCACCAAACAGCTATTTGGGTTGGAAATATATAAACCAGGATAGACATTTTAACACTGTATCTTTAAGTAAATGCTAAAAACTGTAATTGGGTGTGGTTACTCAAACAGCCATAAGATGGAGCCAGAAATCTGGGTTGTTTAATCTCAGAAGAGAGTGTGAATCTCTGTTTCCTTCTGTTGGAAGAGTTTTGCCATTCCTCCATTTTTCCTTATTGACTGTTATTCTTGGATTTAATGTAAGTCTGTTACTGAACTGTTTTTTGATACTGGACTTTGATATTGGAATTATCCCTGGACTGAACACTGACTGGTTTAAATGTAAATGACTTGGACTACTTGTTTGGACTGTGCTTAGACGTTTATTGAAAGTAAAAACCTACATTAACTGTACAGTGTATCTGTGTGCTGTGTATTATTCAAATACTTCTCTCACTACGTCTCCCTGTATGCGCTCATTCTAACAGGGAATTACCTCAACAATAGTAGCAGACTTTGTAAATAGTTGGACAGTGTGGAGGGACTTATTTGTTTAATGGAGTGATGGTGTTTGGGGAAAAACTGTCCTTGAGTCTAGCTGTTCTGGTATGCAGTGTCCTATAACATCTGTTGGGAAATTCCTCCTTAATACGAGACTGTTTCTCTCTTTTATAAGCTTTCACTCATTGCTTTTTGCCTTACTTTCAGCTTTGGAGAATAGGTTGACATCCCTTGTTTGTAGAAGCCCCTCAAATATTGGAATACTGCTATTATGGTTCCTTCTTTTCATTAAACTAGACATTCCCAATTCCTGTAACCATTCTTTGTCATGTTTTAGTCTTCAGTCCCCTAATCATTTTTTTGTAAATTGAGAATATTTGCTTTTAACTCACTACTGGCTGCCCCGAAAAAAAGAAGGAAATTGTCCATGTTCTGAGACTTACCTGTACAGAATTTTGCAGATGGGATATGAATTGATTATAAATACATTTTGTGAATTCAGGATGGGCTTTGTAGAGGCAGCTGTAGCACTTGGAGAAAAGGTGACATCTAGGGACAAAAAAAGGGAAGCTGCCAATCAGGTTTATAAAAACACAAAATATTCCTTTTCGGGAATAATGCTAAACCTCACTTGCTGGTTGAAATCTATTTGGTGGCCAACATCCCCTCTACCTTTTTCATACACAAAGTCAACCCATAGTTGAAAATCTCCTGAAGAACTTGTTTGGGGTTTACCAATATCTACTCTGGTAGCACCTTTCCAAATGACACACCTGAGTTTTTTGTGAGCTGCTGATAACCATCTGATACATGGAGCAGATGAGCCAAACATCGCCAAATTCTTCAGCTCACAGTCCAAATCCATGCCAAATCTGTTCTAAACATCTGGCTGACTGTACAATAACCCTAATAATAACAAAACTCACTGTAATATCTCAAAGGTGCTTTATCAGGAAGCAACTGGAGATTCTTGTTTTTTTCTTTTGAAGATGTTTCACTTCTCATCCAAGAAGCTTCTTCGGCTCTGACTGGATGGTGGGGAATGGAAGGATTTCTATTCCTTGCAGACAGCTGGTCATTTGCATCCTTTCAGAGTCCTTGAGGCCACTTGGAGGTTTGTCTGTGTCCTCAGGGTTACCTGAGTGGTGCAAATGGTTCCTGTAGTCTGCAGGTTTTTTTCCTCTGGAAATCTATTCCTGCTCCCACACCATTCCAAGGGTGTCCATCCCAAATTGTATAACTAAAAGTCTGTAGAGCTTCTCAGTCATCATTCAGGTCCTGGTTGTCCCACAGGTGCTTTTTTCAGGAGGCAGCTGGACTTTCTTTTTTCTTTTGAAGACATTTCGCTTCTCATCCAAGAAAAAACCTGAAAGGCCAGTTGCTTCTTGAAAAAAGCTTCTTGGGACATTGGACCTGGATGGTGACCGAGAAGCTCTACAGACACACACTCTTGAAATGACATTTTGACATGAATCAATCTAACTTTTGTTCTTTGCATCTGTTAAAGAAGTTGCTTGTCCTATTTTTCTTAGGATGGAAATCATTCGTTAGGAATTCATTCTGTAAGAGAATTGCATCCTTTTCTATCTGGCTTCTCACCTCTGCAATTGGCTTCGGAGCTAGACACATCCTTGGAAACAATTCCCATGAACATCCTGCCACAAAGATTGGGGGGGGGGGGGGTTTGTCTAGGAGCATGTGCACACAAGGACAAGGGATACTGTGTAAAATACCAAAATATGGACAGAGCACGGACAAAGAACGCTCCACAGATAAGGAAGGGGAGGGCACGGGTAAGATGTTGCCCACAATAATAATGACAAACTTTTTGTCTCTGAATGTAAAATGGGTATGATACTGAGCCCCTCTCACAGGGTGTGGCTATTCCTTACATGCATGTTGTCTGTATGTTTTGGACATAGTATTCACCCAGACTTTTTGCTTTAGCCAAAGAATAAAAAAAGCTGTTATTTTTGCAAGCTTTGTCTGGAGTCTCACTCTTTGGCATCTTTGGGGCTCGGGGAAACTGCTGGGACCTTACACTCTAATAATAAATGTATGAAGAAATTTAAACTCCAGTAATACTAAATGAACTCCGGCATCTACTGCTGCTTGACCACCATTTGGCCACTTCTCTCAGTGTAAGGAGCAGCCTTCAAAAGGTGACACCAATCAACCCTCCATCATTTATTGACACACACACCCCCCATGCTCCCATTGACGCTTGGGGGTCGATAGGGACCCCCTTGGGGAGCCCTGGCTATAGTGAGCTGGCTGGGGAATTCTGGGAATTGAAGTCCACGAGGCTTCAAGCAGGAGGAGAGCGTCGGGGGGGGGGAAATAATCCCACTAGTTACGTCATTCCTTTAGAGCAGGGGTGGATGACTATGGCAACTTGAGGATCTGTGGACTACAACTCCCAGAATTCCTGAGCCAGCAAAGCTGTTGTAGTCCACAGGTCCTCTAGCTTCCCACCGCCGATTCCAAACCCATCATCCCCGGCCCTCTCACCCTCCAGCGTCTAGCGCCTGCAGGAACTGATTGATCGTGTGGTCCAGGATCTGCTCGCGGGCCATTTTATCCTGAGGGGTCCCGGAAGGAGCGCCGCTTTCTTCCTCCTTCGGCGCCGACGCCGGCGCCGCCATCTTCTTCCCGCCAAAAGCAACGGATCCAAAACCTGGCAACGCCCCGCCCAGTCGCGGCCACTGATTGGTGTCCGCCGCCCGGCTGGCCCGCGTGCAACGATCAGCCCCGCCCCTCGCTTATTTGGCCGCTGAGGAATTGTGGGAATTGAAGTCCACCGCCTTCCAGCGGCCATTCTTTGGAAACTGCTGCGAACTAGGATACCTTACAAGTCACCATGCCATGCCCTTATGCTCACCAGCTGGGAGTTAATGCAATGCCTCGCCACACTCAGGATTTATCATCTATTAACAAGAGGGTTGCATAAACAAGGGGCTGTACTCTTATGTCTGATCATTGCACCATCTTCTTTATTTCCCCTTTTTATATGTATTCTTCTTTCTCTTGCTTTGCTTGCCTTTCGAGTGCTTTTGTACTAGAGATAAGTTCCTCGTGTGTCTCATCCCATTTAGCTAAATAAAGTATTCAAGTTCAACTCAAAACTTCCATTTTTTTTTGTATTGGGGGTCCTGGTACTATTTGGATAATATCTGATCCGGAATAGAGATTACCTTTAATACTTTCCAAAATCAAGTTTTCCTCCTATAGCAAATGCTCAGAACTGCTATCTGTGTGGAAGTAGTTGTTGCTGGTATGAGAACATTTTGTTCTCCAGATGTTCTGGATAAATGTTCTGGATAGCTTGGTCACTCAACAGTGAGACTGTCCTTCCCACTTTCTATAGAGGGACATTCGAGAGCATCCTGTTCTATGGGTTGGAAGCACTACTGCCTAGGATAATGGTGGCTAACCTTTTGGGGCTTCTGTACCAAAACTTGCACTTGCGCTCATGTGCCAGCATCAAGGCAATGCGTGTCCCCCCCTATGCAAGCACACAATCCCCACCCTCTGCTGCCCCCTTACCTGCACTGCACCTCACAGCTGATTTTCGGCGGGGTTGAGGCCTTTTTGCCCTCCCAAAGGCTTGAGGAAGGCTTCTGCAGGCCAAAAACTAGCCCCGTTTTGTCATTTCCGGTATTTTCTGAAAAACTGGAAGTGATGAAACAGGGCTAGTTTTTGGCCTGCAAAGCCTGCAGAAGGCCTTTGGGAGGCTGAAAAAGGCCTCAAACTTGCCAAAAATCAGCTGTGAGGCATGCACAGTGAGGTAAGTTTGCCTGCAGGTTGAGTGCCGGCACAAGTGTGCCATAGGTTCACCTTCACAGGCTTAGGACAAGGAGGCTGTGCAGAGTGGTGAAGACAGCAGCAAAGATCATTGGTAATTCACTTCCTTTTATCCAGGGCATGGCATATAAGCGATACTTGAGCGGGTCCGCAGTGTTGTCCAGGATGCCACCCATCCTCTATATGAATTGCTTTCTTTGTTACCTTCTAGAAGAGGGCTTCATGATCTTCCAAAGCTGAACATCTAGATTCAGTCAGTTTTGTTCGATATAGTATCAACCTTGTGAAGTTCCGCCATGCAT
This sequence comes from Laticauda colubrina, assembly GCA_015471245.1. Lineage (NCBI taxonomy): Eukaryota > Metazoa > Chordata > Lepidosauria > Squamata > Elapidae > Laticauda > Laticauda colubrina. Next base: position 1,728,537 of record BLBF01000081.1, read on the forward strand.
TCAAAATGGACAGCGTTATGCATACTTTCTTTTGAGAGCAGGCAGCCAAATTTCATTTTTAATGTGTGCCAGTGTGCTCACAGTAAACAAATGACAATAAAGGTTATCTTAATCACTCACAGCAGCACAATCGCTGCTTATGGCTGGGGATGATGGATATGGGAATGTAAGACATGGAGGTGGCCAGGCTGGGTTTGGGCTTGCTGCCGAGAACTCAACAATCATTTCAAAGGTGCTTCCCTTTCCATACTCTCGGGCAAAAAACAATAGCTGCAAGAAAATGGCTTAAAATGAATGGATTTAAAGGCCAATAATTTGAAACAGTGCATCTGTATTGTTTAGGATTGAAACATTGGAAGCAACATGAATTCCATCAACGGGAGGAGAAATTGTCACCACAGAATGTGCAAGAGGGATCACTGTGTTTCGTAAATAGTGATTTGTGAGCAAGAAGCAGGGTGCGTTGAGCACATAATATGACAAACTGCTAATTCTATTCAGGAATTATCTTGAATAATAAAGTAGATGAGGGTTGAGACATGTCACACCTGAGCATTTTATTCATTAAACAAAAGTTAAAAATCCATCAGATAATAAAATCCCATTAAAAATACCCACCCACACATTTCCTTTTTGATAAGCAAAGGGATTTCCTCCTTTAGACAAAAGGATGAAAGCTGTGTGTGCAAGAAAATCTACTTTTAAATTATTTGTGTCTGTAGTTTTGGAATCAACTGCTCTGGTTTCTTTCCAGGTATGTTACAAATAGTAAAGCAATGTTTTTTCTTTTCTTAAAATCCGTCCATTGATTATCCTGAATGCCTGATACCATTTTGTGAATGGTGTCTGTGAGTCTCACCATCTCAGGCGGTCCTGGGGACATCCGACCTAGGACAATGCCTACTCTTCACCTTAACCGCACAAAAAAAAAACCCTCCACCAAATAAATAATAAAAAACTTTTAATCATACTTTTAAAGACTTTTTACAGTGCAAAATTGAAACCAGCTTTAATGTACTGTACCCAATACATTCAAACTCCATATTGAAAAGGCAGGCACCAGTATTAAGAGACCCTCAAAATTGTCAGCTGGACAATAAAATAACCCTTATTTTAGGTTTCTCTATGTGGTTTCCTCTCAGCCTTATTCCCTCCCCCGCCCCCCCCATCTACCTCTCTCTCCATTCGCATAAAATGTCTATGTGGTATTGTTTAGGTCAGGAGTCTCCAAACTTGGCAACTTTAAGACTTGTGGACTTCAACTCCCAGAATTCCCCAGCTTGAGTAGCCAGCTGGGAAATTCTGGAGGTTAAAGTCCACAAGTTTTAAAGTTGCCAAGTTTTGGGGAGCCCTTCAGGTTCCTGAGAACAGTTCACAGCAGTGCTTCCTACAGATTCTTGATAATTTGAATCAGAAACATTCAGAGTACCATTACATAAAAGAAAGATATCAAACAGTGTTTCTCAAGCTTGGCAAGTTTGAGCTGGGCAGACTTCAATTCCAGAATCCCCAGCCAGCTATGCTTTCTCCAGTCTCTCTGTCTGGGGGCTGAAATCCATCTGGGGGGTGGGGGTGCGGGGAACTTGCCATGCCTGAGAAATAACTGGTCTGGAGAAAGAATGGAATGAAATCTCAGTTCAGTAGTGATGCTTGGAATAATGCTAAATGTCCAGTAAGCTCACCAGGAAAAGCACATCCCTTACAGACAATTTCACCAGGAGGCAGGACAGGTGATGTTCTACCATTTCTCTTGCTGAGGTGACAAACACTTTTTACAATTTGGCTGCAAGAGAAGGGGGGCAGGCAACTAACCCGTCCCCTCCAGCCCCTGCTCCAGCTCTCACCGGCCATTTTGTTTTGCTGAGTGCCTTGTACGTCAACACTAGAGGTGGACTAGCCCATCCTCACAATCTTGGTATTTTCAGCAAAATGGGGGGGGGGAGCCCAGCCCGGAACAAATTTACAGGTTCTTTTTCAGCAGCTCAAAGCAGTTTTCAGGGGGTGGGGGGATTCATTTTACATTCAACCAATTTTACCCTATTTTCCTTGGCTATGGCACAACTGCACTTGTGGTGGAGTTGTAAGGTTCTCTGTTGAGAGGGAGGTGGTCTCCTCTGGCCACCCAGAACCCCAACAAACCCACTTCCGCCGAAGGTCCTTTAGGAACCCCAGATACCTTCGTCGAGGCTGAGCTTGAAGCACACATTCAAGCCGCAGATGTGGCACATCTGGAGAAAATAAACTAACACAGAGAAATCTTAGGACATCCAAAAAAAACTAAGCTGGGCAAAGCTAAGGAGGACTAAAAATTGTGCAGGCCCAGGCTTGTTTCCATTGAGGGCTGATTTTGGGCCCGTGAGATGGGAACATTTTCCCCCCAACCCCCAAATTCATAGCCCTACAGAAATTGCCAATCGTCTCTTGGCAACTAGAACAACTGAGGAATTCTGGGAGTTGAAGTCCACAAGTCTGCCAAGTCTGCAGACCCCTGACTGAGAAGGACCATTTCAATCTGGACAACTTCAAAATATGCAGACTTCAAGTCCCAGCGTTCCCCGGGCAGCATTTTAGGGTTTGGAGCAGAGGTCTCCAAACTTGGCAACTTTAAGACTTGTGGATTTCAACTGCCAGAAATCTGGGAGCTGAAGTCCACAAGTCTTAAAGTTGCCAAGTTTGGAGACCCCCTGGTTTTAGAGGTCCCTTTACAGCCCAGAAATAAACTTCATTTGACATTAAAAGCTGCTTGTTTGAAGAAAAGCCTCCCCCAAAGGACAGAGAATAACACCTCACACTGGCATGGCTTCTAATCCCTCCTACCCACCCCATCCCCGCCAAATACTTTAATTTTAAAGCACGTGAGTTTACTTACAGCCTAGCAACTGCAGCCTCTCTCTGCCTGCTAAGGTTTTTGTACCCACATGCGGGGCGAAGAGCAGCTCAGGGAAGAATGCCCCAAATCAGCACCAGTGGCAGTAAAAAAATGGTGACGAGGCGGGCAGGACAGAGTCGATCAATGCTGCTGAGCCTGGGAAAAGGCTGCCTGCTTGTGGGGGCTGCTTTGCCATCACCTGCACGGTTTTAGGCTGGATTTAGGACCCCCAGCTGCTTAGTCCAAGGGAGAACCAGCTCTTGCATCAGAATTAGCCTTCAAAGGACTTCTCTTCCAAATGAAAACTGATCCCTTCCTTCCCTACCCCGTCCTACATGTTAATGAAATATTCATTCAGTGATTCAAACCGTCCCACTTACACGAAGATCAAAAATTATCATTATCCTAGACATTTTTCAGCCTTGCCTTTCAAATGAAGACACCCCCCAAATAAACAACCATCACCTTTCTCTGTATGCACAGGGTGAGTATGAGGAGGAGACTAATACAAGAGGGATCTGGTTATTATTATAATTTTTAGTCTACGCTCACGTGGGTGAAACCTTGGAGAATAAAGTGCACCTCTCTCCCTGGGTGGGTTTTAATCCCCCTGCCCAGAAGGACACACACACATACACACAAACGCAATTGGGCATCACGACTGTACAGACAAGAAGGAGACCCTCCTTCAATCACTGTTGACACAATTAGAAACATATAAACAAAAACCCTACTCTCCGGAGACAGAAGATCAGAAAGACGGCTTCCAGGTTTATACAAAATAAGAAGGAATCTATGTACAGATCACATCAAGTTCAGGAAGAAAGGCTATAAAAATAACTCCTGGGGTTCGGTGCACCCCCTCCTCTCCAGATATTCAGTAAAAAAAAAAAGACCCTTTTCAGAAGCATCAGAAGGTGAAAGATTTTCTGGACCGTGTGACCGCTTTCCAATGCGGGGTGCGTGTTTTGTGTGGCTGTGCCCGATGGGTCCTTTCCAAGCAGCAGGGCGTGAGGAAAAGTGAATCTTCCCAATAATGCAGAAATTCTGGCCAAATAACCCTCCCCAAAAAATCCAACCCCTCCCCCCCCCGGGTTCAACCACACCTTTTTTTTTTTTTTAAGAAAATTTAAAAAGGGGCCCTAAGCAGACAATGCCAGCAAGTCCTACCCCTTTTTTTCCGGGCCAGGCGGTGATCCCACTGGACGGTGGGGGTTTGGGAGCCGAATGGGCAGCAGGGGTGGCTCCACCATGCGCCTTGGTCTCTTGTCCTGGCTGCCTACCAGTGCCGGGAGTCCACCAGCTCCGGACGCAAGCTGAGCTTCTTCAGGGTCTCGTAGCCCACCACGATGACGATGGTGGAGGGGGTGGCCGAGATGATGCGAGCGGAAAGGCCCTTGGTGAGGCCCCAGGGACCCTCCTCCGCGATCAGCTGCTTGAAGGTCAGGATGATGGAGCTCTTGCCCCCCACCTGGAGGGGAGAAAGGACAGGGCGCCATGCTTGAGGTGCAGCGGAACAGAGACAGTCCTGCACTTAACAACCCTTCCAAGTTACAAACACCACGGGAAAAAGTGGCCCAGGACTGTTTTTCACACGCATATGACTGTCACCATGGAGTGGTGAGGTTTGCTTAACAAACACTGAGGCTCACTTAAGAACTTGCGGCAAGAAGAGGAGGTAAAACGGGGCCAAATTCACTGAACGACGGTCTCGCTTAACAATGGAAACTTTGGGCTCAATTGTGGCCGTAAGCTGAGGACCACCTGGATATGACTTGTGGCCAGTGCTTCTCAAGCTTCTCCGCTTGAAGACGGGTGGATTCCCAGATGCTCAATTCTGGGAGTGGAAGTCTGACCATCTCCAGGTAGGCAAGTTGGGGGAAGGTGTGAGGTTGACAGGGAGCCCCTCCCCCACCTGCCAAATGGCTTAGTGGCTTCCGACCACCAGGACCAAAAGCCCATTTTGCCCACAGGCCATAGGAGGAACCGCCTCCCCCTCCCCCAGTCAGAGGGGCAGGACAGGCTCCAGACCTCCCCATGGGGCCCACAGTAGCTGCTGGTTCAAGAGGCACTTACCTGCACACGCGCCCGGATGACGTCCATGGGGTTTGTGAGGGTAGAAGCGGTCGCGGCCGCCATGGGGCCAGAGATGGCTTGGAGGAGCAGGTGGGGGCAGTCCTTGGGGGTCAGGCTGGAGAGCTGTTCTGCAAACAGGCAGGGAAACCAGGTCAGGGGCTGAGAAACTGCTGGGGGGCCCCGCTTTGGGGGGGGGGGGGAGGCTGGAAGTATCCACACAGGGAGGGGCTGAGAATCCAGTGTTAAAGGCTCCAGGAGGGCTTTCCCGCAAATCTGGGACCCCCTCCCGGATATGGTGGGACTTCATGTGATGGCACAGATATGTTTCTGCAGGCAGCAGGTGCAGACAGCTGAGATCTTGGAGAGCGAGAACTCAGATGAGGGGCCTGCGTGTGGTGCAGGGATGGGCCAGGACCATCAGGGAGTGGAGTGCGGCCATCAGAGATTGTGGAGGCTGGCAGCAGTGAGGAAGAGGACCCCGAGGAGCCTGCGCCTAGTGCGTGTGCACGCAGGGCTGCTCAAAGGAAAGAGCAGCTGCAGCAGCATGGGAGACTCGGGAGTAAGGCTGCAAGGTAATGTCCCCTTCCCTTAAGAGATAAAAGCCAGCTGAGAAACCGGAGTTCTTTGCAGGAAGCAAAGAAGTTCTTTAAACTCCAAGTTCTCGTGAAAGTCCTGGTTTGTTTTGTTTTTGGAGCCTTTTGGCTTTGGATATTTCTCTGCAATTAATCTTGTATTCTTGGCAACCTTTTGCAACCTTGACAAGGCTTGCTTTTATCTGGGACAATTAGTTTTAATGACTCTTTGCTGAGAATGAACAGAATACACAGAGATGCATTAAAAAGGTCTGCTTTTATATATATATACTTTGCATTTGTTTGATTTGAATGAGGCTTGGGTCAGAACAGCAAGACATTACTGATTCCAAAATAAATGCCAGAACTTTCTAGTCCTTGAAATTTCTTCCATACAGCTAGTCCTTGACTTACAACCATTCATTTAGCCACCATTCAAAGTTACAAGGGAACTGAATGAAGTGACTTAAGCATCAGTTTCCATATTTGCAACCACAGCAGCATCTCCTTGGTCACCTGATCAAAATTCAACTGACTCCCATTTAATGTCCTGGGGTCCCTTTTGTGACTTTCTGACCAGCAAAGTCAGTGGGGAAGCCAGGTTAACAATCATGTTACTAACTGAACCTCCACAGTGATTCACTCTGTGGCAAGAGAGGTCGTATAATGGGGCAAAACTCACTTAACAGCCTCACTTAGCAACATACATTTTGGGCTCAAAATTGTGGTTGTAAGTCAAGGACAACCTGTGCTATTAATTCTGCACTGCCCCACTATTTATAATTACAGAATCCAAGGGCTGGAGGGGACTTTAGAGGTCTTGTAGTCCAACCCCTTGCCCGAGGCCCACTAAGATTTTGATATCTGAGGCAGACCCAACTGAGATATTGCAGGTGGACTTTGACACACAGACAAAAAGGCAACGGGGCCAGTGCGAATGATCTCTGGTGAATCCAAGGGTCTGCAAGCATCTCAGTATGGAGAGAAGCAAAGAGCTTGCTTGGGAGAACGCGGGGGGGGACGACTGCCCATTAGTGACCCCCAGCCCTGGATGGCTTCCATCTGGAGAATGGGCTCTACCTTTGAGAAGGCGGTGGACCCAGCCCCCAGCCCATAATCTCTGCCAGGCAGGGCTTTGCGGGAGGGGGGAGGAGAGTTGTCTGGGCACAGCCCCCATCCCCCCACAGTATACCTTGAACTCCTCTTAAGGGTGAGTTTGCCCATTTGAAGCTGAAGACATCCGAAAGGGCAGCCTTCAGCTTGTAGGACGGGAGGGCCTTTCCTCAGGTGCATCCAGGCCCCACCCAAAGAATTTTTCAAAGCAAAGCTTGTACCCGAGGCATCATTCGTTCAATCCACCTGCTCTGCCTTTCAGCCTGTGGGGCTCCAGAGAGCCGATAGCCATGATGGCAAACCTATGGCACACATGCCACAGGTGGCACCCAGAGCCATTTGTGCCAGCACACAAGCTGCGGGCAAACTTAGCTCACTGCACATGTCTGCGCCTCCCATCTGATTTTTTGGTTGGTTGGAGGCCCTTTTTTCGGCCTCCCAAAGGCTTGAGGAAGGCTTCTGCAGGCTTTGCAGGCTGAAAACCAGCCCCGTTTCATCACTTCCTGTTTTTCCAAAAATACCAGAAGTGATGAAACGGGGCTAGTTTTCGACCTGCAAAGCCTGCAGAAGTCTTCCTCAATTCTCTGGGAGGCCAAAGAAAGGCCTCAAACCAGCCAAAAATCAGCTGTATAGTACAGTGCAGGTAAGGGAGCGGTGGGGCGTGGGGATTTCAAACCATATGCATAGAGGGCAGGCGGGGGGGGGGGGGGGGGCTCATTGCCTTCTGGGTGCTGGCACACAAGCGTGAGTGTGCAAGCATGCAACAATTTTTAGCATAGGAGCCCAAAAAGGTAAGCCACCATTGGCCTATAGGAATGCCACTTTGCTCCTGTGACTGTAGGAGAGGACTAGGCTGAGTCGAAGGGGAGGTGGCAAACACATCATCAATCTCGAGTCCTTTCGACCCAAATCTGGCCCACCTTGAGTTCTGTTAACTTGTATGTACCACCAGTCTGCTTTGACCGATACGAGTTCAGATTCTTGTAGAGAGCTTGAGCTTGCAATAAATCTTTATCTTCATTTAAACTGCCCGGATTTTCTGCCCTGACCAGTAACTGATCTCAGTAATTGTGCTGGATTTCATGCCCAAGGCTGGAGTTGAAGCCCCCCCACCCCCACCTCTTCCTCCTCTCTGCAAACCCTGCTTCCTTCTAGCACGGGGTCCCCAAACTTGACAACTTTAAGACTTGTGGACTTCAACTCCCAGAATTCTCCAGCCAGCATAGCTGAAATACAACTTGGTATAGACTGTATTTCAAGTGTTAACAGGAAAACACAAGATCTTCCTAAAAGTCTCATCCTGCTTCAAATACTGTCTAACCCAAGAGTCTTCAAACTTGGCAAGTTTAAAACTTGTGGACTTCAACA
>BLBF01000081.1:1736544-1793892 GCA_015471245.1 Laticauda colubrina
GAGGAATTCTGGGCGTTGGTCCACAAGTCTTTAACTCGCCAAGTTTGGGGACCCCTGTAATCTAGCATGATGTTATCTAGTTTGGGTCATAAAATGTCTGCAAGAAAACAACCAAGCTCAGAGGGCACCAAGGGCCCCACAGTGCTCCTCCTCCTCCTCCCATAACCGTCCCCTTCTAGCGCTGGTGAGGTTCCCTCGTTGGGCCATGAAACATCCAAGCTCAGAGAGCGCTACACAGCCGCCCCCTCCTCCACCTCCACTCTACAAATCCAGCTCCCTTCTGGCGCTGATGAGGTTCCCCAGCCTGGGCTGTGAAACGCCTATAGAAAACCCGCCTACCTACCTGCGTAGAAGTGGTAGAAGGGCCACCAGACAGCGCTGTTGGGAATGTAGGTCAGGAGGGAGGCCACATAGCCCCTGTAGAAGCCTCTCAGCCCATCGGCCTTGAAGATCTGGGCGATGATGTCCCGGGTCTGGCCGAAGACGGGGAACCGCTTGCCCTGGTGGGGCTGCACGCGGAAGCGGCCCATGCTGTCGCCCAGGCGCTGCATCATCAGGTGCTGGGAGACCACGTCGATGGGCACCGTGATGCTCTGGGCCACCAGGGAGGCCGAGCCGCCAGCCACCAGCGACTTGATGGTGTTGCTGCTGCTGTACTGCGAGACGTACTTGCGGGTGAGCTCATAGGTGGTCACATAGCACTGGCCGGAGATGAGGGTGAAGGTGTTGACTAGGAAGCCTCGGTACAGCCCAGCCGCCCCTTCGGCTCTCAGGATCTTCACGAAGGCGTCGAAGGTGCCGTTGTAGAGGCTCTTCCCCCTCTGGACCTGCAGCCGCGTCCGTATCAGGGTGAACGGGTAGACGCTGATGCGGATCATCATTGTCATGCACACCCCGAAGACGTAGAACTTCTTCTTGTCCAGGTGTTCCCACTCTATGATCTGGATGTTGCGCTTGTCCTCCATGGCTGGGGGCGCCCTGCAGAGGAGCAAGCGGGGGGTGGAGGGGGGTGAGCTTCCCAACTTACCCAGGGTCCCCCAGATTGAGGGAGACTGGGATGGTGGAATGTAGCTGGGGGGCGGGGCTGCACCCCAGAGGGGAAAGAGACAGCGGAGCCTGGAATGCCTGGTGGGCAAGAAGAGGGTTAAGAACAGGGCTGGGCTGCTGGGGGTTCGAGAGAGCCCCAGCTAAGATTCTGCGCAGTTCAAAGAACCCCTCAACCCCACTCCTGGCTGGCCCCACCCACCCAGCCCCACCCACCCTTCCTGGAATCCCCAAGTGGCCCATTTTGGATGCAGGAAAGTGCAGGGCGCGCATGGAGGCTCAAGGAGGGCCAAAACAACCTTCTGGAAGTTCAGGAAGGCTGGAAATGGGCCCGTTTCCAGCTTCCAGAGGGCCTCTGGAGCCCAGGGAGACTGTTTTCACCCTCCTGAGGCCCAAGGAAAGCCTCCAGAGCTTGGGGAGGGCAAAAACACCCCCTCTCACTGTGATGCAGGAGGCCGACTAGGCCACGCCCACCCAGTAACCGAGCAAAGAACCCGTTGCTAAAATTTTTGAAGCCCACCCCTGGTTAAGAGGTCTCCTCCCTAGTGATCCCCAGAGTCTATTTAGGGCAGGGGTCTCCAAACATGGCTATTTTTAAGACTTGTGGGCTTCAACTCCCGGAATTCCCCAGACCCCTGATTTAGAGTGACACAAATACTTGCTTTAGTTTGGCAAGATTCCGTCTACAGGTGAGGGACAGCAAAGGAAATTACTCATCAGGAACTCCGTGGGTCGTTCTTGGGGCCTCACAGTGGCTGAAAGGCCACAATCCACAGAGACCGTGGGTTCCCAGGCTCTCAGAGAAGGGAGAGGGTCTTGGGGTTCTCTGAATGTGGTTGTTTCTTTGCAGATGTTTCATTATCCAAATCAGGTAACAACATCAGTGCAAAACAATCAAGCTCCCAAGAGCCCCAAGGACGTCTCAACCCTGAGCTGCACATGTTCTTCTCTTATCAGATGGGACAGTTCATTTCAATGATAGGGAACCCTCGCTTAACAACCATAATTTGGGATTAGCAACTCTGCCACGAAGAAAGGCGGTTGCTAAGTGGGAAATCATGTGATCACAAATGTGCTTACTGGCTGGGGAATTCTGGGAGCTGAAGTCCACATATCTGAAAGGTGCCAAAGGTTGAGAAATCCTGCACTCTGGGCAGCATCTACGTGGCACATCGTGGAAGATGTATTCGACTCTCAGCTAAAAATATAGATATGAAAAACTGCTGATCAGTTGAAGAGAGTTTGGCAAGCCATGGTTAGGCAGGACTAGACAGAAGACAAGTTAACCCCTGAAGCCAACAATCTCAGATTAAGCCCTCCCTGAACTGAGGCTCAGGAGTACCTTCACTGAACATGCAGTGGGAGAAGATCTGGGGATTTGCTGTGGATCCAAGTGATCCTCCTCATGCTTCTGATTCCTTGTCAACCTTGTAGATCCTTCCCTTCAAGGCATCATTTTCCTGCAAAATAAGGGTGGAACAGAGAAGATCTTCCTCAAAGTCTCATCCTGCTTCATATATTCTCTACCCCAGGGGTCTTCAAACTGGGCAACTTTAAGACTGGTGAAATCCAGTGTCCCAAATTCTTGAGTTAACATGACTGGAGGAGGAATTCTGGGAGTTCAACTCCACAAATCTTAAACTTGCCAAGTTTGAAGTCCCCTGCTCTAACCCTTCCTAGCTTTATTATTAATAAGAGATAATGCTTGACTTACAACAGTTCGTTTAATGACCTTTTGAAGTGACTTATGACCATTTATCACACTTATGACTTGCAGCATCTCAATGGTCATGTGATCAAAATTCAGCTGTTTGGCAACTGAGTCATATTTATGATGGCTGCAGGGTCCCAGGGTCACGTAAATGAATGGATGAATTCTATATTGGCCAAGTGTGACTGGACACACAAGGAATCTGTCTTGGTGCAAATGTTCTCAGTGAACATAAAAGAAAAAATACATTCATCAAGAGTCAAGAATCATCAGGTGCAACATTTCATGAAAGTCATAGGATACAATCAGCAATCAAATCATTCTAGGAAACAGTCAATATAAATCGTAAGGATACAAGCCACAAAGTTACATTCACACAGTCACAAGTGAGAGGGGATGGGTGATAAGGAGTGATGAGAAATAATGTTTAAATTCTGGAGGGTGAGTAATTTTGGCCTTTAAGCGAAATTTCCAGGTATCTGGCAAAGGAATCTTGCTGTGCGGATTTCACACCATGCCTGGGTATTCTTGACACCTGCTCAACTGAACCGATCCAAGGTCACCCCTTCCGTCCAGGGCTTCAAAACAACCAGAAGGGCAAGTGGGATGCTCTGTGAGGGGAGAAGGAAACTTCAGCTGCTGCTGTTCTTTTTTCCATTTGTGTCTTAAATCACAAAAGCCTGTGATACAAGCTTTCAAAGGGCAGGGCTCTCCAACCTTGGCAACTTTAAGTCTTGTGGACTTCAAAGCAAAGCTGGCTGAGGAGTTGAAGTCCAAAAGTCTTCAAGTTGCCAAGGTTGGAGACCTGTGTTCTTGGGGATTGAAGTGGTAGCCAGTCCGCCTCTGTCCAGGGTCAATTCTCCATGAACCTCCTCTGGCTTCTTTCACAAGAAATGTAGGGGCTGATCAGAACCCCTTCATCTGCAAGGCTCTTCTGGTCCCTGATCTCCCCCTCCCCTGCTCTCGCCTCCACCTCCCAAGCTCACTGGAGTCAACCTAAGGCCTGACCATTAATCTGACAATATGGGTCACTCTCAGATGCTGGCAATTTTGCATGCATAGAATACTCTGCAACAACGTTCTCTTAAGGAAAATAAAATGTGTTCAGGGGGAAAAAATGAATATAGTGGCTCAGTCAAGAAGGCAAAATATACCCACCAAACGGAAGCCCTCCTCAAAGGGACCAGAAGCGAAAGATAAAGTGAAGATAAAGTGAAGTGAAAGATAAAGGTTCAAGGGAGAAAGATGCACCCTCAATCAATTGTCCCCACATTCTGGCAGGCTCTGGTGTGAGCCCGTTTGGTCTCGTGGTGGAGGCATCTGGCTAGAAAGAGGGAGGTGGTGCATTCTAGTCCCACCTTAGCCATGAAATTCAGCTGGGTCGGTCTCTCCTCCTCAGCCTGATCCATCTCACAGGGTTGCTGTTGTGGGGAGGATGGGAGGAGAGGAGGTATGTTGGGTACATTTGCTGCCCTGAGTTAGTTGTAAAACTAATACAGGAAATAAACAATCACCATGCAAGGAAGTGCCCCAGGCTGTCCTATCAGATAGATAAGATTAGTTTAGATTTAGAATGGATTAGACAGAAAGATTAGAGAGATTTAATAGGTTAGAGAGATTAAATTGGATTGAAAGATTAGATAGGTAAGAGATGGATGGATGGATGTAGAGACAGAGATAACAGATAAAGAGATAGATTAGATAAATAGATGGATGGATACAGAGACAGAGATAACAGATGAAGATATATATACATGTTTTCTTAAGTTTTCGCAGGTACTTACATGTATGGTATTCAGCTTTGTTCGGGTATTTTCCCACATCACTGTAGTTGTGCTTTTAAAGTTGTAGCAACATTTTGGCAGAATCTCATCTGCCATCATCAGGGTTCTGTATTGAGTTTGTATGTATGTATTGAGTTTGTATGTATACAGAAGCCTGATGATGGCAGATGAGATTCTGCTGAAACATTGCTACAACTTTAACAGCACTACAATGACGTGGGATAAGACCCGAAGGAAGCTGAACAGCACACATGTAAGTACTCGCGAAAACTTAAAAAAACATATATATATATACATATATATATATATATGACAGAGAGACAGACAGATGGATGGGTGGATATAGAGACCGAGATGATAACAGATAAAGAGATAGATTAGATACCAATAGATAAAGACAGCCAGACTACCATGCAAGAAAGTGGCTCTTTAGTTGGAAGTCAACACTTCCGCAGGTGGCTGGGTGTATTTGTAAGGCAGAAAGGGACAAGCCCCTAAAGAGGGTGGGGGATCTTCATGGACCGGATCCCATCTATTGGTTTATCCCCTGGGTCAGATAAAACAAGGTGTGTTGCAGGCGCATTTCCATCAGTGGGGATGGTCATTTCTTCATGGCGATGGGGATGCCTTACCCCACCAGCCTCCACAGGGAGCATATGGCAACTCTGATGGGCTAACTCAGAACCTGACAAATTGAAAGGGTTCCTGACCATGTTAAGAGGTCTTAGAGAACCCGGAGCTGCCCAGGGTCATTGCCTGAGATGGGTTGAAATTGAATACGTAATAAACAAACAAGGAGGGATGGTGAAGAGAAATGGCCCAAAGTGGGCGTTTTGGAGGGGGGGCTGCCCTCCCCACAACAACAGCTTGTTTCCCCTGGCAACGGGAGTTCCCACACATCTTGCAGCTGTAAAAGTCAGGTTTTCCTCTTTGGGACCTGAGGGCTGTAATGTTTATTTACACTTTCTTATTGAAAACTATACATTGCATTTCTGCCTGTATATTATTATTATTATTGCACTGGTTGCTTTTGTATAGCTCCTCGCCCAGGGTGTCCAACTGTGGCAATTTTAAGACTGGACTTCAACTCCCAGAATTCCCCACTCAGCAGCAAGTCTTAAAGTCACCAAGGTTGGACACTCCTAGTTTAGCATCAACCTAAGTTTGGGAGTTTATGAATCCACAAATAAATAAATAGTATACACATACACTGTTTAGAGGCTCTCTTTGGCCCTTTTAACTTTACTCCTCCCCCCATTTATTATTATACATATACACACACACACACACAAAAGAGCAAAATACCACTCATGCATCATCACAAAATCTCCAGAACCGTAAAGCCTACAAACTTGAAATTTGGCACGTAGGTTCCTCTTGGCTTCTAGGTGCTCACTAAGGAAGGATTCTTTGAAATGATCAACAGAGCATTTAGAATATTTCCTTTTTTATTATTATGATTAACACGCTCTGATGCTAAGGAGTTCGACTCCCCCTCCCCACCTGAAAGGAAATCTCTTCCAAAGGCAAAACGCAAGCAGAGGAGTTTCAGTTTCAGAGCAGCAAGCAGCTTTAGTACAGGACAGTTGAGCTAAGCCGCACCCAGGCTCCTTGCTGTCTCCTTGCTCACACAGCAAATACTGTTTCAGTTTCCAAACAGCCCTCAACTCTCTCACACACCAAAAGGACACGAGCCAGATGAATACCGATGGATGCTGTATTCATCTGGCTCGTGTCCTGTCAGAGGCAGAACTCCTCCCCTCCATTTTCCTCCCCCAAAACTAAGCCCCACCACATGGCCCCATAGCGAAGCACAGGTATCGGGACTGAGATTAATATGCCTCTCATCGCACCCTCCAGCAACTGAGCCAAACTGCCCCACTGTGGTTGTGAGTCAAAAGCTGCCTCTGTGGGTTTGTGGGATTGAAACTGCATCTGCCGATCCCGCAGAGGAGGGGTCTCCAACCTGGGCCACTTGGCCTGGCCCGGTGGAGTTCAACTCCCAGCATTCCCCAGGAGTTGAAGTCCGCAAAGCTGGCTGGGGAATTCTGGGCGTTGAAATCCACCAGGCTTCAACTTGCCAAGGTTGGAGACCGCTGCTTTCGTTCTTTTGCATCCAAATGGGAAGATAAGACACCCCCCCCCCCCAAGCCATGTCTCCCTCTCCTCCTCCCCCTCCCCCATTTGATTTACCTCTTTGCTGGCTGGGGAATTCTGGGAGTTGAAGCCCTCCAGGCTTAAAGGGGCCCAGGTGGGAGGCGAACTAAGGACACCACCAAAGAGCCCGCTGCGTGCAGGAAGCAGCCCAGATTTTTCGGCAGGGACGGCCTGTTCCCTCGTCGCCCGGGGAGGCTCCTCGGGAGGAGCTTCTTGGCCCCAAGGAGTCCGGCCTTTTGTCCGCCGCAGGAGGGGAGCCAAGCCAGGAGGAGGGAAGTGTCCGGCCCGCCGGGTCCTCCGTCCGGGACCCCTCCGAGGCTTTGGCCCCCGTTGCTCCGAGGGAAGGCACAAGGCGGGCGGAGGCGCTCCCAGAGCCTTCGAGACCCCCGGCCTGAAGGGGACGCCAGCCCCCACCCCACCCCGAGGAGGAAGCGCCGCTCCAAGCGGCCACGCGGGGCTCCCCACGGGACAGCGGAGACACGTGTCGACCTCCGTGTCGACGGTCTTGGGACTTCCCCCTCCCCGCTCCTACTCCTCGCCCACCCCCCCCTCCGCCCTCACCTCGCTGCAGTCCGTCCAAACGCGGCCACGGCCACTCACCTGCCCGGAGGCCGCGCTCTCTTTCCGGGCCGGCCAGCGCTCCGGCTCAGCACGTCCTGCGGGGCCCCGACAGCCGCCGCCGCCGCCGCCCTCGCCCTGCTCTTTCTCCTCCTCCTCCTCCTCCTTCTCCGCGCTGCCGCCGCCGCCGCCGCCACTTTAGAACGGGGCAACCACGCTCCCGCCCGACTTCTTGCTCGGCTGCCCTGGACAAAGATGGCAGGCGGAAGGGAGCGCGGCATTTCCGGCGCGCAGATGGCGTCACTGAAAAGGCGGGAGGCGGAAATGGGCCGGGTGTGAGTCTTCCTTGCTTGGAAGACTCCCCGGAGGGAGGGAAACGCCGATCTCTTTGCCGTGAAGTGATGTGAGCGCATCACGTGATTTTGATTCCGCCCCGTTTTTGCACTCAGGGTCGTGACCGCCCACGGATTTTTAAAAAAAAAAAAAAAAACAAACACTCTTCTCCAGCCTGTCGGTGCGGCGGCCGAAGCTTCTCCATCTCCCACGGCTGGAAGCCTGCAAGCAGTTTTGGTCCCCACGTGACAGAGAAGAGTCACGAAGATGATCAACGGCCTGGAGACGAAAAGCGCGTGAAGAAGGGCTGCATTTTTTGCGCCTGGCTTGTCGAAAGAAAAGAGGAGGCGGCCAAATTATTCCCCAAAGCGCCTGAAGGCGGGACGAGAAACAATGAATGGAAACTAATCAAGGAGAATTCCAGAACTTGGGATGAAGGAGAAACTTCCTTGACAGTGAGGACAATGAACCAGTGGAAGAGGAAGAGACTGGACAATCAATCAGCTTGTCTGGAATAGGATAGGTTCTCCTGCTTGAGCAGGGGGCTGGACTAGAAGACCTCCAAGGTCCCTTCCAGCCCTGTTCTGATATGATGTGATTCTACGGATCAACAGGGTCAATTTACCCCAAGTCTTTGCCCTGGAGGGACATGGCCGGCGGAGAGGCGGGGATGGGACACTGCGCATGTACACACAAGAGCCCCCTGGCAGCCCACCCAGTCATCCAACCCCAAGTAAACCTATAATGGGGAAAGGCAGAAAAACCGAATTGTCTGCCAAGCGGCTGTCCAAAGGCGAGGAAGCCAGCTGGGTGCCTCTGGGCCAGCCTTTCTCAGCCCAGCTCACCTGAAGGGGTTGAGGGGAAAATGAGGCGAGTTTGTTTTTTTCAACAACAAAAAAAGGTGTGACAGAAGTACAGGTAGTTCTCAACTTGCAACCACTTGTTTAATGACCGTTTGAAGTTACCACAGTGAAAGTTATGGCCATTTTTCACATGTAGGACTCTTCCGGCATCCCCAGTCACGTGATCAAGACTTAGCAACTGACTCATATTTATGATGGTTGCACTGTCCCAGGGTCATGGAATCCACTTCTGTGACCTTCTATCAAGCAGTCACTGGGGAAGCCAGATTCATTTAACAACCATATTAGTAATTTAAGTACTGTGATTCATTTAACAACTGTGGCAAGACAGGCGGTAAAATGGGGCACAATTCCTTTGTTTCACTTAGCAACAGACATGTTGGGGTCAGTTGTGGTAATAAGTCCATTTACTGTCTGTAAATGGAAAAATATTTCATGGCAGGAGGAGATAACTGGGTAACCTAAGAAACCAACCTCCTTCCCTGCTGCTTGGGCAAGAAAAAAGGAGACCACACAGAGAATGTTGGAGCCTAAAGCCTGTAAAACGCCCCTCCCTCAATTGCAGAAGCCCCACCCACTGAGCTCCAGGGGCGGGGCTTATTGAGCACATCAATTAGGGTGATTTGTGGCCAATTTCTAGCCTATTAGCCTTTCTTAATTTTTAATTGTATTATCTTTTTATTATACTGTAAAACTGCCTAGTTGTCACAATGAGGTGGGCAAAAAATAGATTTAATTAATAGAGCAATAAGAAAAATCATTGAATTTTCTCCCCATCCTCCATTGGAGGCCATCCTGGTTTTTAACTGGCAATTCCGCAGGAAAATCTCTTCTGTTTCCCTTGCGGAGAGCATTTGGTGCCAGCTGACCCCAAAGAAGAAACGCTTCAGAGACCGTCATCCCACGAGTAGCCAATGGACAACCGCACAACACTTTTTAATAAAAATAGTTTGTATAAACACAATGATTTACATCTTTTTTTTCTTTTAGGAAAAGAAAAAAAAAAAACAAGGTTAGGAACAACATTTCAACAAACAGCCAGTCATGAATGAATGTGACCTCCTTCCTATGGAATTGAGCTGAAAATGGGCACTTTTAAAAACTCTGCCGATACTTTGACCAAGGAGCTCTGTCACAGTGCAACTGCTCTTCCTTCCTTCTCTAACCAAGAGAGTCACGGAGGTGTTTATACATCAAATATCCAAGCAAACTATTCTCAGCTCCCCACAATGTCCTTTTCCTTCTCCAGCCCATAAAAAGACAGAGAGATCTTCTGACTTCTTGCACCCAAAAATTTGAGAGGCAGGAAATGAAGTTTCAAACATTTTGTTTTTAGTTTTACATCTGCTGGTTGAAATTCAGCATCTGATCAGCATCATGCCACCAGATGACTCCCTTCTCATTTTTGCAACTGTTCCCAGGCTGCCCTTCGTTGCCCCAGATTGGGGTAAAGGAGAAGCTCGCCGCCCCTTCTCGAGACCCTTTCTCTGGACAACCTGACCCCTTTTTAAAAGTCCCTTTCCTTCCATATATTCTTTCTCCTTTTCAAAATGGGTGGCAAACAGGCCGGTGATAATACAGATAATTTCTTGAACTGAAACTGAGTACCGACTTTGTTCTTCAGAAGAGACATGCTGCTTCAATACCACAATTAACAACACCACTCTCTTGCACACCGAGACAGAAGAAACACACACACATGCATACACCAAGTGTTTAATAAGGATCCAGGGAAGCCTATCTGCCTGGTCTTTTGCAACCCAGGTCCTCTTCACACCTCACATTTTTAAGGGTAGCTCTTTAAAAGCAGACAAACCAGTTTTGTAATTTTTTGCAATCGTCCTTGCATGGCACTGAATGGCAGACCCAGGTTTTTGGCAGAATGTTGTCTGAAACAGCTTTTGGGAGTGTGTGGGGGTCTTCCCCAGGCCCCTTCCCTCCCACCCATTCTGCAACCTTTGAAGCTGTTCCCTAGAGTCTTCCACTCAACGAACACTAAACTGAAACCAACAACAAATGGTGTGGATTATGAACATTAGAAATAATACATTCTGCATGCCCTCGGTGGGGACCAAGCAGTAAAATTCTCCAGTGCGGAGCAAGGACCAAATACCTGCTCAGGTGCAATTGCCATTTCATTCACCAGAGTGCAGCAGCTGCAACCATTAGAAATAGAAATGGGTGGGTGTTTCTCAACCTCTCTTGACATTAAGATGAGTAGACTTCAACTCCCAGAATTCCCGAGCTAGCTGGGTAGGGAGTTCTGGGAGTTGAAGTCCACCCATCTTATGAAGCCACAGAGCTTGAAAAAACACTAATCTAGGCACAGATTATTCCCAGCGCCCACAGTAATGCCCTCCAAAAAATGTCCCATGCAGCAGTGCCACCTCCTCCCCAGCCCAGCAGATATTTTGGAGAAGCCGCACAATAAAAAGAAACGGAGGAGAAACAGGGAGGCTCAAGCAACCCCTTGTAAATGAGGCTGGATGGATCCACTAAAGCCTCCTTGGTCAAAACGGAGGTTTTCTTGGGGCTGACGGCTTCTCTGCTTCTCCATGAATGAATACAGTGAGACAAGCATGGAGTGTGCCTGCCTGCCTGCCTGCCTGTCAAAAAGTCAAAAATCAAGCCACTGACACACACACTCCCCCCCCCCCCGGTGCCCACCCACCCCCCCGCAAAGCACTGGGCCAAGCACATATTAAAGGGGCAGGAGGCTGCCATTGCCAGGCTGGTGGGAAGCCTCATCTTCGACTGGCACAACGGAAACCCTTTAAAAACTGGATTCCTAAAACGATACAAACACGGCTGGGGGTGGGGTGGGGGTTGCAGAGGGACAGAAAAACCGCAGCAACATCACAGAGCCTTTGGGAAAACCAGCTTTCATCTTGGGAAGGTCAAGGCTCTGATCTTGGCGGCTCGCCAAGGTCATGTGTGAATGCAATGTGAGAGGCCAGAGGGGCCACGTGGCACTTCAAGGGCAGGAGGAAGCTGGAGGGAAGGGGGAGTGAACGGGATGGGAGGATCGCTTAGGACCCTGCATAGCTGCTTCTTTGGCCCCAAAACCAAAACCGAAGGCAGAACGTGGAGGACAACACAGCCGGGAGAAGACATGGTGACAAATGGGGCTCTCCTTGCTGCAGTCGAAACAGACTTCCAGTGGTTCTCACAGTTGCATGCAGTGGCTAAAATTACCCCAAGAACTGCGCTTCTCAACACCTCAGCAACCGGAAGATGGCCGGACTTTGATTCCCAAAGCCATTCTGGGAGTTGAAGTCCAGCCATCTTCAAGTCGATCAGATCTGAGCAACGTTGCTCCAGGAAAGCAAATGCATCACGATTTCTGGAGGTCGGCAGAGGGGCCAGTCACCCACCTGAGCAGCCAGTTGTCTTCCTAAGAAGGTGCCCAACCCCCCCACCCCCCGGTGTCCCCTGGGAGCTCCCCAAACGAGAACGCTCCAAAGCCCGGCTTTGTTCTTCCTCTGCAAATATTTGCAGACTGGGCTGTGAGGAAGCAGGTGGAGCTCCTGCTTGCTGCTATGCAGGAGAAGACAGAAACGAAGGAAAGGAAGGAAGGAAGGAAGGAAGGAAGGAAGGAAGGAAGGAAGGAAGCTGTCTGGATCTCCAGGGTCAGTTTTGCAGCTGGGGTGACCTCGTACAAAACACAACTGAGAATGAACAAAGTTTAAAAATGGACCCCAGAGGCAAAACCCAGCCGTGTTTGGGAGCCGCGCTACAATCGCACAAGGCGTTTTGTGTGCTTGCCCGAGAGTCCACCAAGTTCTGTGGGCTAAATGGCCTCCACAGTTCGGGTGTCCTCCCCGTTCATCAAGGGGCAGTTCAGGCGGTTGTTGTCCGTATCCACGGCTCGGCTCCCACCTTCCACCTGGACACAGCAGGATTTGGTCCCATCAGTGGCGTCCTGTGACTGGTAGCCCCTGCCTCCTGGGGGGCTCTGGCTGCCATTGAGGGGGGCCTTCTCCTGCATCGGAGCCCTGCTGGACTCGGGAACGCTGCAACCCTGCACTTTGGTTTTGGCCTTCAGCTTGTCGTGGTAGGAGAAGAAGCCCAGCGCCACGGCCACTGCCAAGGTCATGGAGAGCAGGACTGTCACGGTCACAAACTGGACCCAGTAAGAGCGCCATTCACCCACGGGCACCGCCTGGTGTTCTGGGCTGCCTTTGCCACTGCTGGCACCGTCCACGGGGAGGTCGCTGCGCACGTCGTACCAGGCCACCCGGTGCCGGTAGCCGTTCTCGCTGGCCCAGCAGGCATATTCGCCCAGCGTGCGGCTATGCACAAAGACAAGCAGGCCGGTGTGGTCTCGGAGGGTCAGCCCCTCCTGTGATGGTAAGCTGCCCTCCAGGTAGGTCCAGGAGTAGTTGGCCAGGGCAGAGACCTGCGGGCAGGGCAGCCGCACCATGGAGTTGAATGGGCTGGTCAACACTGCAAGGAAGGAAAGCAAAGGTGAAGGTGTAATTCTGCTCTCCGAGGGACGAAAACAGCTCCTTGCTCCACGGACCCCTTTCAGTGAGTGGGGTGAACACTTACAACTTTAAAAAAAGTTCCTTGTGGCTCTATGGCTGGAGAGATTGACCCAAGGGTTCCGCCCAAGGGGCAGAGGGGAGTCCAGCTCCCTTCCCTTTGGGCACAACAGCCAGGTGCCAAGGCAACTTACACAAAGAGAGTCAGACAAACTCTTTCCTTTTGAGAGCAAAAGAGAAAACAAGGGCCAAAACGTAACTCTGGCCACTTTGACCCTGGGGCCAAACCCTCCTCCCTGGCCCTGCCCTCCCTCTTCTGCCCAGGGGGAGGAGGTGTGCCAGGGCCTCGTGGCACCCACTGGAGCAGCCTTGATGCACAAGGCCAACTGGTCCAACGTGAGCTAAAAGCATTTCCTCAGCTGCTTGCTGCTGGTACTCTACCTTTCAGTGAGACTCCATCAGAGTCATTCCTCGACCTTGGCATGGCTCGTCCCTTCCCGCTGTGGCGCTGGCACACAGCCTCGGCCTTCCCCTGCTCCACATCCTGCAGCCACTCCGTCCTGGAAAGAAGGAAAGAAGGGAGGGGAGGGGAGGGAGAAAGGAAAGGGAGGGAGGGAGGGAGGGAGGGAGGGAGGGAGGGAGGAAGGAAGGAAGGAAGGAAGGAAGGAAGGAAGGAAGGAAGGAAGGAAGGAAGGAAGGAAGGAAGGAAAAGAAGTGTGTCAAAGTGAGGCCTTCTCTGCACAACCGCTAACTGTCAGCAGGCAACACTTGGGCAGTCACACAGCAAGCCTCTCAATGGACAACCTGCCCTAAAGCTTGCCCCATATCCTGGCACAGAGGCCACCAGCAGATTGCACCCACCCAACTGTCTGTTATACCCACAAAGTACATATAGCATAAAATATTGAATATAGCATGGAAGGGACCTTGGAGGTCATCTAGTCCAACCCCCTGCTCAAGCAGGAAACCCTCCATCACTTCAGACAAATGGTTGTCTTGAAAACCTCCCGCGATGGAACAACCCACAACTTCCAGAGGCAAGTCCTCAACTTACAAGTGTAACTGATTCCACAATTACAGCCATTAAGCAGGTCACCGCATGGCTGCACCCATTTTTTTGATTTTTTTTGTGGAGTCCACTGTCTGGTTTATTTTGCCTGAAACCAGAAATGAATGCCAGTTTCCAGGGGGGTAAAACATTATGAATTGCGGTCACGTGACTGTAAATGCAGGCTGGTTGCACAACTATCTTTTGGGCCAAGCCAGCCTGCCTCTGATCCCCACCCAGAGCCTCTCTACGAGGCAGATGGGCGGTTTCTAAATTAGACACATAAGTAAACATATAAAATAAAGTAATGATCTCCGCTGCCCAGCAGGTTCAAGGTCAGGGAAATCCAGTGGATCCAAATCAACACAAACCATGGGAATCCTGTAGAAAAAGGGGTCTCCAACCATGCTGGCTGAGGAATTCTGGGAGTTGAAGTCCACAAGTCGTACACTTGCCAAGGTTGGAGACCCCTGCTGTGAAACGCACACACACACACACACACCTCTCTTCCCCCCTCTCGTAGGTGGTGCTTCCCTCCCTCTCTTGCTCACCTGTTTCTGGGGTCCTCCCAAACCGCCCGGCACAAGTGCCCGTCCCAGGCGCAGTATGGATCGCGTGCCAAAAGGCAGCTGGCACAGGTGGCATACACACTGCAGTTGGCCACCAGGACTTCTAAGATCCCTTCGGAGTAGCCCACGTAGAGGATGCCCTAGGAAAAGAGGAAGGGGTCTTTGGCACCGCATTCTTCCAGAAAGGGAAAAGCCAATTCTGGACAAAATGGATTCTTCTTCCTCAGTTTGGGAAATTTCATATTGTTCATTATAATTATCTGCTTCAAGGTTTATAGAAGAGAGAAAATTAGCCACCGTTTTATTATCTCATGAATTCAGGTACATTTAAATGACATGTAAGTCTCCTCGACTTACCATCACAGTTGAGCCCAAAATTTCTGTTACTAAATAAGGTGGTTGTTAAGTGAGTTTGCCCCATTTTACAATTTTTGTTAGCCACCGTTAAGTGAATCACTGCAATTATTAAATTAGTGACACAGTTGTTAAGTGAATCCAGGATCCCCACTGGTTTTGCTTAACAGAAGGTCGCAAAAGGGAATCACATGAGCCCCGGGATGCTGGAAACCGTCATAAATAGGAGCCAGTTGCCAAGTGTCTTGAAATTTGGTCATGTGACCGTGGAGGCTGGTGCAACGGTCACAAGTGTGAAAAACGGTCGTAGGTTGCTTCTTTCAGTGCTCTCGTAACTTCAAACGATCATAAAACAAACTTTTGCTAAGTTGAGGATTGCCTGTATTAGGAAAACTGACTCAGTCTGAAGGCTTCTTAGATAGAAGGAATAAAGAATAAAGAAATAAGAAGAAATAAATGAGAAAAATTAGGGACGGTGGCTCAGTGGCTAAAGATGCTGAGCTTGTCAATCAGAAAGGTCGGCAGTTCAGCGGTTTGAATCCCCAGCGCCGCGTAACAGAGTGAGCTCCCGTTGCTTGTCCCAGCTTCTGCCAACCTACCAGTTTGAAAGCATGTAAAAAATGCAAGTAGAAAAACAGGGACCCCTTTGGTGGGAAGAGAACAGTGGCGTTCTATGCGCCTTCAGTGTTTAGCCATGTCGGCCACATGACCATGGAAATGTCTTCGGACAGCGCTGGCTCTTCGGCTTGTAACGGAGACGAGCAATGCCCCCTCGAACCAGAAACAACTAGCAAGTATGTGTGAGGGGAACCTTTACCTTATTTTGTCCCAAGCAATAATCAATTGAATTCAAGTCCATTCCTGCCAACCTTTAGCTGTCTTCAAGAATTAAGAGAATTACACCTCAGAACAGCATTTCTTAACTGTGGCAACCTTAATATGTGTGGACCTCAACTCCCAGAATGCTGGTTGAGGAATTTGTGGAAGTCCACAAGTCTTAAAGTTGCCAAGGTTTGAGACCCCGATATAGGATTGGGTCAAAAACCTTAATATATAGAAGATACAGCTCTTTAAAAGCAGGAGACAGAGGTCTTTTAAATTTATTTATTTTTATTTTATTTTATTTGGTTTGTCAATTGCTTACAAGATAATAGGTATAAGTAAAAACATAGTGATGAATACATGGATACATATAAGAAAAATAAATAAACAATAGAACAGGGACGGGAGGCACATTGGTGCGCTTATGCACGTCCCCTACAGACCTCTTAGGAAGGGGGTGAGGTCAATAGTAGACAGTCTAACGTTAAAGTTTGTGGGGTTTGGGGAAGAAACCACAGAGTCAGGTAGAGGATTCCAGACATTGACTACTCTGTGGCTGTATTTCCTGCAATCAAGTTTGGTGCGATTAACCTTGAGTTTGTATCTATTGTTGCTCTTGTGTTGTTATGGTTGAAGCTGAAGTATTTGTTTGCAGGTAGGACATTGCAATGTATGATTTTATATACTATACTTAGATCGGCGTAGTTCTAGGTTTTCTAGGTCTAGAGTTTCAAGTCTGGTGGTGTAAGGTATTCTGCAACGAGTAGAGGCGTGGAGAACTCTTCTTGTGAAATATTTCTTGACTCTGTCAACTGTGTAAATATCAGATACGTAATGTGGGTTCCAGACTGATGAGCTGTATTCAAGTATTGGTCTAGCAAATGTTTTGTATGCTCTAGTTAGTAGCGTAATATTACCAGAGAAAAAGCTACATAGGATTAGGTTAACAACTCTTAATGCCTTTTTAGCTATGTAGTTACAATGGGTTGTAGCACTTAGGTCATTTGAGATGAGAACTCCAAGGTCCTTGAAAAGTTTGGATTATCAAGGTCCTGACTATTTAGACTATTTTTTATTTTCTGATTTTTTTTGCCAATATATAAGACAGAGCATGTTTGTTGAGATTTGAAGTTTGCCATTTGTTTCACCATTCTGATACCTAGTTGAGGTCTTTTTGAAGGGTATTGTCTGTGGTGTTGAATAGCTTTACACCATCAGCAAAGAGAACGCAGTTGCTCATGATATGATCACAGAGGTCATTTATGTAGAGTATGAAGAGAGTTGGTCCTCGAACCCTTGGGGGACACCACTGTTGACAGGCGCAGAATTTGATAGGACGCTCCCAATTTTGACCATTTGTTGTCTGTTTGACAGGAATGATTCTATCCAGTTATGTAGGTGTTCAGAGACACCGTAAGATTTTAGTTTTAGGAGTAGTTTGTCGTGTACCACTGAATCAAAGGCTTTACAGAAGTCTGTGTAAATTGCGTCTACTGCTTTGCCCTGATGGAGTTGTGTAAATTGATCAATGGAATTCATAAAAGCCAATAATCAAATCTCTATTTCCACAAAAATTAGTGCCTGCCAAAGTTCCAATTGAAGGAACATAGTGACTCAGTGGCGAAGACGCTGAGCTTGTCGATCATGAAGGTCAGCAGTTCAGCGGTTCGAATCCCTAGCGCCGCGTTATGGAGTGAGCTCCCGTTCCTTGTCCCAGCTTTTGCCAACCTAGCAGTTCGAAAGCACGTAAAAAAATACAAATAGAAAAATAGAGACCCCTTTGGTGGGAAAGGAACAGTGTTCCGTGCGCCTTCAGTGTTTAGTCCTGCCGACCACATGACCACAGAGATGTCTTCAGACAGCGCTGGCTCTTCGGCTTTGTCACGGAGAGGAGCACCGCCCCCTAGAGCCAGGAATGACTAGCATGTATTATGTGTGAGGGGAACCTTTATCTTTAAATGAGAAAAACAAAATGAAAGAGAACGGAAGCAATGCACCAGCTGTTTTCAACTCTCCCCTTTCTGAAAAAAAAATGCGCCATTTTGTTCCAGGTTGGGGGCATTCGGGGGCCTTTACTTCCAGACTGCTTTGATGTGTAGGAGACTCACATCCACAACTGAGGCTGCCTGTGTGGGCTGCTCCCCCCCCCACAGGACTCTGCCGTCTGAGCTGGGGGGGGGGGGGCGGCGAGGAAGCCTCCCAGGCAGCCCAGCCCTCTCATGGCTGAAATTTCAGGGAGGGAGACTTCCTGCAGTTTCCCCTCGGAAGCCAAAGAAACAATCCCCACCAGCGAGGCCGGGGTGGGGAAAGCAGGAGGCTCGGAAAGGGCAGAGGAAGCCGTGGTCTCCAAGGGGAAGGCAAGGGAAGGAATCGGGGCGCAGCCGCTCAGCCCAGGGCTCCGAAGGCCAAGGGGCAGGCAAAAAAGTTTTTAAAGATCCCCTCTTCCAAAGGCTCATGACTGAGGCGAAGAAGCTGCCCTAGTTCCTCCGGGAAAGCGTGAGGAGCAACAGGAAGGACAGGAGATGCAAGCCGGAGATCAGGGACCTGTTGAGGGAAATCCTGCAGAGAAATGGGGCTCACGGCCGATTCATGGCACCTGGACTAACCCTTCCCTCACCTGAGGCGTTTCATTGCTCATCCAAGCGGCTCCATCTGTCAAAGACCCCTTTGCCCTGGGTGGTTTTCCAACCCATTTTGGGGAGAAACCCCCAAAGTTGGCGTGGCAAAACTGGGCACATTCCAAGACTCTAATTTTGCTCCAGGTGAGGAAGTTGGTTGGATGAGCAACGAAACGTCTCCAAGGGACAAAAGTTTGGCCCAGTTGCCATGAATCAGCCTTTAGACCAGGGGCATGAAAATCAAGGCCCGGAGGCCTAGATTTAAGCGTGGAGGCTGGCCTAGAAATAGCAAAAAATCAGCCCGCAGTCCCTCTGCTAGCAAAAACAGTGTGTGTGTGTGGGGGGGGGGAGTTTCCAGCCCCATTTTGGCCGGAAAAGTGCTGCAGGAGGCCGTCCAGGCCAAAAATGGGGGGTTAGGGGAGCTGCACATGAGGCCCCACACCCCATTTTGGCCGTCATGGTGCTATAGGAGGCGTCTGTCCCGTCTCCTCCCCACCTTCCACCCCCCGGCTGGCCCACAGCAGAGAACTACAATGATGATCCAGGCCTCAAAGAAGTCTACCCCTGCTTTAGACTCCTTTGGCCTGGATGAGTGAGCCTTCATCGACACATTGCAGAGAAATCCCAAATATTCCGTCTCCCCTCCAGAGCGTGCTGTGTGCCAGGCCGTGCTTCCTGCAAGTGAATCTGGAGGTGGTTTCCATTCCAGATATGCCATTCCAGAGGAAATACGGGGAGTCCTCGACTTACAACCGTAACCTGAGCCTGGAATTACAGTCGGTCATAGTTGTGCCAATTGTGAAGCAGGTCATCTCATGCCACAGCTCCAGATTTTATAGCCTTTTTTTGCGATGGATTTGTTAAGCCAACACTGCCGTGAAGCAAACACCAGAGTCATTTAGAGAATTCATTCTCCACAGTGGGCTTTTTTTTGTCAGAAATCAGAAATTAAAACTGGTTTCCAGAAAAAAAAAAAAAATCAAGTTCACGTGATTGCAGAATGCTGCAAACAGCTGTAATTACAAGCACCCAAATTTCATCGTGTAATAAGTGTTTGTGTGTGTTTGTGCACACACAGCTATCAGCAATGCCATCTCACTTGTTACATATATACAGTATATTTCATATAGCATAACAGAATACAGCATTCATTCATAAAAATTCACAAAAACACATAAAATATCTATCAAAATATAAAACACCCAAGCAGTGAATTGTTTTAAAAATACACAGCACGAGTGATGAATAAAAGCATGTACAGACTTGAGTTACACATGAGCAGTTACTGAAGGGACTAAATCTGGGGCCAGAGACCCAGTTCATTTAGCCATTGGACAGTACTGCCCTCCAGATGATGTATTTCATGCAGGGATCCAGGAAATCTTTTGAAGGGGGCATTTGTTCGCAATATAATATTGGGTTTGTGGGACATTCCCACAACCACAGTCAGGATTGTCAATCAACCCCCATTTATATGACTGCATTCCCATTCGCACCAGTAATACTATTACTAAATTTGCAAATGATACAACAGTGGTGGGACTCATCTCCAGGGGGGATGAGTCTGCCTACCAAGATGTTGTTTTCATGATGTGGAGACAATAGCTTGGTCCTCCACACCAATAAGACTGATAGTGGATTATATAGAAAGCATAGATCAGACCTCCAGCCTTGCTTTTCAATGGAGACCTTGGAGTGGAGCAAGGGGCCAGTTTTAAGTTTCTGGCTGTTACCCTAAAAGAGGACCTGACCTGGGGGGCTCACATTGCACCCCTGGTCAAAAGGGCCCAGCAGAGATTCTACTACCTGAGGCTTCTCAGGAAACAACAATTGAATGGGAAACTGCTGGTGACCTTCTACCGCTGCACCATAGAGAGCATCTTAACTTACTGCACCTCTGTATAGTTTGCCAATTGCACAGGGGCAGATAGGAAAGCCCTCCAGAGGGTGAACGTCATCGCCCCTCAGAGAATCGCGGGTTGCCCTCTCCCCTCTTTGGAAGAGCTTTGTAGCTCCCGCTGCCTTAAGAAAGTTCAAAACATCCTCAAGGATCCATCTCATCCTGGGAACCCTCTTTTTTTGAACTATTACCATCTGGAAGACAGTACAGGAGAATAAAAACAAGGACAAATAGGCTAAAAAACAGCTTCTGTCCCAGGGCAGGAGCTGAATTCTACTGTATAGTGTAACATTAATGCAATATCGGGTTTTCAATTCAATAGAATATGAAGAATGTGTGTTTGTGTTTTATTTTTATAGTCATTATGTACACAGAAGATGGCATTTAATTTCATTGTATGAAGTGCAATGAGAATAAAAGTAAACTAAACTAAAATATTTATGCTGGTTTAAGGTTGATCTTCTCACATTTTTTCTGACCAAGCCCCTCGGAGGAAGATTTGGGCCAGAAAAGGGGGTCCTGGCAGAGGTCCCTCTCCTCCCGATTAAAAACACCCCCTCCCCGGCTGATGATGAATGCCCATCCAAGGCTCACCTTCTCGGGAACAAGCAGCAGGTTCTGGACGGGTTCTGGCCTCTCAAACAGCTGCACCTCCTCAATGATGTGGGCTTTGCGTCCGACCACCACCGCCTTGTGCAGGGAGCCTCGATCTGCAGGGAGAAGCAGAGATGGGGGGGCTGCCCGTCAGAGGAGGGGGGCTCCTACTCAGCCTCCCCCCAACCTGATGATTTGGGTCAGATTTGGAAAAACAAGGCAGTACCCGGGGGAGGGATGAACTTCCAAAAACAAGGCAGGGCTGAATGCCGAGCAAAGGAGAGTTAAGTAAATAGTCTTTTCCAACAACAGTTTGCCAAACCAAAGTTGGAAGAATAATTCAGGTAGTCCTCAACTTACGAGCACAATTGAGCCCAACATTTCTGTTGATAAACAAAGCAGTTGTTATGTGAGTTTTGGCTCATTTTATGACCTAGTCCAACGCCCCCCTACCGTGGCAGAGATATCTCTTTCTTACTTTAGCTTTCTTTTTCCTGCTTTTACAATTTTGTTTGTTCTTATTTTGAATTTTCAACTTTAAAAAAAAAAAAAAAAGTGCAAGAAACCCCAACCCCGAGCTCTCCCTCCCCCTCAAAGGGGCAGGACTCAAACCAAGCTTCAGCCTTGGACCAGGGTAGGACATGACAGCAACCTTCCAATATCTGACGGGCTCCCACAAAGGAGGCGGGAGGGGAGGGGGGGTCTTCTGCAAAGCCCCTGAAGGAAGGGCAAGAAGCAACAGATGAAAACTAAGCAAGGAGAGAAGCAACCTGAAACAAAGGAGAAACTTCCTAATGGTGGGAACAATGAGCCAGTGGAACTGCTTGCCACCAGAAGTTGTGGGTGCCCCCAGCACTGGAGGTTTTTAAGAAGAGGCTGGACAGCCACCTGTCTGGAATGCTCTAGGGCAGGGGGCCCAAAATCAAGGCCAACAGGACACAGCCGGCCTGCAGTGTGTTCAGGTCTGGCCCATGGGGCAGGCCTGGAAATAGCAAAGGACCGGCCCCGTTTTCGGCCTGGATGTCCTCCTGCAGTGCCTTGCCAGCCAAAAGAGAGGGAGGGTGAGGGGGCACCTGTCCCGCCTCCTCCTGCTACCCCTTGACCCATGGAGAACTGCAGTGCTGATCCGGCCCTCCAAGAAATCCAGCCTGACACCCCCGGTCTCCCTCACGAGCAGCGGGTTGCTTGAGCAAGGTCCCCTCCAGCTCTGTTGTTCCGGGTGGAGGGAGCCCACCCTACCTGTGCCCAGGAACAGGATGGTGCAGGCAGCCCCGCAGGCCGCCTGCGCTTGGTGCACCACAATGCGGGTGTACTTCACGTCCTCCTTCACCAGCAGGGGCTGATTGTGGATGGGGGCCACCTTCTCATCCATCAAGAAATGGTCCTTCATGAAGGTCAGGGCTTTGTCGGAAGAGGGGCCCACTGAACACTGGAGGGAAGTGGGGAAAACTGTCAGGAGGCGAGACCCAGGGCACCCCACCCTCCCCTCCAGAGAGGCCCATGCCGTTGTTCCTGAGGGGAGACACTCACGCTGCCAGGCCGGGGGTCCATGGCGGGGCCACTGTAGGTCATCCATCGGGAACAGTCCTTGTTCAGCTCCTTGAACTTGCCAGCAAAGGCCTTCTCGATGGCGTCCAGGCTGAAGGCGCAGACGGCTGAGCTGCCGGAGCTCCCGGTCTGCCTGCGGGGGGGATGGGGGTCAAATGGACAGGCCAGCTGCACCTCAGCCATCCCAAAAGCCCTTTGCACATGCTCAGGGTCTTTATTGCGGAATTCCCCAAGCTTGGCAGTTTGATGACTTGTAGGCCTCAACCCCTGGGGTTCCTCACCCAGCAAGTCATCAAGCTGCCCCAGTTGGAAACCGACCCCTGCCTTATGGGGCAGGCTGCATACTCCCCTGTGGCTGCCGGGGGCCGCCTCGGTTCCCCCCCCCATGCAAACCATCCCACTTCTTACCACTGAGAAGCGAAGACCCCGTAAAAGAGGGAGCTGCCCCCCGGCTGCGGGAGAGCGAAGACGTGCTGGAGGACGGTGTGGGGGAAGAGACCCGCCTGGCTGCAAGAGAGCTGGGCCTTCAGGAAGGTGGTCCACTTCTTCTGGAGGACCTTGTCCCCCCCAACGTCGTTCTGCAGAGAAAGACCCTCTTAGGAGGCAGCCTCGGCTGGGCCCATGCTTCCCGGCAGCAATTGGGTAACCTGTTTTGGGGCCCGTGGCCTTCTCTTAGCCCCTTCTGGAGGCCACCAGTAGACTTGACTGGTTTGAGCAGAAGATACAACGGTTAAGCCCGGACCTGAGTCCGCAGGGCAACACTGTTTCTCAGCCTTGAAAACGGCAGGACTCCAACTCCCCGAATTCCCCCGGCTGCCGTGCTTGCCCTAACAATGCCTCAGCCTTCTCGGCCCAGGCGCCTGGCTGAGCCTTGGCTCAAATGGAGGACGGGGGAAGCCTCTCACCTTGCACACCCGGGCGACACGGGACACGGTCAGTTTCTCAAAGAAGTCAAATTCCTTCGCTGTCTCTTCAAAGAAGAAATAGATCTTTTCCTCCTCCGGGGGCCCCGGGACGTTGAACGAGGCCACGAACACAGCATCGTCTGTGCAAACAGCAAGAGTCAGCTTCTCCTCCATCCCCTCTCACACAGACACAGAGCGACTGACACTCTCTCTATCTCTCTCTCTTTCTCTCTCACACACACACTCACAGTGTGAAGACCCAAAGGGTCACAAAAGTCACAAAAGTAGGCAAAGTCCCTTTAATTCCTCCAACTTGGTCCCCAGTGTCCAGTTATCATCGGCTGGAGAAAAAAAACTCTTCCAAGAACAATCTTTAAAGGGAAGAAATTCAGTTCAAAATCAAAGTACATCTAAATTATAAATAAAAACCAACACAAACCATGCTACAGCAATCAATGAGACAGGGCAGGTTAAGGAATTGCAGACTTCAAAAGATAACAAAACACACACAGTTGGGAGGATGCTAGAAGCTAGATAAGACTTGACAAACAAAGATAACACACGCTTTGCTTCCAGCCAAGTGCTGTGCGCAAATGCCCAGTTTAAATCCTGTTTTCCCAGTTCCAGCTAATGAAGGGAATCAGGACCCTTTCCTCTCCTGTAAGCCATGTTGCTCCCTTCTCCATTCCTCCCTGCATGCCCTAGGAAGAAGAGGGGTTGGGCTGGGGTCTTCCTCTGAATGCCCAGCCCTACTGTGCCCTTCCCCAGTTTCCTCCACAGCCACCGAAGCCCCACTCCCACTCCCTGTTAGCTGCTCGGCCTCCCCCTCAAAGTCAGACTCCAACAGGGGCAGGACACATAGCAAAGGTGCTTTTTCCAAAAGGCAATTGGACTTCCTTGCTTTTTCTAGGGTTTTTTTCTTTCCGTTCTTCAAAACTGAAGCAGCTTCTCGGATAAAAGAAGTGAAATAGTTGCAAGGAAAAAGAAAATCAAGAAAGTCCAGCTGCCTTTTGGAAAAAACACCTTTGGGACAACCATGACATGGATGGTTGAGAATCTATACAGAGAGAGAGAGAGAGAGAGAGAGAGACAGACAGACACACACACACACATATACACTCATGGGGGGGGGGGGCTGGACCCCCCAACAGAAGCATCCGTTGCTTAGGAGATGCGTTTCTCCTGGTACCCACCAGGTCTTGGTTGCCAAGACGACAGCCAATCTCCAAACGATGGAGGCGACTGTGGGAGGGGCTAAGACCCTTCCCCCTCTGCCTCCCCCCCCTCTTCCCCCCCTGTCTGCTCTCACCGTGCAGCCAGGAGAGGAAGCCGTCAGTCTTCAGAACAGTCCGGCTGCCCAGGGTCCGAGAGATGACCGGCTCATTGCCCTGGAAGTTATTCATGGTGCCCGTGTAGAGCTCTCCACCTGGGGGGGGGGGGGCAGAGAAAGCAGAACATGAGATGGGTCCCCCTTGCAATCCTTTGTGCCTGCTTTTCATCACCGCAAAGCTTCATGGGAGGCATGAAAACAAAACCCTGTTTTGTGAAAGATAAACTCTCCAGGGCCGCTCAAAAGTGAGAGGGCAGGACATATAAATTTAATAAATGAATAAATAAAATGTCAAAACTTGAAAATGAAACCCATTATTAGGTGGCTGAGAGAAAGAGTAAGCAGAAGCCTATTAAACTGACAATAAAGAATTATAAATAATAAGCAGTTAGGATTGTATTTGTGCAGAATTGGAAAAATGATAAAATACCAGCAGAGGGAAAAGTGATTGAGAAAATATTTGAATGTGCAGAGATGAATAGATTAACACTGGGAATTAAAGAAAAAGAAGAAACTGAATATTATATGACATGGGATTTATTTTATCAATGGTTAGAAAATAAAACAAGTTAAAATTGAATAGATGAGTATATCAAGAAATTAGTTCAGGTGCTTATAAAGATAACAAATATAAGAGAAAATGATTTATGATTTACAAAGAAAATGTGATTATTGTTATATTGGTTAAAAATATTAATTATGACTGTTAGCACAAGATATATACACCCAGTCGAATGAAAGATGAAATTATTGTAACTGTTGAAAAAAAAATTGGGGAGAAAAATAGAATACTATTTATAAATAACAGTAAGAAAAAAGAATCGAGTAGCAGCTGATAGAAGCTATTCCAACAGGGGTTTAGGGGACTGGAGACTAAAACATAGGAAGAATGGTTACTGAATTGGGTAGGTCTCGTTTAATGAAAAGAAGGATCGGGGCGACATGAGAGTATTTGAGGGGCTGCCCCAAAGAAGAGGGGGGTCAACCTATTTTCCAAAGCCCCTGAAGGCAGGAGAAGCAGCAGTGGATAGAAATTATCTAGGAGAGAAGCAACCTGGAGCTAAGGAGAAATTTCCTGACAGGGAGGACAATCAGCCAGTGGAACTGCTTCCCACCAGAAGTTGTGGGTGCTCCATCACTGGAGGCTTTTAAGAGGAGACTGGACAGCCATTTATCCGGGATGTAAAAAGGTCTCCTGCTTGAGTAGGGGGGTGGACTAGAAGACCCCCAAAGGTCCCTTCCAACTCTGTTATTCAATTATTCTATAAACACGTGGGGCATGAATAGAGGGAGGGTCTCCAAACCAAGGAAGCAGGCTCCATCTTAGGACCCTGAACCTGATGGCAGGAACTCCATCTTCTGTCTTCTCCTCCTCTTTGGCCCCCTCATCCCCAGCTTTGCTGGGTGGGGAATTCTGGGAGTTGAAGTCCACCAGGCTTAAAGTTACCAGGGCTGGAGACCCCTGCTCTACGGCACAGACCCTTATGTGGATGCTACAGACCCCCCCCGCCCCGGGCCAGGTCAGCTTCTGAAATGACAGCCTG
The DNA here is from genome assembly GCA_015471245.1 of Laticauda colubrina. Taxonomy (NCBI): domain Eukaryota; kingdom Metazoa; phylum Chordata; class Lepidosauria; order Squamata; family Elapidae; genus Laticauda; species Laticauda colubrina. The sequence goes on from BLBF01000081.1 coordinate 1,762,711, forward strand.
CCCATCCTACTGAGCTGGACTACACCGCCCAGAATCCCCAGCACTGCAGCCTTGGGATCTGAGAGATCAAGAACTGATGTAGGGCAAGGGGTCAGGGAAGCTGTTTGAAAGGATCCGTGCATCCTTCAGAAAAAAACGGGCTGTGAGGTGTGTGACAAATGAGAATCAGAATAGAAATCTGGAAGGGACCTGGGAGGCCTTCTAGTCCAGCCCCTTGCTGAAGAAAGGAGAACTGATACCATTTCAGGTAAGGGACTTCCACTGGTTAATTCAGGAAGTTTCTCCTTAGTTCGAGGTTGCTTCTCTTTGGGGTTAGTTTCCATCCATGGTTTCTTGTCCTGCCCTCTGGTGCTTTGGAGATAATTGGACACCACCACCCCCCCACTTCTTTGGGGCAGCCCCTCAAATATTTGGAAGACTGCTATCATAAGGAGCCTCGGTGGCTCAGTGGTTAGAGTGCAGGACTGCAAGCTAGTCCCACTGCAATTTGGCAGATCGAATCCCATCAGGCTCCAGGTCGACTCAGCCTCCCGTCCTTCTGGGGTGGGTAAAATGAGGAGCCAGATTGTTGTGGGGGGCAAGAGGTTGGCTCTGCAAACCACTGAGAGACGGCTGGAAAGCACTATAAAGCGGTATATAAACCTAAGGGCTAGTGCTATATCACTCCTAATTCTTCTTTTCTCTAGACTAGCCAGACCCAAAAACTGCAGCCGTTCTTCATACATTTTTAGTCTCCAGGCCTTTGATCCTCTTAGTTGCTCTTCTCTGAACTTTTTCCAAAGTCTCAACATCTCCCAAGGGCCTCCCCCCCAGCTCCCCCCAGGTACCCCTCTATGCTCACCCACAATGAGCGCTGTGTTCTGGTGCCGCGGGTCGAAGGGGCAGAGCCCTTTGCCTTCCTGCAGGAGGGGCTGCCCTTTGGCATCGGCCACCAGCGTGAAATTCTCCACGTCCTGGCAAGGCAAGAAAAGATGGGGGAGTGAAGGGAAATATCTCCCCCAAGGAACAGGCAGGGCAGGCCCTCCCTGCCTTCCACAGTGCCCCACCCCCACAATGCCTCGACAATAAAAGATAACCCACAATTTGCTCCCAACAGCTTGCTGCACACAACTTCCCTTTTTAAACACAGTTTTCCCAGCTGCAGCTAAGGAAGGGAATCAGGGCCCTTTCCTCCCCCGTAAGCCATGCAACCCACACTGCTCCCTACTCCGTTCCTCCCTGCATGCTCTAGGATGAAGAGTGGGTGGGCCTAGACAGGGGAGGGATTCAAACATTTTAACAACTGGTTCTGTGGGCATGGCTTAGGTGGTGGACGTGGTTTGGTAGTCATGTGACTGGGTGGTCATGTTATTGGCTGGGCGTGGCCAACTCAATATCACTCACATCGAGGCACACATCTCCTCGCCCGGCCTCTCATTATTGTGGGGATGCTGCAACAGTCGTAAGTGTGAAAAATGGTCATGTCACTTTTTTCAGTGCCATTGTAACTTTGAATGGTCACTCCACACAAGCAAAGTACCAGCAAAGGAGGGAAAAAAACTTCAGAGAAGTTCCTGCGACAGGAAGTCTAGTCCTGCCAAGGATGTAATAAGGGTTAACGGAGAGGCAGTTTCTGTAAGCAACACCAGAATGTTTCCTTACTGTTTTCCTTACAGGATTAGCCCAGTAATTTCTTCTAACAACCGGTTCTCCGAACTGCTTAGGATGTTAACAACCGGTTCTAGCGAATAGGTGCAAACGGGTAGAATCCCACCCGTGGGCCTAGATCTTCCTCTGAATTCCCTCTCCCCTTGCTCTGCCCAGCTGGACTTTGCCCTTCCCCAGTTTCCTCCACAGCCAACAGAGCCTCACTCCCACTTCCTGTCAGCTGCTCGGCCTTCCCCTCAGATTCCGACAGAGGCATGACAGGTTGCTACCACATTGTCGTCCCGAGTGGGACAGAAGGGAGACCGTGAAATCCATGGGTGTCAATTGAACTGGGCAAACCCGAGGTTAGTTAAACTGGGCTCCCCCACACCGTGACCCTGCAACAAAACCCTTGGCATGCCAGTTGACTGCAGAGGTGAATGAATATGCTGGCCTAGAAACCAGGCACCAGCGAGTTCTAGTCCCACTTGAGACAAGAAAGCCAGCTGGGTGACTTTGGGCCACTCCATCTCTCAGTCCAATCCACCTCGCAGGGTCGTTGTTGTGGGGAAAATAGAAAGAGGAAAGAATATTAGGCATGCTTGCTGCCCTGAGTTGTTTATCAAGTAATAAAGGCAGGATAAAAATCTAATAAATAAAAACAAATAAAAGGCCAGAAGTATGCCACAGAAGCATGCATTCCTGGCCTGGAGCTAACCCTGCTTCCAAACTCTGCCAAGGAATGCAATGAACTTGTGCTTATAATTAGGAATACTGGAAGGAATGCAAGGCCAAGCAACTGCCCTTTGTTTTGCATTTCAAGGGTCTCCCATGTGTGGGGAAAGAGAGAAGACCCTTTGCCACCAAAACGACCCCTCTGCCTTCCACTCAGGGTCCGTCATGTACTTATATGTGGGGAAAAATAACAGCAATAAAGTGGTCTGTGTGTAAACAGGGACGGCCCTTGCAAGATCCATTCCACTGCTTCCCGGAGACTCACGATGTAGGCGCAGGTGGGGCTGAAGGCGTAGGTGCCACAGGTGTAAAGGTGGGTCTTGTTCAGCTGAACCAGGATGCGGATGAAGTTGAAGCACTCGGTCTGCGGAAGGAGAATCGGGAGGGGAGGGCAAGTCAGTTTCTGTTTTTGCTCAGCGCACACAAACACACACACACCCCACACACGAGAAATGGTCCTTAAGAAGGAGAACTGAGCCCGGAAATGGGGGTGGGGGTGGGGGTGGGGGTGGAAATCAGATCTTCCATTTCACTTTTTGGTTTGATCATTTCCTGAATTTATCTTCCCTTTATTTATTGAATACTTTTTCTTGGGAGTCTTCAACCTGAAAGCCTCTTTCTAAGCATCTCTAGGATCCCCCCAAAATCTCCCACCTTAGACAGCAATTCAGGGGAGGGGAGGGGTGTGTGTACTTTGTTAAATGCCTTTTTGGATGGTTGGGGGTTACAAACCAGTCTACAGTTAAATCCTCAACTTACAGCTGGTGGCTTAGCAATTGTTCAAAGTTACAACCTACCTTAAAAGGGGGATTTGTTATGAGAATCTGACATTCTGATGGTGGGGCCCCCATAGGACCTCATCCTAAAACAGTTTAGCTGCAGGTTGGCACTTCCAGCCACAGCCAACAATAGACAGCAACAGGCTCACTTACACAACCATGACATTTTGCACCTAAAAGATGCCACATTTGCTTAACGACTGCTGGAAAAAGGGTTGTAAAATACAGGTAATCCTCAACTTACAACCATTCGTTTTAGTGACAGTTTGAAGTTACAAGGGCGCTGAAAAAAGGGACAGGACCATTTTTCACAATTACAACCATGGCAGTCACCTGGTCAATGTTCGGACACGCGGCAACTGACTCGTAGTTATGACAGATGCAGTGTCCCTTGGGTCAGTCACGTGATCACTTTTTGAGACTTTCCGACAGGCAAAGACAAGTGGGCAGCCGAATTTACTTAACAACCGGGTTACTTAAGAACCGCAGCAAGAAAAGGTATAAAACAGGGCATCTAACATTTGCCTTGCGAAGCTGTCCTGACCCAAACCTTGTTCTAAGTAAACAAACACCAAACAGAGATAAAAGCAAAACCTTTTAATGATTCTTTACAAATTCTGTTCCTTCCCGGTTAAAAGGCTGTTTCAAACTAATTGATAAGAACGAGCCTTGCCAAGGTTGGGCAAGGCTGCCAAGAACATGAGATAAAGTTGCCAAGAAATATTTCAAATACAAAGAGTCTCCAAACACCAACCAAGATATCCTGAACGTCCACAAGGCTTGACTGCAAAAACGTCTTTGCTTCCTGCAAAGAACTCTGGTTTCTCAGCTGGCTTTTATCTCTTAAAGGAGGGGCCATCACCTTGCAGCCTTACTCCCGAGTCACCCGTGCTGCTGCAGCTGCTCGAAGGAAAGAGCAGTTCTGCGCGCATGCATACTGAGCACAGGCTCCTCAGGGGCCTCTTCCTCACTGCTGCCAGCCTCCACACTCTCCGAAGGCAGCACTCCCCTCCCTGATGGTCCTGGTCCATCCCTGCATCACACGCAGGCCCCTCATCCGAGTCCTCACTCTCCAAGACCTCAGCACCTGCTGCCAGCAAACCACAACATAAGCTATGCCAATGTTGGCTCTATTGCAGTCCCATGTCGTGGGACTAACTATACTTATGACCTAAGGGCCGTAATGGGCAGGGTCTACCTGTGCTTGTAAGTCTACAAATGAATCTACCAGGTGAACCGAAATAAACAGGTTATTCCAGGACTCGGGTGAAGTTGGAGCCACCTCTGCCCTCACCTCGTTGCTTTTCTTCTTGAAGACGCACTCCCTCCTTTTCTCCGGGCTGGGGCTCCAGGGGATCTGAAGCAGGGGGAAGAAGCAGAACATGAGAAAAAGGGAAGGAAGCAGAAAGCAGGCTTTCACTTCCTCATCAGCAACCAACTTAAATTATGAGACAGCTGAGGACTTCTCCAGTATCCGAGGTCTCTTTTTTAATATAAACAATGCTGCACTTCAATGGTTAGATGGCCTAGACGTTGGTATTTGAATGTAGTTTTCAACATTAATATTTTATTGCATGTTTTTTTTTAATCGAGCCAAAATGTTACTATCTATTGCAAATCTGTGTATGATATCATCTTTTAATGACCCCATAATCCCTTGCATTGGGGTGGGCAACTGAATTGGGGTGAGCTGAGTGCTTACTGGCTGGATGCCCTTCCTGTTGCCAATGCGGAGTTTTGTTCAGCAGATATATTCTCAGTGTGCCTAGAGAGAGGAATATGAAGCTCTAGGCCACTCCAATCCGTGTATGATATGCCATTTGCTAAATAAATAAATGAGAGAGCTTGGTCTCAAAGGGTGATGGATGGGAGGGGGGGCTGAGTGTTAGCTTAGAGAAGAAGCACAATAATGGACACTAGCTCCGTGTTCATTTCAGGTTATACTAACAGAATCCTGCAGGGCCAAAAGCTTTGAACGGAATAACAGAGTTGGAAGGGACCTTGGAGGTCTTCCAGTCCAACCCCCTGTTCAAAAAGAAAAGAAAGGGTTTCTTCTTTTCCTTTTAAGTTCTTGGAGAGTGTAGGGGGAGTCCCCCCAGAAATGCATCCCACGCCCCTTTTCTTCAGAAAGGATGCCATGCGGATAGTATCACTGGGACTGACTCAGCAGGCAGCAGAGATCCTCCTTCCCCTTCAACGAGGCAGCCGCTGCAGGAAAAACAGGGTGATTCTCCAGAGAAACTGGCCGGACAAGAGACACAGAATGGCGAGTGTTTGCGGCTCCTTTGTCCCTAATCTCCCCAAAAGATTTGGAGCACCCCAACTTCAGCTTTCCTTCGGAAGTTGTGGATACTCCATCACTGGAGGTTTTCAAGATGGACATCCATTTGTCCGGAATGCTCTAGGGTCTCCTGCTTGAGCAGAGGGTTGGACTCGATGACCTCCAAGGCCCCTTCCAACTCCAGCTTTTTTGTTGCTTAAATTTAGAAAGAAAGCCCATGGATGCACGCCTGTTTCTCAGCCTCTGCAACTTTAAAGATGGCTGGATTTCAATTCCCAGAATTCCCCAGCCAGCTCTTCTGAGAGTTGAAGTCCACGCATTCCCAAACACCTCTTGGGCACGTAATTTTTCTCTCCCAAATTAGATTTGCAGGCTTGGCTGCTATTAGCCACTTTCCAAAACAGGAAGTCAGCCAGCCTCAGCAGCTCCGCTCTGAAAGCAAAGAAAAACCCAAAGGTAGCCGAACAAATGTTTCCGTTTCGGAAAGAATGGAAGAAAAACCAGGCGTGGACCTGCTCAGAAGCGTTGAGGTGAGGCTCCTGGAAAGAGGGGGAGGCAGGGACCACCCCAGCCCTTCCTGTCTGCTCAGTGGCAGTCACTGGATCTGCCTGATAGACATTTTAATGCAGCAGAGCTGGCTGGAGAATTCTGGGAGTTGAAGTCCACAAGTCTTAAAGATGCCAACTTTGGGGACCCCTGGACTGGCGTAAGACAGGTGGTCAATACATTTAATAAATAAATCATAAGGAGGACTGTTGAGGACTCTCATTCCCCATCCTGATGTTGGAGCAGCAGCTCCTGAAAGACCTCAATTTGATCTTTGAACCCGTGGCCAGGGAAGGGAAACACAGGCATGTTTATTTGTTTGTTGATTTGAATCCCACCTTCATTGTTTTTATAAATAAGTCATAGTGGCAAGCATGTCTAATACTCTTCCCTCCTTCTGTTTTCTCCACAAAAGCAAGGGGGGCTGGGCTGAGGGAGGGTGAGAGAGAGAGAAGGGCTGGCTCAAGGTCATCCAACCAGCTTTCATGCCGAAGGCAGGACTAGAACTCGCCCTCTCCTGGTGACTGGCCCAAGGTCACCCAGCTGGCTTTCAGGGCTAAGGTGGGACTAGAACTCCCAACCTCCCAGTTTCAAGTCTGGTGGCTTCAACTGCTTCTCCTCTCTCCGAAGAGGAAACAGACTCCAAGCAGAAGACGGAGTCTTCCCCGCCCCCAGCTTGCATGCCCCCCCCCAGGAGCCTCCCCCTCCCCAAATCTACCACTTCCACTCACCTTCCCCTTCAGCCTGATGGGGGCGCTGCTGATATTGAGGGCAAGGATGGCGTCCCTCCCTCCCACGTAGAGAGTCTCACCGTCCGCACTCAGGAGGAATGTGTCGTAGTTGAGGATCCCCTCTTGGCTGAAGGCACCAACCTCGCGGCTGGGGTCCCCTGGAGGAGAAAGGAATCCATACATGCAGATTAACGGAGTTGGAAGGGACCTGTGAGGTCATCCAGCCCAATCCTCTGCCCAAGCAAGAGACCCGACACTGTTTCTGACAGATGGCAGTCTCTTCTTGAAAACTTCCAGGGATGAAGGTCCCACAATTTCTGTTCCACAGATTGATTGCTCTCACTCTGATCTGGTCATGTTGCCAACTTCAAAAGCCGATCCAAAAATTTACGCCACCAGATAAAAACTGAATGCACCAATTATCACATTAAACAAGAGGAAAACCTTCAATGCTCCAATTCCACCCGCACTTTCTACAATTTTATAAACAAAAAAGTAAAAGACTCCAGGTCCATCCCACCCCTGAAAGGACCTAATGGTAAAGACTGCAACGATGACACCATCAAAGCCAACCTTTTTTACACATTCTTTGGCTCAGTATTTGTAAACAGCAATGGATCAAGCCCAGTATTTCCTAGTCGAAGCACAGACAACTACAAAGATCTAATACATGTCGATTTACAGAATACAATGTTGAAAAAGCACTGTGCAATCTAAAACCATCTCCATCTATTGGACCGGATGGAATATGTGCCTACTTCTTAAAAAAGCTCTCCACTGCCATAGCCGAACCTCTAAGCATAATCTTTGAAAAATCTTTGAGGACCAGTTCCTTGCCTAACCTATGGTTCACAAGCCACGGTCACCCCCATCTTCAAAAAGGGAGACCCCAGCCTAGTTGAAAATTACAGACCAATCTCTTTATGCTGCGTCACCTGTAAAGTCATGGAATCAATTATTAACCATCATCCTCCACTTAGAGTCTCTAATAAACAATTTGGTTTCAGGAAAAATACTATCATGTAATCTGCAACTCTTACACTGCAAAAACATATGGACAACACAACTCGATCAAGGCAAAGCAATAGACTCAATCCACATAGACTTCTGTAAAGCCTTTGACTCAGTGGTACACGACAAACTACTCCAAAAACTAAAATCTTATGGTATCTCTGAACACCTACATAACTGGATAGAATCATTCCTGTCAAACAGACAACAAATGGTCAAAATTGGGAGCGTCCTATCAAATTCTGTGCCTGTCAACAGTGGTGTCCCCCAAGGGTTCGAGGACCAACTCTCTTCATACTCTACATAAATGACCTCTGTGATCATATTAAGAGCAACTGTGTTCTCTTCGCTGACAATGTAAAGCTATTCAACACCACTGACAACACTGCTACCCTTCAAAAAGACCTCGACTATGTATCAGAATGGTCAAGCAAATGGCAACTTCGAATCTCAACAAATAAATGCTCTGTCCTACATATTGGCAAAAAAAAAATCAGAAAATAAAATACAGGCTGAATAGTCAAGACCTTGTTGATGAGCCAAACTCTGACAAGGATCTTGGAGAACTCATCTCTAATGATCTCTAATGACAAATGAAGAAAATGACCCCCCAAACTAAGGCTAAAACAGGGTGTGTGTATGTGTGTGTGTAAGATACAACCAGACACTTGCTCCAAAGAAGATAATTCCCAACGAGAATAACAAAGAGGGATATTTCCTGTGTTTCTCTCGTTAAGGTCAAACCTGGACACTTGGCTAAACTTCCCAGAAGTCCCCAGCCGGCATTGATGACCCAGAGACGGCCTTCATCCCAGATACTTCAACCTGCTGTGCGAAGGATTCTCTTCCATCCCAGCATTTAGACCAGGAATCCCCAATCCTGGCAACTTTATGACTTGTGGACTTCAACTTCCAGAATATCCCAGCCCGCTCTGCCACCGGGAAGAGTCTCATGGCATGATGGGCAGGAAATAAATTTAACAGTTAAACGAATGCAATTGATCAGCTCAGTAGACAAACCATGCCAAAACCCTGTTCTTCTTCCACCAATAAACAAAACAATCAGGCCCCAGGGTGGGTTTCCCCTCTCTAGTCTTACGATGCATCGCACTGTCAGCCAGATGTTCAAACTGGAATTGGTATTTTTATGTACTATCAAGTCTTTCCCAAGGACCTGGATAGGCAGATGTAGAATAGCGACTAGAGTTGGAAGGGGACTTTTGGATGTCTTCTAGTCTGACCCACTGCTCAAGCAAGGGACCCTATACTACTGCAGACAAAATGTTGGTGTTTGATGGTGTTTCAGGTCTCATCGCAGCACTTCCCTAATAAAGCTGACTTTTGCAATTGACTGGTGGGGATTTTGTGAATGCCAATCGTGTTCAGGTGGCGCCCCAGATGTTCTGGGATGTGCCCAAAGCACCTATTATTACTATCGCTGCTGCTGCTGTTGTTGTTGTTGTTGTCATTATTATTATTATTATTATTATTATTAATAATAATAATATTTAATCTTTGGTGAGATTCACAGCCTTTGGGGCTGGTTGGTAGCTCAGCTCAAGTCCGAGACCTAGGAACTGTTCAAGTAGCATCATAGGATATGAGCTGTTCCACATTGCGTGGTTTTTTTGTAGAATCAATGTATTCAAGTTTGATAAATTCGGGATTTCCAAACAGGCAGGTATCCCTTTCAGCATTGCTCCAAGGGCTCCAACTACAATTGGGATAACACACAATTTTTTTTTCCAAAGTTGCTCAACTTCAATTTGTAAGTCCTGATACTTTGTGATTTTTTCCTTGCTTCAGTGTGTGCAGTCTTCAGTCTTCTTTTTTCCAGTCTTCAGTGTGTGCACCACCAAGTATGCAATGTCAATGAACCAAACATCAACATCATCATCATCATCATCACCATTGTTATTATTTTAAAGTCGCACTTGTCTTGGCCATGTCATGCGGGGGAATTCACTGGGGAAAGAAATTATTCTTACAGTTAGGGGTGAAAGGAACCCAGGCCGCCGAAGGACACGGTGGCTGGACACCCTCGAAGCTGACCCTGGCCCAGAGCAGAGAAGGACTGGAAGGAGCAGCAGGGCGAGATCGGAAGACGAGGACAGTCCTGGACCAGAGAATCGCCCAGAGCCGGACTCAGCCGAACAGATGACATCATTATTACTTTGAATGTCACATTCATATAATGACTGCCACAAAAAAAGCTCTAAAATACAGTGTTCGACTCACAACAGTTCAACGTTACAACAGCACTGAAAAATGTAACTTACGACTGCTTTTCACAATTATGACCTGTCAGCCTCCCCAGGGTGACGAGAGCAAAACCCAGGCGCTCGGATTTATGATGGTGGCAGAGTCTGCGGGGGGGAGTCACGTGATCTGCTTCTGTGACCCTCGAACACACAAAGTCAACGGGGAAGCCAGAGTCACTTAACAACCGTGTTCCCCACTTAACAACTGAAGCAAGGAGAGTTGTAAAATGGGCTACGCTCGCTTTACGAACGTCTCGCTTACAGCCACACAAATCTTGGGCTCCGTTCTGCAACTGGAGGGCTTCAGAATCGAGGGGGAGAATTTTCCCCACTGGATTTCCCAGCTCTCTTCGTTTTTTTTTTCCTGGGCAGCAAACCCAGGAGAAGAGCGAAGGAGAGCTTGGTGTCCTGCCCATTGGAATCCGATTCTGAGGGGGAGGCCGAGCAGCTAACAGGGAGTGGGAGTGGGGCTCCGGTGGGTGTGGAGGAAACTGGGGAAGGGCACAGTAGGGCTGGGCATTCAGAGGAAGACCCCAGCCCAACCCCTCTTCATCCAAGGGCATGCAGGGAGGAATGGAGAAGGGAGCAACATGGCTTACAGGGGAGGAAAGGGTCCTGATTCCCTTCATTAGCTGGAACTGGGAAAACAGGATTTAAACTGGGCATTTGCGCACAGCACTTGGCTGGAAGCAAAGCGTGTGTTATCTTTGTTTGTCAAGTCTTATCTGGCTTCTAGCATCCTCCCAACTGTGTGTGTTTTGTTATCTTTTGAAGTCTGCAATTCCTTAACTTGCCCTGTCTCATTGATTGCTGTAGCATGGTTTGTGTTGGTTTTTATTTATAATTTAGATGTACTTTGATTTTGAACTGAATTTCTTCCCTTTAAAGATTGTTCTTGGAAGAGTTTTTTTTCTCCAGCCGATGATAACTGGACACTGGGGACCAAGTTGGAGGAATTAAAGGGACTTTGCCGACTTTTGTGACTTTGGTGCTTTGGTGCCACTTGGGTCACCGCGCTTGTCCACTCACCGCCTCCTGCCTGTCACCCTCTGGTCAGAGAGAAGGGCAGGAAGGACCCGGCCTGCCTCTTGCCTTGAAGGGCAGGAAGCCACGGAGAAGAAAATGAGGGGAATTACTCCTTCCCAGCTCCAGCCCAGAAAGGAAGCAGAGTCCGATTAAGCCTCACAGACTTGAGAAGTCCTTTTAAAGCCAGAGAGTGCCTATAATTAACGGTCTGCCTCTCAAGGGCAGCAGCTCAGCCTCCATCCCTGGCTTTTATCGCCTGCCCACCCTTTGCAAGCTTCAGGGAAGATGTGTGTAATTAACCCTCAGAGGCATGAACAGATTAACAGAGTTGGAAGGGACCTTGTAGTCATCCAGTCCAATCTCCACCCCCCACCACCACCAAGCAGGAGACCCTACACCATTTCGGACAGATGGCGCCCCTTCTCTCCTTCCTCCCACCTGCCCAGGGACCCTGAGTGGTGCCAATGCAGGCAGCAGCAGGGTCAACCTTGGGGTGGCACCGAAGGGAGCTGGATTTGAAAGCTCCCGCAAGCGGCTGGGTTAATTCATTCCCATTTTGACATGAGGAATCCATGGCTGGGTGCAAAGCAGTGTTGTGCTACCGGCCATCAGCGTGCGAGGCGGATTCTTTTCGTGATTTAATTTCTGCAAACATTGCCTGGATTCTGAGTTTGAGCAGCAGGGATGCCAGTGGGTGGGAAATTGAGGCGGCTCAGATCCTCCCCTTTTATGGGCCATTCTCCTGCATGGACTGTGGAGGGGGTCAGAAGAGGGGCCGGCAAGAGGGTCCATGCATCCGTGCCAGGAAAATTTTCAGCAGATGGAGGGCAGTGGCACTAGGGAAAGGCCCTCCTTCATTGGCTGAATGAGGGCAATGGGATAAAGGCTTCTAGGCCACGTCTGCCCTACAGTTAGGAGCCCGAGAGCAGGCGGCGAACCTTTAGAGCAGGGGTCTCCAACTTTGGCTGCTTTAAGACTTGTGGACTTCAACTCCCAGATTTGGCTGAGAACTCTGGGAGCTGAAATCCACAAGTCTTAAAGCAGCAAAGGTTGGAGACCCCTGCTTTAGAGAGAGAAGTGGCATGTAGGAACATGTCATGCCCCTGTTGGAATCAGATTCAGAGGGGGAGGTTGAGCAGCTGATAGGGAGTGGCAGTGTGGCTCCAGTGGCTGTGGAGGAAACTGGGGAAGGGCACAGACCAGCTGGACATTCAGAGACCCCCGGCCCACCCCCTCTTCATCCTAGGGCATGCAGGGAGGAATGGATAAGGGAGCAATGTGGTTTATGGGGGAGGAAAGGGCCCTGATCCCCTTCATGAGGTGCAGTTGTGAACACTGTTTTAAAGGGCAAACTGCGCATGGCAAAGTTGCTGGAAGCAAAGTGTGCATTATCTTTGTCAAGGTTTATCTGACGTCCTCCCAACTGTGTGTGCCTTGTTATGTTTTGGAAGTCTGCAAGCTATTATCCTGGTCTGTCATGTTAATTACTTCAGCGTAGTTTGTGTTGGTTTTTTAAACACAGGTAAATACTTTACCTGTATTTTGGGTTTGGATTACATTTCTCCCCTTTGTGGACTGTTTTTGGAAGTTTGATCTCCCGGTGAGGATAATTGGGCATCGGGGGCCAAGTTGGAGGCATTAAAGGGAATTTATCTACTTTGGTGACTTGGTTATTTTTGTGCCACACCCCTTTAGGTCATCACAGAACAAGCTTAGGAGACGGGTGAAGAGATGCTGCCAAGGGAGGGTGAGATAAAGAGACAGATGAGCCCACAGCTGCAAAACGGGCAGAGGAAAAGGCTAAGAAAGGGAACCTCCTCCTCCCTCCCCCCCAAAAAAAAGAACTCAGGCTGTAAATGAGATGGCGGGAGATTTATCTTTTCAGACTTGCAAAATCCTATTAATGTTGCCTTACAAGGGGGTAGAATGAGCTCCTCTGGTCGTGTTTCGCCTCTGGCCTACTTGGCAAGTCTGATGAAGCACTACCAAGCAGGGGCTGAATACCCCCCTGGGGTCCCCTGGCACGTTGGCAAAACCGTATCTTCAGCACCTTTGAAAGCATGTCAAGGTGGGGCCAATTTTGTCTCTTCAGGAATGATGTTCCACAGGGAGGAGCCACCACCGAGAAGGCACTGCTTTCTGGGTTCCTCAAGGTGGACCTCCTTAAGAGAGCTTAATTTTTATTATTACTATTATTGTTGTTGTTAGTTGGAAGGTAGTAATTAAGAATGACCGTATTGATATTAGTTTTTTTTTCTTTTTGTTTTTTATTTGCTATACATTGGCTTTCAGAAAGTAAATGAAGAGAACATATAAAATAAAATAGGTGGTAAGATGGAAATGATAATAAAGGGGATAAATACTGGATAATATGTTTTAGGATGAATATGTTTTTGTTTCTGGAATAATATGAAGTGAAAATTTATTAAAAGAAAAATTGAATAGGTCATGATTTGATATGAAAGTAGATGAGAAAGCTGAACATGTAATTATGACGATGTATATATGTTGTAACTTGGAATCGCATTGCTCACTTGAAGAGATATGTAAAAAAATAAAAAAAAATATTAAAAAAAAAGAGAGAGAAGAGACCTTCTAGCTCAAGGGCCTTCAAACTTGGCAGCTTTGACTTGTGGACTTCAATTCCCACAATTCCTGAGCTAACATGACTGGAGGGGGAGTTCTGGGAGTTGAAGTCCACAAATCTTACAGCTGTCAAGTTTGAGGCCTCTGTTCTGACCTCCTTGCTCTGGTGGGTTGGGTGGATATAATGGGCGAACATGGTCCTTCAAGTAACCGGACCATGAGCCACGGAGGGCTTGGAGCGGGACAATCAGCACGTAGAAATGCCACGTTAAATGCTGAAAATACAGCAACAGCTATTGGGAAATGTGGGTCTCTGATTCAAGAGTTGGCACGGAGGACTTGTGGCTCCTGTAACAAACCTTGTGAAGAAGGAATTTGTGGGAGACACAATGGTGTCGGCTGGGCACCCCAATGTCAACCACTTTGGTTGTATGATTTTTCCACTGCATCTCCAGAAAAGGAAAGATCTGTCATTTTGCAATCAAACTTAACACACTGCAGGAGACACTGTGAAGGAGGTCTCTCTCTCTCTCTCTCCCTCTGTGTCTCTCTCTTTCTCTCTCTTCCTCTCTCTCTCTCCCTCCCCCCTCCCTCCCTCTCTCTCCCTCTCTTCCTCTCTGTCTCTCTCTCTTTCTCCCTCTCTCTTCCTCTCTCTCACTCCCCCCTCCCTTTCTCTCTCTCTCCCTCTCTCCCTCTCTGTCTCTCCCTCTCTTCCTCCCTCTCTCTCTTTCTCCCTCTCTCTCTTCCTGTCTCTCTCTCCCTCCCCCCCTCTCTGTCTCTTTCTCCCTCTCTCTCTCTTCCCCCTCTCTCTCTTCCTCTCTCTCTCTCTCCCTCCCCCCTCCCTTTCTCTCTCTCTTTCTCCCTCTCTCTCTTCCTCTCTGTCTCTCTTCTCCCCCCCCCCTCTGGCTTGAAAGGGGGGGGGGCGTCTATTGGCCTTAAATGTGGTTTCAGGTTTCCTGAGAGAAACGGCAAGTGCTAACTGGAGCCCAGGTGCCTTTCATTCAATATTGCTGATTTTTGGCGGGTTCTTTCTTGATTCACCCCAAATTAGATGTGCCTGGATTAACAGAGGCTTGCTGCAGTTTACAAAACAACAACAATAAACACCCTCATCAGGGAAGGGGTGGATAAATATCAACCAATAAAAACAATCCATGGCTAGCCAGAGCCACAACACTACAGGGATTATCACATTATAACAGCACCCATGAAGAACGAATAAAAGAAAATCCCAGCCCGCCGGCGGAAGTGATTCCAAGGGAAATAAGTGGCTTCCGGAGAGGAGAACCTGCCCAGCCAAAGGCTCTTGGAAAAGCTTCGCCCTCAGCAGAGCCAATTCCAGGGAGGCTGCAGGGGATCCGAGCCTACAGAAGCTCCTGGCTTCTCTTCCCCTCCCTTTCTCCTCGCTGGGTAGACATTAAGTCCTCGACTTACAACCCGTTTGTTTCAGGGCTGTTCAAGGTTCTCATGGCCCTGGAAAAAGTGACTTACGACCAATCCTCGCATTTACGGCCACTGCAGCATAACCTATAAGGCAGAGTCCCCCAACCTTTGGAGCTTTGCAGACTCGGGGGCAGGGGGAGGGGGGGGGAAGAGGGTGTGGCTTGTACACAGCTCCATTTGCACAAATCGAGTGCATGCACAGAGGTTCGCATGCTGCTTGTGCGACTCGGGATGCGTGTACATATGCACAAGCTCACCGGCCACTTCTGTGGGAGGCTGAAGGCCCGGAAGTGGGCCACGACCCCAAGGTTGGGGAGCCATGACCTACAGTGACATGATCAAAATCTGGGTGCTTGGCAACCAGCATGACCGGGTCCTGTGATGTCTGGTTGAGACCATCCCTCTTGAATTGTGACAAGAAAAGTCACTGGAGGAAGCCGGATTCACTTAATGACCCCATGATTCATTTAATACCTGCAGTGGTTTGCCTAACAACCATGACAAACACTCTGCCACCACCTGACTTAGCAACGGAAATTCTGGGTCCCCGTTCTGGATGTCATTTCATTGCTATAATTAAATATGACTTATTCCACCTTCCGGCAAGTGAAGTCAACAAGACAAGACAGATTCACTTAACAACTGCAATGATTTGCTTAACAACAAGATCATAAAATTGGGTGGGGGGCTCACTTTGCCACTGTCTTGCTTAGCATCAGAAATTCTGGCTCCCAATTCTGGTCCTTATTTAATCGTTATCATTAAATATTCCTCATTCAATCTCTGTTCATTTTAATAAAATCTTAAGGGATTGTTTTGTTATTTTTTTATCAAAGTCACCCAGAGCCTCTTGACAATGAAATGGGTGGCATACATTTAATAAAAAAATAAACACGTGGTGACCATAACCACAACCTTTGTGCAAATAGTTTTGATGAGATGCACTGTAAGTTACTTTGTTTTGTTTTGTTTAGTTCAGTTTACTTTATTGTCAATGCACCTCTTACAATGAAATCAAACACCATCTTCAGTGCACACTGTGACCATGAAAAAATAAACACAAACACACCCTCCATACATTGAACCCCCGACACCAGAGCTCCTGCCCTGAGAATAGAAGCTGTTTTTCAGCCTTGTTTTTATTCTCTTGTACCATCTGCCAGATGGTAATAGTTCAAAAAAAGAGGGTTCCCAGGATGAGATGGATCCTTGAGGATGTTTTGAACTTTCTTAAGGCAGCAGGAGCTACAAAGCTCTTCCAAAGAGGGGAGAGGGCAACCCGTGATCCTCTGAGGGGCGATGACGTTCACCCTCTGGAGGGCTTTCCTATCTGCCCCTGTGCAATTGGAAACCATACAGAGGTGCAGTCAGTTAAGATCCTCTCTGTGGTGCAGCGGTAGAAGGTCACCAGCAGTTTTTCATCCAGATGTTGTTTCCTGAGAAGCCTCAGATAGTAGAATCTCTGCTGGGCCCTTTTGACCAGGGATGCAATGTGAGCCCCCCAGGTCAGGTCCTCTTTTAGGGTAACACCCAGAAAATTAAAACCAGCCACTTGCTTTACTCGGTCTCTCTTGATAAGCAAGGGCTGGAGGTCTGATCTATGCCTTCTATATAGTCCACTATCAGCTCCTAGGTCTTATTAGTGTTGAGGACCAAGTTATGGTCTCCACACCATGAAAGCAACTGGTCCACCTCATCTCAGTAGGCAGACTCATTCCCCCCCCCCCCCGAAGAGATGAGTCCCACCACTGTTGTATCACCTGCAAATGAATTGTGAAGATGCAACCGGAGGGTGGGAAGCACCTGTTTCAGCCTCTGCCCCCCTTCCTGGCCCTTCGAGGGATGACTCCCCTCCGGGCCCTGCCCTGCCCTGCCCTGTGGCTCCTTACCTCTCTGAAAGGTCATTCTGGGCACCACGTTGCTCCCCAGGCTGGCTGCAGCCATCAGAAAGCATCCCAGGAAGCAGGGGAAGCGGCCAGGTTTCATGACTGGTTAGCAGTTGGCCGTCACCAAGGAGGCTGAAGGAGACGGAAGTGGGGAGGTCCTGACTCGGCAACTGTTAAGAAACGGAGAAGGAGGAAGAAGAGGAGAAAACGGATGTCAGAAGCGCCTGCTTTGGCAATCCAGGGCCTCCCTCTCATCTGGAGCAGACAGGAGGGGCTGAGAGAATCTGCATGAACCGTTGGTCTACGCTGCCAATCCTTTCTGGTGGCTCTTCAGAGAAATGAGGAAGGGGAAGACGTTGGTTCAAGTTGAGGGCAGGGGCTGGAGCAGGAGACGGTGGCACTGCACTCTGAAGACAGCCTGCAAGGGGCGAGGGAGCCTTTCTCTGGGGGTGGGAGGGCCCTGAGCCAGCCAGTGCAAGGGGCTTTGGAAAGCCTTCTCTGCCTCGCCAGATAGAAAACATCTGGACAAGAATCACTGCATTGTTGTTGCAACGGTGTTCAACTCCACCACTTTTTGGGGGGCCAAATTGCTCGTAGCGCCTGCCTCTCCTTCTCAAGTCATGTCTCTGAACATCCTTGGAACACAACCTGTTGCAACCGACTGTTGTTGTTTTTTGTACACACACCAGAAAAAAAAGAGGGAGAGGAGAAGCCAAGTTGAAGCAACAGTGCAAAACGAGGTGAGGATTGCAAACTGCTTTGGGGAAAAAAACCAAATAAAAAGGCGCTCGGCCATCCCTGCCTGCAATCCCTTGAACACCTCTGTTGTGGTAGAAGGGGGCAAATTAGGAGATGGGAACGGAGGAGATAAAAGCGAAGTGGAATTGCCAATTGAATTTGGAATTCCCAAAATTCTTGGAATAGAGTAGGATAGCACTGGAAGGGACCTTGAAGGTCTTCTAGTCCAGCCCCTTGCTGAAGAAAGGAGAACCGATACCATTTCAGGTAAGGGACTTCCACTGGTTAATTCAGGAAGTTTCTCTTTAATTCCAGGTTGCTTCTCTCCTTGGTTGGTTTCCATCCATTGTTTCTTGTCCTGCCTTCTGGCGCTTTGGAGAATAATTGGACCCCCCCCCCCCTCTTCTTTGGCGCAGCCCCTCAAATACTGGAAGACTGCTGGATTCGGGTTAGGCCTGCTTTGCTTAGGTTGGAAAGAGTGGGAACACAAAAGATGAGAGGGAAAAGTCATTCCGCCTTTCCTCAGTGTGCCTATGTTTGCAAGTTCAGGGATACAGGCCTTCCCTGCAACACAGCAGGCCTTGCTGCATGTAGGGCAGGGCTGGGCACCTACGGCCCCCTTACAACCTGTGGAATTCAACTTTGAAGTCCATATGTTGTAAAGGGGCCATCGTTGCACCCCCCTGGTGTGGTGGCTTGGACTAGATGACCTCAACAGCCCCTTTCGACTCTTCCATGGATCCTGGCTGGATCTACAGAGAGCTGCCAATTGACGAGGAGCAAATGGAGGGCCTGCCTTCATTCAGAATTACTTCCTATGATCGATACTAAGTTACTCAACTTGTTTTCAACCATCCATCTGCCCATTGCCTTGTCCAGCAGTTCTCAGCCTGTGGCCCATGGACCCCTGGACGGCCACGATGTCACAGGGGGATCCGCAAAGGCTTGAAAAAATATTAAGATTTAAATTTTGAGTTAAGTCTTGTGGGTCCGTGGCCGCGACCTGTGGCCACAAAAGGGGGCCTCTATGGTGAAAAAAAGGTCGGCAACCACTGGTCTGGTCCAATGTCTATGGAGATTCCCAGTCGTCCAGGTCCCAGGTTGTCCCAAAGGGGCTTTTTTCACGAGGAAGCTGGATTTTTTTTATTTTTCTTTGAAGACATTTCACTTCTCTTCCAAGAAAAAACCAGACAGTCCAGTTATCCTCTTGGGAAAGCACCTTTGGGTCTAACCCAATGTTTCTCAGACATTTTAAGACACGTGGACTTCAGCTCCCAGAATTCCCCAGCCAGCATTTCACATCCAGATTCATGCTGGTTGGGGGATTCTGGGAGCTGAAGTTCACACCTCTTAAAATCGCCAAGATTGAGAAACCAGGCTGCTTGAGGCTCCATCCTCTGAGCTGACCTTTCACCTGGCCATCTCCTCTTTACACTCCCTCCTTTGAGGTTCTACCCCAGGGCAGCCCTCACATCAGTATCCCTCCCTCTGGGAGGGTCTGACCGGTGGTCCTGCTTTGACATCTGCCACAGACGCAAGAACCAGCCCGCACTCAACTTAGGAGTAATTTCACAAGTTGATTTACACCGAAAAGCCCTGCAGTCTGCGAGGTTCTTTGACCAGAGTTTGCAAACGCTTAGAAAGAAACGAAGTAGCCCATCTTACAAGGAAGTTGTGAAAAGGAAGAGAACGTAGCAGGAGGCCTATCGGACCTAAAAAGACAATACGGAACCACAGAAGTCACAAGATGACATTGTTGGTATTGCTGAAACTTGATAAGATGGAATTCACCCCTGGAGTCAAATAGAAGAAGGATATAATCTGTAAGTAGGGAGGGGGGTGGCATAATAAGATCCCTTGCCTTGAGCAGGAGGTTAGACTAGGAGACCTCCAAGGTCCCATCCAGCCCTATGTGGAAAATGATTCACAACCACCAGGGTCATCCATCAAAACTGTGGGGATTAAGGGGGGGGGGGAAACCCAGCGACGACACTGTTTTGAATGCTCACCACAGGTCACCTGACCAAGCAGAAGCTCTGGTGAAACCATCACAAATGTGACAGCTAAGGGTGCTCGAGAAAGAAACCAGTATGGCAACAGGAGGCTGACTTCAAACTGGAAGCTGGTTGCATAAAGAGCTTTCCGATAAACTGAGAAACAAAAAGCAGAGGGTTTTTTTTTTAAAAAATGAAGAGCGCTAACAGACATCTGGAAATAGGCCAAGATGGGGCCAGGAAGTTTAAGGCCAAACTCGACTCACAACAAATACAACACAGGTTCAGTGGGCGTGGCTTGGTGGGTGGCACACTTTGCACACATGCACACACTTTGCATCCGTGCACACACCAAACGCGCACTTTGCGCAGGCGCAGAGGTATTCCAACTCAACTCCTGCAAGCCTGTACTCTCCCGGTCGCTTCAGCAGCTGCCACGCAGCACTCTGCTGTGCTCAGAGAGATCTATGGTTAGGTTGGCTCCATCATCTGAGCTGGCCTTTCATTTGGCCGTCTCCTCTGCTGTGCTGCACAAAGCAGCTGCGCTTCAAAAGCAGGGACTACAGGTGAGTGTGGGAGCCCAGGTGGGCAGGTGGGCCCAGTTCGGTCTCTGCTGCTCATCGGCGCTACCAGATCAGTAGAACCAGGCTGAACCGGTAGACTAGCACCACTGAAGCAGAACAACAGAGAAGGCTTCCTGGGGACAGTAGGTGTTGAACAAGTCTACTAGCAGCAGAAGAGGGCAAAATGGTGGCAGCCAGAGGTCCGGCTGCACTGCCTTAATTCAAATCAGACTGGCCAAAGAAGGTCACATTGCGGAGAACTAAAGAGTCCTGGGAGCCAGCAGCCGTCATTTTGGGGAACTCAATTGAGGGGAGACAAGCAACTTCCTTCCTGTCTTTCCAAAGGGGACCCAGGAAACTCCAGACTGGCATAAGTGACCGCAGTGCCTGGGAAAATCTGGGGTGGGGGAGATGCTCAACCAGTCAGCCTGGAAGCACTTAGAAAGGAAGGTTGTTCAAAATAACACATGCCACATTAATCTTGTTGCTTAACAGATGATCAGAATTGGAAGGGACCTTGTAGGTCATCTAGTCCAACCCTGCCCAAGCAGGAGACCCTACCTATACCATTCCTGACAAATGGCAGTCCAATCTCTTCTGGAAAGTCTCAAGTGATGGCTTCCTTTGCCTTTGATTCGATTTACAAGATGAAGGCTGTCACAGAAACAGCCGGCCCTGTCAAGATGGTAAACTTGTAATAGTTGTCCAGCTCGCTCCAAAGCAGGGGTTCCCAACCTGGGGTGTGAGAAAAGTCCAGGTAAATTATCGGATATTGGCTATATGTTGGCATGTTTATTTTCTTTTGCAATGGACTAATTTGTTTTCATTTTAGAGTTAAGTATCGTTATTTAGTGGCTGTCACATACATTGCTGAAAAGATTCAAGAATAAAGTAACAATCTTTTTTTGATAAAATATTATTCGGAATTTGCATAATTTATCCTTGAGCAAAATATAAATTCCAGGGGGTGCGAGGTTCGAGTGAAATTTCTTTAGGGGTGCGGGGCAAAAAAAAGGTTGGGAACCATTGCTCTAAAGGAATGAACTTTGGATTTTCAAACACACCCCATGGACCAACACTGCCACAATTGCTGCTGATTGCTCTTTTCTAAAGCCAACTGGCATGTCATCAGTAGACCCACAGGGCTTGATCTCAGCCTGGCTGCCTATCTGAAATTTAGGGGCATAAAAAGATCCTCCCCATTCTGAGTCTCAGGCGTCTTCCGGTTGACACTCTCTTGTTCCCTCCTGCGTTTGCGTTCATTCTTGCACTTTTTCCCTGCCTCAGAACAGGAAAGACGCACCACAGACCAAACTCCAGAAACTGCCAAGTTCTGCTAAGCGTCACACGCGTCACACGCTGGCCTCCTTTCCAGCACTTTGGTGCACCACAGGCCAAGCCAGGCGTCCGTTCCCTCCCCGCTTGGCTGCTGCTGACACCAACCCTCAGGTGCACGGAGCGCATGACGGGCGCTAAGGCGGTCATCTCCACTTCCTGGCCTGGATGACATTTCAGCCAGGGTGGAAACCAACCCAGAAACCCTGCTGAAAAGTTGGCAGCTGCCGGGCACACTTCCTGCAGGCCCGGGGGGGGGGGGGGGGGGGCCTAATTGCTCGGGCTGATTTTCAAAGAGGCACAAATGTTTGCAAGGACACTCCCTACGCTGCTTTCTCTTGCCAAAGTTTGCCCACACATGCAAAGCAATTCACAACATGCTTGCAATGGCCACCTGTCTTTTGTGACTGTCATCAACTGTCAAGTTGGAAGGCAATTCAAAAATCCCGGAGCAGAAACTTCTATGGCTGCTGAAACTGCAGACGGGTCTCTCCATCAAGCAAATATTTCCAAGGTGGCGCAGGGGTTCGAATGCAGGACTGCAGGCTGCTTCTGCTGACTGCGGACTGCCGGCAGTTGGACAGTTCGATCCTGACTGGCTCCAGGCTGACTCAGCCTTCCGTCCTTCTAAGGTTGGCAAAATGAGGACTCAAGATTGTTGGGGGCAAATAAGCTGACTCTGTAAACCACTCAGAAAGGGCTGTAAAGCATCGTGAAGCGGGATATAAGTCTAAGGGCTCTTGCTCGTCTGAACTGACAGGTGACAGGTGGCCCTTGACTTACAACCTTTTGTAGAATGACCGTTCGTTCACATTGGCTGGGGAAATCGGGGAGTTGAAGTTCATGCATTTTAAAGCAGCCAAGACTGAGGAACACTGAACTGGGTTGATCCTGCTTCCTCGCAGAGCTCCAGGCGCCAGATCCATTTCGAACAAAGGGGTCTGGAGGCTGAAGCGAACAGTGAACGGTGGAGGGAACTGGGTATGCCTAGTCTAACAAAGAGAAGGACTAGCGTGACGTGATAGCGCTCTTCCAATATTTAAGGGGCTGCCACAAGGAAGAGGGGGGAGTCAACCTATTCCCCGAAGCCCCTGAGGGCAGGAGAAGAAGTAATGGAGGGAAAATTATCAAGGAGAGAAGCAACCTGGAATTAAGGAGACATTTCTTGACAATTAGAACAATTAGCCAGTGGAACGGCTTCCCTCCAGAAATTGTGGGTGTTTCAACAGTGGAGGCTTTCAAGAAGAGACTGGACAGCCACTTATCCAGAATGGTATATTACAGGGCCATGACGGCGAACCTATGACAGAAGTGGCATGCAGAACCATCTCTCAGGGCACACCAGTCATTGCCCGTTCTTCTTCTGGTTTCCGGCGCACGCATGCACACCGGCTAGCTGGCTTTTGTTTGCGCATGCGTGCCAGAAACCAGAAGACTAGCTGGTACGCTGGGGAGCTGCTCTTCCGGTTTCCAGCGCTCCGCCACACAGATGCTCCCATTTTAGCACTTGGTGCCGAAAAGGTTCGCCAACACTGCTATAGTATTTCCTGATTGAGCAGGGGGTTGGACTAGGCGACCTCTGAGGTCCCTTTCCACACGGCTATTCCACATTCTCTATTCCAATGCCCACTTGCCAGCCCTGCATCCATTCCCATGACCCATCTGCCTGTCCTCGTCAGATGGACCTCGTCATTCCCAAAGTCGCTTTGGGCTGCACAGCTGACTCCTGACCCAGTGAGCCGGTGGTGGGTTGGCTGAAAAAGAGCTCATGTTGGCCTCCATTGCAGGGACAAGGCGTACCTGTCCGTGAGCCAGGAGGAGGCTCCCCAGGTAGCCCCTCCCTGACTGATTCCTCTCTCAGGCACGTTTCTTTGGCCTTCACCTGCTCAAAACCCTCCGCGTTGGCCAAGAAAGAGAGTCTTTTGCAGAGAAGGCCTGGCAACCCAGCTGCTTTTGCCCCCTCAGAAATTCATCTTGTGATCTCCACTTTATTGCAGCTCAAAGTTCACCCCCAGCAGCAGATCCAGAACATGCAAAGGCCAGAGGCAGAAAACAGAACAGCAGCCAGGAAGGAAGGAAGGAGCACAAGGGAAAAACTGCTTGAGGCGATTTCCGGGTGCTTTCTGGAGTCTGGTACTGCAACTCCCACAATGCCTGAGCCAGACATCCATGATGGCTGGGGCTTAGGGTGGTTGGCATCAGTGATCTTTAGAGCACTGTCTGATGTGGACTTTGAGCATTGCTTAGAGATGTGGACTTCAATTCCCAGAATTCCCCAGCCAGCTTAGCTGGCTGGGGAATTCTGGGAGTTGAAGTCCACCCCTCTGAAAATGACTGAAATTGAGAAACATTGTTTTAAAGGCATCGGGATGTCTGTTTAAAGATGCGGAAGAGGGACAAAACTGAGGTTTTAAGGTACCCCAAATCTTTACTCAAAGGAAATCAAGATACACCAAATTCCCACAGCCCTTTCCAAGAACAGGGAGCACAGCAAGTTGTGTGTTTGTGTCTGATTTGGCATCTCTGGAGCATCCACAGGGTGAGAGAGCTATGCACGGAGACAGGTGGAAGCCAATTTCCCCATATTTTCCCGCCATCTGCCACTACAGATGGACATCTGAGAAAAG
Source organism: Laticauda colubrina (assembly GCA_015471245.1). NCBI lineage: Eukaryota > Metazoa > Chordata > Lepidosauria > Squamata > Elapidae > Laticauda > Laticauda colubrina. Next base: position 1,786,879 of record BLBF01000081.1, read on the forward strand.
GTGCGTAGGAAGGCGGGGGGGGGGGGGGGGATGCACACTAAGTTTGTGGCTGGCAGATGGTTAGGAAGAGAAGATCACACCTGCATTCCTCAGGAATCTGAGATCCGTTAAATGTTCCAGGTCTGCTCATGGTTCTTATTGCATTCTTCAGAAAAGAAAAGAAAAATTAGCTCACTACAACTATTTTTGCTGGCGTGGAAACCTCAGGAATCACCACAAGGCCCACCTCTGAGCAAGTTCACTTTAGAATTGCTTATCTCGGCTCCCAAAGCGGCTCTCACTCTGATAAGAGATAATCAAATCAGAGTTGGAAGGGACCTTGTAGGTCATCTAGTCCAACCCCCCACCCATCCAGGCAGGTGGCCCGACACCATTTCTGACAGATGGGTCCTATCTCTTCTTGAAAGTCTCAAGTGATGGAGCTCCCACAACTTCCGAGGGCAACTTCTGTTCCATGGGTTGATTGTTCTCCCTGTCAGGAAATTCCTCCTTATTTCCAGGTTGAATCTCTCCTTGATCAGTTTCCATCCATTGTTCCTTGCCTGACCTTCAGGTGCCTTGGAAAATAACTTGACCCCTTCCTCTTGTCTGTGGCAGCCCCTCAAATATTGGAAGATGCTCTCCTGTCTCCCCTGGTCCTTCTTTTCCCTAACTAGCCAGGCCCATTCATTGTATGTTTGAACCTCCAGTCCCCTCATCATCCTGGTTGCTCTTCTCTGCCCTCTTTCCAGAGTCTCAACCTCTTTTTTTATTGTGTGGTGACCAAAACTGGATGCAGTACTCGAGGTGTGGCCTTACTAAGGCTTTATAGAGTGGTATTAGTACCTCCCTTGATCTTGATTGCATCCCTCTGTTAATGCAACTTAGGATTGCATTAGCTTATCTGGCTCCAATTTTGCTGGTTGTCCACTAAGACTCCAAGATCCCTCTCACAGTTCCTGCTCTTGAGCCGGGTTTCACCCAGTCTGTATGTGCATTCTGTGCAGAAAGGAACGGAGAAGACTAGAAGCCAGGGACACTGAGCACAGAACTTTAAGGATTGCATCTAAGATCTCCTTTTTATTAAATCAATTAAATCAATAATTTAATTGTTAAATCAATACAAGCAGTCCTCGACTTAGGACCCTTCTTTCAGCAATTGTTTGAGGATATAATGAAGGGACCTATGCTCCCTGACGCACACGACCATCGCCGCATCCTTCGCAATTCATGACCTGGGGAATGATAGCGGGCATTTATCACAGTTGCAGCATCCGGGGATCATATAACTACCCATTGGTGACCCACCCCAGGGGGGCTCTTGGTAAGCCAAGTTAATGGGGAAAGCTGGATTTGCTTAGCGACTCTGTGATTCATTTAGCAATCACAGGTGATTGCTTCATGACCGTTGCAAAAAAAGTCATAAAATTGAGTGCAACTCACTTAATGGCCACCTCACTGGTCCCAATTGTTGGTTGCAATTCGAGGACTATCCAGGTCCTACTTCTTTTTTTTTTTTTGCACAGTACCATCAAGCCATCAATGGACTACTTTGGGGAGGGGCAGCAAGAGGGCTGCCTCTGACCACTATGTGACCCACCGCAGACCTCACGTCAAGCCAGTGGGCAAAAGGAGCCAGCCGGGTTCATAGAGTCAAGTCAGTTGCTGTGATTAATTTGCTTGAATTCTGCTCTCCTCAGCATGGGGATCTGGCAAAGGAGACCAAATGGGATCTGGATGCTTTGGCTTCCAAGGAGGAGAAACAAGGCCGCTAAAAGTTTTGGGAGCAGTCACAAAAATCTCAAATTATCGATCATTATTACTTGGTCTGTTGTGTGGATGCTTGTGGGTTTTTAGGAGGCGGGGAATTTTGGTGGGTGGGGAGGTGTTTGGGGATTGTCGTATGTGTGTGTGCGTGTTGAGTCTGGTCTCTGGGTGTGATGTGAATTTCGTTGTATGTGTATACTGTGTACAATGACAATAAAGAATTCAATTCAATTCAATTCATTCTGGGACGTGAGAGACAGAAAGAAAATGTTAAACTCAGAACTGGACTTTTAAATCATGTCACTGACACCTTTGTTTTTATAGCAATGCTCAATGCATGGAAGAAAATCAGGGGAGCTCCACTCTTGGCAGAAAAGGGCGAGTAGGACCTCAAAGATAAAAAGGGGGTCGGGGGGCACTCCCAGGATGGGAATATAACAACTGAGTGGCTCAAAGGGAACAGATGCAACAGAATAAGAGGGTTGCAAAGGATCTCAGAAAGGAAGGAGTTAGACTATCTGGTGTAAATGCTCATTTCTGCCCAGCAATCCAAAATGAAGGAGTCTGGCCGTGTGACGGATTAAAATAAATGGAGGGATACCACAGAGTCTCTTCTCACCACCTGGCCCAGGAGAAGACGTGGTTGATGCCTTCCTAAGATCTTCTTGCAAACCTTCCAGTTAAGCTTGAAGTCTCAAGGACTTGAAATACTCAGATTCTCTGTGGTTTCTTCCCCAAACCCCAAAAACTTTCGACTGTCTACTGTTGACCTCACCCCTTTCCTAAGAGGTCTGTAGGGGGTGTGCATAAGCGCACCAATGTGCCTACCGTCCCTGTCCTATTGTTTCTTATATTTTTTTTATATGTATCCATTTCATTTATTCATAACTATGTTTATACTTATACCTGTTATCTTATAATCACTTGACAAAATAAATAAATAATAAATAAAATAAAATAAAATAAAACAAAATAAAAATAAAAATAAAAATCAAATAAAAAGGCCCCAAAGGCTCATCCTCCTTCCCTTGAGCTCATGAACAGGAGGAAGAGGTGGATGGAGGCATGAATGGGAGAGGAGGAGTCAGAGGGTTATGGCATGTGGCAGGTCTTGATTTTAAGAGAAACTGAAACTGAACTTCCTGGTCAAGGACTATCTTGGACTTTCCACAAACCGGTTTACTCAACTCAGAGAAGCGACCATGAGGAGGAGGCAGGGGAAGGGGAAGGAATTCCAGATTCGTGGAGTTGACAAAGAAGGACTTGCTAAAAAGGGAACAGCAGACAAGTGAGGAAAAACAGAGGCCGGGAGACGGGCCAAGGTTGGAGGGAGCTGCAGAAGGGATGAGGCCACCCAGGGATACCAGCGGGACAGGATCTCTTCTCAGCTCTGCTCCAGAGGAAGAGGATGAGCCTTTCTGGCTGGCCAGAGAAGGGGGCCAAATGCTGACGGGGAATGAAGGGACGAGGCCACTCTTCTTTGCGCTCAGCCTCTCAGACAGAAATAACCCCACCAGGAGAGGGTGAAAAGTTGGATGAAGGACCTAGCGGAAGTTGACGACCGAGAGCAACATGGCCAAGAAATGAGTTTAAATCTCCAGGTCAGAAGGACTCCATCGTGGGCCCCTGAAGATCACCTAGTCCACTCCTACATTCCCAGAGGAGAAAGCAGACCCTCCCCCTTTCTTTTTTACCCTCCCCACTCAAGACTTCACACCCAGAGACTGTCTGTTTTCGGGGGTGGGTGGTTATTTATAGCTTTGGGAGGGGCTCGATGTTGACTTTTTTATGCTCTACCTGCTCTCGCCTTCAATTAGCTGAGGTGGGACCCCCACCCCACCCAGGGAGGTGGAAGTCTGAGGGATGCCTATGTGGGGGCGGAGTGGCCTTTGTGCTTTCTCTCTCCTCTTCTCTTGCCCTTCACCAGTTTCTCCAGTCTTCCTGCATTCTCCCAATCAATCGCTCACCAAGATACGGATCAAGAAGGTCGCATGGGCAGCCATGAGAATATCCAGTGGGGCTGCGTAGAGGAGTCCTCTGAGATGCCCTAGAGTTGGGCTACCAGTCCTCCTCAGATCCCTGGAGAGCAGAATAGAGTAACAGAGTTGGAAGGGACCTCGAAGGTCTTCTAGTCCAACCCCTGCTGCTCAAGCAGGAAACCCTGGACCATTTCAGGCAAATGGTTATTCAATATGCAGCTGCCCTTGTTTGCAAACCACTCGGCCTTCCCTGGATACCCAAGAAGATTTTAAAACAGGCCTTAACTTGAAAGCGATGCAGTCATGACCAGAAGTCAGCAAGGGCTTTTGAAGAAGTCTTGCCAACTTAACCTGATTTTGCTTTTTGTTGGGCAATTCCCTTTACTGATAGCAGAACTGTCTCAGACATAGCTTGCTTTCTGTTTTGCTGGAGAAATGATTTCAACAAACTATCCCATGACATTCTGAGAAATAAGCTGTTTAAGTGCAGGCTGAATCAATAATTAGGTAAATACGCAGCTGCCTTAAAAATTGTGCTCATAGGTGGTCAATCAATGGTGCCCCATCAGGCAGGATCAGAGTCAGACCCCCAAGCAGGTCCATCCCAGACCCCCTACTCAGCAATATTTTTTATCATGGATTTGGATGAAGAGGGCAGGAAATGCTTTTCAAATCTGCAGATGACTAAAAGGAGGGGGTTAGTCAACTGGAAGGCAGAAGCAGACCATCTCAAAACCATCTCAGGAGGTTGGAGGGAGGGACAAAACAAAGGAATTCGACATGTCCATTCACTTACTCATGACTCAAGGTTACATTCAAAGCCCTGAAAGAAGTGACTTAAAATCAGTCCTTGCACTTACAGTATCCCTTGATGACATGATTAAAATTCTACTAGTCTACTATTTGGAATGGAGAAAGGACAGGAAAGGGAAGGGAAGGGGGAAAAGAGGGAGGGATGGAGGGAGAGGAGAAAGGAGCAAGGAAGGAAGGAGCAAAGACAATTATGCAGAAATCAAAGAAAAAAGAAAAATGAAGAAGCAACTTTTACAGCAGTTATAAGCATAAAAAAACCACTCTATGGTTACAACATTATTTACATTTTCCCTGTAATCTATTATTTTATTCCACCCTTTTTCCTGTTTCCCGCAAGGAGTCCATGCGGGGCTCCAATCAAATTCCAATTCAAAGGGTCCCTTTGGCTGCCTGCTGAACCTCCCTCTCTAGTTGTCCTCACACAGTTGGCCATAAGAAATAATACATGCCAAGAGAAAAATTGTACTCAAAATAACACGTCAAAGCAACGTCCGAAATGCTCTCCATCGGGAGACACGCTCTGTGCAACCTACGCAGGTTAGACAAAGTTACATAAAGTGGTGGGTACAAAAATACACGCAGCTTCCGTGCAAAACAATTACCTGGTGAGCTTGAAAGACTCAGAAAGTGACGCAGGGAGAGGGAGGACACAGACTCCCCCGCCCCCCTCCGGAGCCCAGGATCTGGTCCCAGGGGTGTATTTTCCTTTCCTTGCTGGAAGCCCCCCCACACACACCTTCAAAAGATCAAAGGCACCCCCACCCTCCCACCACACCCACCAGGACTGTGCCACCTTCCTCCCCCAGCTGCCCGTCTGGTGCCCACAGGAGGAAGCGTTACCTTTCTGGCATCGGGGGCATCTTTCTGGGTGAGCACGGAGGGCTCCTGGAGGGGAGGGTGGGAACCGAGGGACCGGCTCCCCGGGCTCCGGGCCCTGAAGCCGCCTGGCTGGCAGAGGCCCCGCCGGAGAGAACAGGCTGCCACTCGCTACGCAGCAAACCTGAAAGTCCACCCAGCCTCCCTGCCGCTCTCGCCTGGGTGAAGCGAGGGAGGCAGGCAGCGAGTACAGACACATCCAGGCTGCCTTGAGCAGCCTCCCGACTCCGCACCCCACTGGGGAGGGGGGGGCAGGCAGCCCATGGCTCTCCCCTAGAGCCTCGCGGGGGGGGGGGGAGGAGCCCACCTGGACCTCCTGGGCCCCCTCGGGATGTCCTGGGCCCTGCCAGGCAGACTGGGGCGCCCCGTTTAAGGCCTGGGTGGACGGAGCCAAAGGGATGATAGAAGATCCGGCCCAGGAAGCTCATTTCATCCTCGGAGGACTGAGTAATCCTGGCTCATACGCGCTTCGTGCTTCACATCCGCTTCGTCAGGGCAAATGTGAAAAAGTACCACAACGCTTTTGTTTTACACACATACATGCTATACACGCAAAGACCTATTACACACGAGCTCAATAACCATGCTTTGCTACAAAGCTATGTGGTGGGGCTTAGTTTTGGGGGGAGGAAAATAAGGGGGGAGGGAATTGTGCCTCTGCCTACCAGCATCCATCGGTATTCATCTGGTGAGCGTCCTGTCAGTGTGTGACAAGAGTTGAGGGCTGTTTGGAAACTGAAACAGTCTTTGCTGTGTGAGTAAGGAGAGAGCAAGGAGCCCGGGCTGAACTGTTCTGTGCTAAAGCTGCTTGGTGCTGTGAAACTCAAACTGAAACTGAAACTCCTCTCCTCTGCTTGTGTTTTGCCTTTGGAAGGGATTTCTTTTCAGGTGGGGAGGGGGAGTTGAACTCCTTAGCATCAGAGCGTGTTAATAATAGTAATAATATAGGAAATACTCTAAATGCTCTGATGGTCATTTGGAAAAATCCTTTCTTAGTGAGCCCATAGAAGCCAAGAGGAACATATACACGTGCTAAATTTCAAGTTTGTAGGATTTACGGTTGTAGAGATTTTGGGGTGATGTATGAAGGGCATTTCGCTTTTTATAGAGATATAGGTAGACTCCAATTTAAAGTCATTTCTTTAGTGACCGAAGTTATAAAAAAGTGGTGAAAAAAGGGACTTGTGACCCTTTCTCACACTTACGACCGTTGCCAGCATCCCCATGGTCGCGTCATCAAAATTCAGGAACTTGGCAGCTGATTCATACTTATGATGGTCGCAGAGTCCCGGGATCAGGGGAATCCCCTTTTGAGACCTTCCGATAAGCGAAGCCAATGGGGAAGCCAGATTCACTTAAGCAACCAGGTTGCTAACTTGACAACTGCGGCAATTCCACTTCGCAATGAAGCAAAGTTCACTTAACAACTGCCTCGCTTAGCAACAGACATGTTGGGGTCAATTGGGGTCGTGAGTTGAGAACAACTTGCCTGCAGCCTCTGCGTCCTTTTCCCTCCCCCCCACACACACACTTTAGAAGGGAAAAATGAAAGTGTGGATTATCCTTTAGTTCAGGGGTCTCCAACCTTGGCAAGTTGAAG
>BLBF01000081.1:1810016-1833157 GCA_015471245.1 Laticauda colubrina
TCTTCTTCTTCTTCTTCTTCTTCTTCTTCTTCTTCTTCTTCTTCTTCCTCCTCCTCCTCCTCCTCCTCCTCTTCCTCTTCTCCTCCTCCTCCTCCTTCTTCGCCAGGAGCTTCTCAGCCTGGAAGGCCACCCAGTTCGGCCCAGCTGGGTCCCACTTTGCCTCTGAACCCCCAGTTTAAGAAGCCACCTGCTTTCTCTCTTTCTCTTTCCCTCCAGAAAGTTGGGAAACAAAAGCAGGAAAGAAAAAAGTCTGAACTGAAAGGAGGACATTCCAAAGAAAGGGAGTGTCCATTCTTAGGCCCAAGTGATTCTGGAGAACATCAGCCTTTGTCTCAGTTATGTCACTTGGGGCTGAATGGCAGGGTTCCTGTGAGGGATTAATTCTCTTGCGCAAGCAAATAAAATTGCACATGGGAAACAAATTCGGTCATTTCCAACTCTTTGTGACCTGTTGGAGAGGATCCCTTCCTGGATGGTCCCTTCGTCCCGTTGCCTGAGTTCCTACAAACTCCCAGCCCGTCCTGGGTGGAGCTCCAGCCCCCTTGCCCTCTACCTGCCCCCCATGCTCCTCTCCAGCCTTGGCATCCCTCCCCAGAACCGCCAAGCCCGAGCTTTCTTCTGGGACTTCCTGGGAGAAGCTGGTTCTCCTCTGTCTGCTGTTGGAGGAGTTCCTCTCCTTGAGGTCCAGGCTCTTCTCAATCACGTTCTTCGGCTTCACAATTCAGAAGCTTCCATGCTTCACCCTTTCTTACAGCTCACCTTTCAAGCCACAGATTGCAAGTTGAAGAACTTACATGGTCTGGAGGAGAAGGACCTCCTGGGCAGAGTAAAGTCTCTGCTCTGCCAGTCAGTGTAGATCTTCTCCCAAGAAGCAGATATGGCTCCCTTCCGCCCTCTGGTTCCATCTCTAGGCTTGAGACTGCTTCAGCTTCTCCATCTATTTGCACTGAGTTGGCATTGCCTATTGCTCTGACTCTATCCATCCATCCCTCCATCCATCGATCTATTATAGTTCTTTCACCTTCAACCAGTTTCCTTAAGTCTTCCGTAAGTGCACCCGAGGGCAGGAAGAAGTAGTAATGGATGGAAACTAATCAAAGAGAGAAGCAACCTTGAACCAAGGAGAAATTTCTTGACAGTGAGAACAATTAAAAGCAGTGGAACCACTTGCCTCCAAAAGTTCTGGCTATTCCAACACTGGAGAAGAGGCTAGACATACAGTATGAAATGACATACAGTCTCTTGCTTGAGGAGGGGGTTGGGTTGGAGGACCTTCAAGGTCTTTTCCAATTCTTATTATTCTGTAATTCCTCATTTCCAGCCCTTAGAACGGGACCATTCTCACATCTGAGATGGTCGATGTATTTCCCTGCAATTTTAGGTCCAATTTGTACTACTAGTCCAGCATTTCTGATTATTCATTGGGCATATTATATAAAATAAATCAGCAGATAAAATGCATCCCCAGGAATTCCTCCCCCCCCCACCAGTTCGTTGTTTCCTCTTCCATTTTAATAGTTGCTTCCTACTCATCCCTGAAATCTAATAGGCAAAGCTTAGGGGGAAACATTGCAAAATCTGTCACTTCTTGCCAAGTGCCATTTCCTGGAAAGCCCAAGAAGGAAAGGCTCCTGCCCCCCCCCCAAGTCCTCCAAGTCCCCCGTGGGGTGCAGGAATCCTGGGGAGGGAGGGTCATGTTCTCTGCTTTGCTTGTCTGGACGACTGCAGGCTTTGAAGCTCTGTTTGAGGGGAAGAGGGAGGGAGGGAGGGGGCAGCGGGGAGCAGATGTGGAGATGGGGCGTTGTGGGGGAAGCAGCGGGTGGAGAGAAAACCCGGCTGCTAACGCCAAGAACCCAGGCCAGGAGAGAACCAAGGCCCAGATGTCTCTGCTCCGTGTTTTACAACTTCCCCCACAAGCTCTTCCTTCCCAGAATTCGATTCCACTTTGGCCCCAGAATTTCTGCAAACCATGAAATGCCCCCCAGTTGAGGACGATGGGCAGGTTAGCACCTGGGCAAAGAGGGGGGGTTCAACTTCTCTGAGACATGAGATGGGGGGGAGGGAACCGGCTGTCAGAACTTCAGAACCGGGTACTAAACACCTGGGGGAGGACCGTCATTAACTTTGAATGGTTGCTAAGCAACTGGTTGCAAGTCCAGACTCTCTCTCTTGCAAGATGAGGGCTTGGAGGGCACCAAGACCTGGGAATTCAGAACCTCCCCGGGGCCTGGGTTGAGATTCAGCAAGAGAGGCACCCTTGGCCAAGCAGCAAGTTGCCAGAGTGCCAACTGCTGGAGGGGCAAAGGGGGCAGCCCCACTTTCTCCTTGTCCCATCAGTTGATCCACTTTCTTGGTCTGCAAAAGGGCCAGGCAATGCTCATGGGGAAGGGCCCAGCTGTCCTTGATGAATGACATTTGACTGTGTGTCGAACCTATGGAACTCCCTGCCACAAGATGGCTTTGCAACTGCTGCGGAGAAGGGTCTGTAAGCAGAACCTTCCAGTGAAGCAACAGTCTATCTCTGGACATCGAGAGCATGGCATCTGGCTATCCCCCCTCCGCCCCCCCCCATTGCAATCCAAGCCCTTGGATTCTGGCTTCCACCAGCCTCCCCTCGGAGGCCCCAAGGCCGCTCCTGAAGGGCCAAAGAGGCCTCTGGGAGGGAGGGGCGCTCAAAACAAGAGTTTTAGAGCTGAGAACTAGACCCACTCAAGACGAAAATGGCTTTTCTTTCATTCACAAAGGAGCAGCAGTTTTCCTCGGAGGAAAATCTGTGGCTTTGGGGCTTTTTGTTCAGGAAAGGAGAGGAGGGAGAGGGACATGACTGAGGTGTGTATAATTATCCCTGGGGTAGACAAACAGGGCAAGGAGAAGCTCTTCTCCCCTTCCCCAAATGCTAGAACTGGAGGGGATCTAATGGAAGTGAAGCCTGGAAGAATCAGGGGAGATGAAAAGGAAGTATCGAAGCAATTCAATGTTGGACTTTGTTAGCACGGGAGGGAATGGTGGCTACTAGCAGCGTGGCTGGCTTCAAAAACTGACCCGACGGATTCATGGGGATCCATGGCTCTTGGCCTGGGGGGGGGGTGTGGAGGCTGCCCGGAAGAGCCCCCACTGCTGGGAAAGCGGTGGGCTTCCGTGGCAGCTGGTCATGAGAACCAGGCAGCCGGACCGAGGGTCTGGTCCCATGGGGCACCACTTGTATTCATTCAATATGCAAATTTAACTTCAATCCTAATTAATAACTCCTCTGCATGTTTCCCTTTCATCGTATTAAAAATCAGAGTGCAGCACAGACTCCCCAGGGCCGGTAAGGACTGAGCAGTAGGTAAATTCTACATATAAGTAAATAAAATTAACACTCTGGATTTCTTGTCAAGCACAGCTAGAGGGCAGGGATGGCAGGGTGGCCTAGAGGTGGAGCTCTCGCCTCACCGTCAGGAGGCTGTGAGTTTGACACTAGGTGAAGGTAGATATTTCTCTCTCTGGGCACACTGAGAATATTATCTGCTGAACAAAACTCCGCATTGGCGACAGGAAGGGCATCCGGCCATTAAAACACTCTGTTCACTTCATTCAGTTGCCCAGACTCCACCCCAATGCAAGGGATTCTGGGGTCTTTAAAAGAGGATGGATAGCAAGGGGGCTGTTGCTCAAATCTTAGAATGGGTCAGAATTCTGCAAACTTGTTTTTTCCCTCTGCCAGCAAATGGTGAGAAACAAGGACTGACTTCTTGGCACAAGGACGGTGGCAGATTCGGGTCAGGGTGAGAACAAAAATAGTAGAAAATCTCCTGAGAACCATCCATAAGACACCCCCCCCCCTTCACGTTACAACAGAGAATGGATATATTTGATTGTTAATATTTTAACTGCAGCTAGAATTGTATTTGATGAAAAAATGGAAAAATGAGAAAACTCCAATAGAGGAGGTGATGAAGAAAATAATGGAATGGGCAGAAATGAGTAGATTTAACATTAGCAATTAGAGAGCAAACAAAAAAAGAATACTTTAAAATATGGGATTGATTTTGCCAATGGTTAGATCGAAAAATAGGAAATTGAAGTATAATATAATAGCAATGATATGTTATAATTGATTATTGTGGAATGAATTATAATATGAATTAAAATCAGTAAGAACCCAGATTTGCTCTAAGGATAGTGCAGATTTGAAACTAAAGTCTAATGATGATGTAATAATAATATAATATGACATGGAAAGTTGATCAATGTAATATGAATGCAAACTTAAATCTAAGAAGAAAAAAACCAGAGATATTGTGCACAAGAAATATGGACCAACTGACACACTTGTATGATTGAAAGGTTTTATCTGTTGTTTTTTGCTTGTGTTTGTCTAGGTTTGTTGCTGACAAATAAAAAAAACTTTTTATATATATAAAAAAAGACCCCCCTTCACAAGCACCCCCCACCCCAAGGGACGCTATGCGGCGCTGGTGAAGGGGCAGGCCTAGAAAGCGGGAGGTGCTGAGTTCTAGTCCTGCGTGAGCCCTGAAAGGCAGCTGGGCGACCTTGCAACCCTCTCCCTCCCTCAGCCCAGCCCACCTCACAGGGCTGTTGTGAGGGGATGTTCGCCACCTTCAGACAGTCCTTGACCTGTCACCCACCGTTCGTTTAGTGACGGTTTGAAATTGTGAGACTGGGTCCCGTTTTTCGCACAGCCCCGATTTCGGGGTGTGTGTGTGGGGGGGGGGGGGGAAGCCTCCATCCTCCAGTTGCCGAAGCGGCGCAAGGCGGAGGTGAGGGAGGCTTTCCGGGGAAGCCCCGCCGCCAAAGCTGCCCGCCTCGCGGAGAAACGCGCCCCGCCAGAGGCTCAGCCCGGCTCTTCTCGGGGCTTTTCCGCCCCGACCTCGCCCGCCGGACAGCAGCCCGGCTCAGCCTCGGCTCCTGGGGAGCGGCGCTTCGCCCTCCGGGACCCCGCAGGAGCCGGGCAAGGGGCTTGGCGGCAGGAGGAGTCCCGGCGGGGACCCCTCCAAGCGGGGGCGTCCCAGCCCTCGAGCCCCGCGCCCGCGCCCTCCGCCTCCCCACCGACCTGGAGTCGCTCCGGGCTCCTTCGCGCCCCGTCGCCGGCTGCAGTTGGCCCTTGGGCGGCCCCTCCTCCTCCTCCTGGCGCCCCTTCCCGGCCGGGAGACCCTCCGGCCCCGCCGCTCTGGCCGCGTCCGGGCGGGCGCTGGGTCGGTCCGCAGCCCGCGCGCCGCCGCCACGTGACCGCTCCGGCCAGGGCGGGGAGGGGAGGGGAGGGGAGGGAGGGAGGGGGGCGCAACTTCCCGTCCAGGCCGCGATGCCCGCTCAGCTCCCGAGAGGCCCCCGCCGCGATGGGGCTTCCCAGGGCTCCGGCGATGCGCCCGCCCGGCCAGGCTTCAACCTGCGCCGGAGCCCTCGGAAGCCCGCGCCAAGCCACCTGCCCGGCCCGGCCCGGCCCTGGAGCTGCACCCCGCAAAGGCTGGGGGTCCGGCCAGCCCCGCGCGCCCGCTGCGGCCCCGGCCCGTCCAGCGTCGGGCGCGGCGAAGGAGCGGGGCCGGCGCTGGGGGAGCCCGGGGGCCTCCGGGGCTCCTCTCTCCGGAGGGCGGAGAAGCGCTGGCGGCGGCCTTGGACAGGTGGGCCGAGGGCGGGTGCAGAGCGCGGGGCTCCCCTTGGCACGCGACCCGCCTCTCCCAGCCTGGGCCCCCTTCGCCTCCCAGGATTCCCCCGGCAGCAGCCCCAAGATGTGGGGACCCCGGCGCGCCTTTGCCCCCCTTTGGTGCCTCGCTGTTCCCAGGCGAGCCTCCCGGGCGGAGAGCGGGCAGCTCCTGACCTCTCGTGGCCGCCTGCGGGACGCACCCGGGCCGGCCTTCCTCGAACCGGGGCCGACGGGCAGCGCGGTGTTTTATGGCCCCTCCACAGAGCCCCGTTTTGCCTGCCCGAAAGTCGGCCTTCCGGCGTTCACGGGGCTTTTGGTGCTCGTTTAGCGGCGGGAGCTTTGTGTCCTGCACCGTTGATGCAAGGCGTTGGCTGGTGGGCTTTGTACGGCGTGCGAATCAGACGCATTTGTGGAGATAGTTGGGTGTCAGGGGATGTTGTGGAAACGGCGACATTGACGAAGGAATTTATCGAACTTTCTTTCGAACTGGAAATCGCCGCTGGGCTTCTTTGCTCGAAGCTGGGGACAGAAAGGAAACTGATTGTATGTTTCACGATGCGAATGCTCTTGTAAGTAGTATAGAGATGGCTTGAACTGTTGTCAGATCTAAAGCAAAAGGTTGCGGAGTTCTGTGTAATCTGCTGCACCAAAGAAAGTCAGAAAGTGGTTGAAAAGAGCCAAGAACTGGACTGCTTTTACACAAGGCTCAGGGCCTCTCAAGGTCCACGTGGATCCGCTGATAAATAGAGGGACTACCTGTAGTAGTCTACCATCACGACAGTTCAGTGGGCAGCCATGCAAAGTTACTGCAGCAGTGAAAAAGTGACTTATGGCCGTTTGCACTCTTATGACCACTGCAGCATCCCCATGGTCACCTGACCAAGATTCGGATCCTTGGCAAATGGTTCCTATTTATGATGGTTGCCGTGTCCTGGGCTCACCCGATCCGCTTTTGTGACCTTCTGACAAGCAAAATCAATGGGAAAGTCAGGTAGACGGAACAACCATGTTACTAAATAATTTCAATGATTCCCTTAACAACGGTGGCAAGAAAGGTCGTAAAATGGTGCAAAACTCACTTAACAAATATTTCACTTAATGACATACATTTTGGGCTCAATTGTCATTGTAAGTTGAGAACTTACCTGTACTTTGAAACCTTTGACGTGTCACTGACTTGCGCATTCATGGGGTTCTTTGATAAAGTTACTGGGGACCAGGTGAGAGAGAGAGAAAGAGAGAGAGAGGGAGAGGGAGAGAGAGAGAGCATCTGGGAGAAAATACTCCGGGTGTTGAAAACCTCTGAATGACGCTTCATCCATCAGCGTCTCCCAACAGTCCCACAAGCTGATCAAAAAATGAGGTGCTTGCTTGTCTTCACCTGGTGCTTCATCTCTTCCCCCAAATTCCTCCAAAATAACATCCTGAATCTTGGATGCATTCACATCGCTTGTGAAGTGGCCTAGGTTGCAAGATTATTTATTTTTAACCCACTTTATTATTGCAAATAACTCAAGGTGGGAAACCTATCCCATGCACCTTCCTTCCCCTATTATATTCCCCACAACCACCACCCTGTGAGGTGGATTGGGCAGAGAGAGAGAGAGGGAGGGAGGGAGGGAGGGAGGGAGGGACTGGCCCACAGAAACATCCTCACAGCTGCTTTTCTAGTTGAGATTAACTTTAATCCCATTTTTCAATTTCTTGGTGGAGTTTTTTTGTGGGTAAAACTGGACCAAAATAGGTGGTAGAATATCTGCTTTTTTATGTATTAACAACTACCAACATTTTTACTGTCTTCATGTATTGGTTATTTTTGTTTTCTTTTGAACACATCTAAATAATCCTTTAATTTTGAACATTTATGCTCAACCACCCTCAAGCTTTCCACTTTTCTGACACCAATTCAACAGCTCCAGCATATTTGTCTGGACTTCCCATTCCTGTTTTAATTTCCAGACCTTTCCTAAGATTTTAGGGGAGCCATGCTGGCATTTAGTTTTGGCATTTAGTTATTAAATTATCTTTGCCTCTTCTGTAATTTTTTAAAGTTTTTATGTTTTAATATTTCACTTGTACGCTGCCCAGAGTCCCTCAGTGAGAGAGAGGGGGGCAGATTCTACATTTGATAAATAAATAATCACATAAACAAAACGTCTGCATTTTCTCCTGGATGGAATTGTTTGCGATTGTGCTGCTTAATGTACAAGGAACAGGAGCTCCTTTTATCAGCGCTCTGGGTTGATTAAACTGTTTTTGAAGTCCACCACCTGGGTTCAATTACTCTTGGCTGCCGTTTCCTAGACCGAGGTCTCCCGGCCACCTGGTTCCCTTATCGCTTCTGGGATCCAAGGTTAAAATCAAAACCCAGCATGGCAGGGGCCCTCCATCCTCCCACTTCCTCAGCTGATGCCTTTTCTACTTAAGGGAGGGCTTCAAAACTGCTCCCATCACATGATCCCAGCCGGGCCCTATAGAGCCTCTTCCTCCAGCCAGGGCTCTCCTCCTTCCAAGGGGAGGGGAGGGGAGTGTCGGGAGCAGGGAGGGCTGTCCACACAGAACAGCATAATTGGAAGGGGCCTCGGAGATCTTCTGGTCCAGCCCCCTGCTCAAGCAAAGGACTACCATTCCGGACAGATGGGTCTCCTTGAAAACCTTCAGTGATGAAGCTCCACCACTCTGGCAGGCAAGCTACCGGATTGTTTCCATTGGCAGGAAATGCCTCAATTCCAGGCTTTCATGGCCTCCCGCCCTTACTTTCTTGTCCTGCCCTGCTTGTGAAGGGAGGAAGACCCCACCGTGGGACCATCCCCATCAGAGGCTGACAGACCGAAAGGACCCTCCTGCCGTTTCCTGCAGCCCAAACCCCCACAGTTGGAAGCAAGCAGGCCACCTGGAGCTCCAGCACGCTGCCCACCTCCTCCAGGTTTCTCCTCCAGGTGAGTCGCAGCATTGTGGATGGATTGGCAGGTCCTCCCGCCAATCACCCTGACCGGGTCAGGGGCCTTGCGTGGGAGGGCCGTGTCCTCCAGAAAGAGCAGGCCCTGCTGGCAGTGGGGCTGGTGTGGGGGGGACTGAGGTCTGGCTCAGTTCCTGACTGATAGCATTAGGTCTGGAGACTCTCCTGTCCTCTGAAGCAGGGCTCTCCAACCTTAGCCACTTGTAAGATTTTGGACTTCAACTCCCAGAATTCCAAAGGTGGCTGAGGAATTCTGGGAGTTGAAGTCCACAAGTCTTAAAGTGGCCAAGGTTGGAGAGCCCTGCTCTGGAGGGCAATGCCAGCTCCATTCCGCCCCAAAGATATTCTTCTATGGGTCACCTCCTCCATCCTCAGATAGCAGGTGAGGTGAGGAGTGCTGAGAGGCAGCATGATGACTTTAAATGCCAGAGTGACCCACCCTGGGGAGCCCCACGTGGGGTGGGAACCTCAAGCAAAGCAATGCCCCCTCCCTCACTGGCAGCCCCCCCCCCACTGAGCCCCCCCCCTTCCCGACAAAAGAAACACAACAGCTATTCTCTTTTTGGATAACTATATTGGTTTAAGAAAATACAGAAATACTGCACAGTCGCCGTTGGCAGGCCCCTCCCCCGACAGCATCCCAAATTAACAGCACAAGGAAAAAGGGAGGGGGGGCCTTCTCTGTAGAGCTGCTCCAGGTGGTGCCCTTTCCTAGAAGGACAGAGAAAGAGCCTGGCAAGCGGAGGTCTGGGGGCGGGGCAGCTGGAGCAAAGAAGACATTCACCCCCCCACCTCAATCAGCAAGCATCTGCACCAGGCAGGAACAAGCAGATGGCTGGCTTTATTTGGTGCCCCCTCCCCCCCCCATTAAAAGGCAGGTTTGCCATCCCCTGCGAAGGAGTCAGGGCCCCCCACCACCGCCATGGGGGCTCGATCCTGCCAGGGTTCCTGAGGAAAGAGGCAGCACTCAGAAGAGTTTTCAAAAGCCCCCCCCTCCCTCCAAGTGCAAAACAGATAAATGGCAGGAGAAAGAAAAGGGGGTGGGGGCAGGGGAGACCCTCGCAGGATCAGAAGTCAGAGAACCAGCGCCGCTTCCGACTCTGATCACAGCTGGAAGCAGAGCTGGAAGAACCGTCTACTCTGGGCCAACTGAACAGGACAGGCTGGGGGGTGGGGGAGGGGTTCAGGCTTGCCCCCCCCTCCCCCCCCAGACATCCACAGGCTGCCTCCAGAGCAGGGTCTCCAACCTTGGCCACTTTTAAGACTCGTGGACTTCAACTCCCAGAATTCCTCAGCCAGCAAAGTCCACGAGTCTCAAAAGTGGCCAAGGTTGGAGACCCTGCTCTGGAGAAGCTCTGCAACTCTTCCTCCTTCCTGGGAAGAAGCCAAAGCAGCAGAGTTGGGGAAAGTCCTCCACCCTCCCCTTGGTGAGAAGCCAAGCCCCTCCCCACAAGGGGGTTTATACCTGTTTCCCAGCAAATCCTCAAAGCGGAAGGGCCAAGAACAGCCCCTCCAAAGGAACCCAGGGGGCAGGGATCTGGCCCTTTTACACAAGAGATCCCATCATGGATCCTCTGGGGTGGAGCTGCCCAAGGAAGAGCTCCAGGGGTCAGGAGGCCAACTACCCATCATCAAAGGCTGAGGAGCATCAGGTTGAAGAAGATCACCTTAAGCCAGGGTTTCTCCACCTGGCCAACTTTAAGACAGGTGGACTTCCCCCCTCCCAGAATTCCCCCAGCCAGCACAGGCTTCAGGTAAGGCTCCCAGTCCCAAACCTCACACAAGAACTTAACCTGGACCTCGAGGCACCCAACGGGGCTGCTTGGTCTCTGCTCCGAGCCCAGGAGAAGACGTGGGCCTCCTGGGGGAGCAGAGTGCCCCCCCCCCGTTTTGGACAGCATAGCTGGCACCCCCCTCTCTCCCCACCCCCCACCCCCACGGCCAAAAGGCCTCAGCTCTGCTTCAGAGGAGGAGCCGGAGGCCAAAGAGCCACATCTCCCCCCGGAGTGGGACGCTGTGACTAGAAACCCAACAAATCCCACCACAGGGGAGTTGACGGCACTTTTCTCCAGCCGTTCTTCACTGTTCTGGAGCCCCGGAAAGCAGTCCGAAGGCCCGACACAGGGAGCCCACTTCTACACCCCCCACCCCCATGGCAAGGCACTCTAGACATGCTCAGGCACCGTGTGCCATTTGTAGGGTTGGGCAAGGGGCCGGGCGCAGAGATCAGCATTGGCACTGAAGCAAAGCAGGCCAAGAAGCAACTATAAAGCAGGGAACTCCAACCGTGGGCACTTTAAGCCTGGTAGACTTCAACTCCCAGAATTCTTTGCTGGCTGGGGAATTCTGGGAGTCGAAGTCCTCCAGGCTTAAAGCGGCCCAGGTTGCAGACCCCTGATCTAAAGGCAGATTCTCTTCTTACAAAGAGGACATGGAAGGCCACGTGCAAAAACAAAGTGCTTCCCAACTTTTCCACGAAACATTCCTCGAAGCAAAGAGGGGCTGTAAACTTACATTTCCCTCTTAAAAACTGTGAAGTTTGGACAACGGAATAGGCTTTTTTTGCAGGGAGAATGAAACCAAATTTTGTTTAAAAATTTTAAAGTCGTCCTGAATTGGAACCAACAGGGGGAGGGGGGGCTCCCTGAAACACCTGGCTTTTTTTGAAGAGAGAGCAATGTAGAGCAGATATTTTTAGAAGTTCTATATCAAGGGCCTTCAAACTTGACAAGTTTAAGACTCGTGGACTTCAACTCCCAGAATTCCTGAACTAACATGCCTGGAGGAGGAATTCTGGGAGTTGAAGTCCACGAGCCTTAAAAGCTGTCAAGTTTGTAGACCCTCTGATCTAAGGGTAATTTGGATTTTAATTCAAGAATCCCTTAATTAGTGCCTCTTAAAGTGTTTTAATGCAGGTATTAAACAACCTGATTTGAGCTGGAGTGGATTAAATTCACGTCTCTCAACCTTGGCGATTTTAAAGCGGGTGGACTTCAACTCCCAGGATGCTGCAGTCTCCCCCCCCCCCAATAACTAGCCAGGAGAATTCTGGGAGTTGAAGTTCATCCATCTTAAACTTGCCAGAGTTGAGAACCCTAATCGGGGACATCCCCACCGCCATGTATCACTGCAACCCAAAATGGATTCAGTATGGAAGCCTCCCTCCCATTTTCAAAATGTAAACAAAACTCTTGGCTTTGTAGTGTCTTCAAAAGAGTTGGACTCTTTTGCTCAAGTGCATCATGGATTGCTGGGGAGCAAGGCAGGAATTAACCATAGTTAGTTCGTTAACTATGTAACTATGTAACATAGTTAACACCCCACACAGGAAGATGGTTAAGTGCAACACATTTAAGGAGTTTACCCTGGAGCAGTGTTTCACAACTTTAAGATGGGGGGGGGGGGGCGCTGGCTGGGGAATTCTGGGAGTTGAAGTCCACCCATCTTAAAGTTAATGAAGTTGACAAACACTGGCCCAGATGAAGAAAAACCTTTTGAGATTTTTTTTTCGTTTTTCAAAAAGAAAGCTTTGGTATTCAAGGACACACACACACACGTACACACACACACACGCACATACGCACGTACCATGCCTATTTGCACGTTCCCCCTTACTAGAAGGAAAACATTAAAATTCTAGGACTTCTTTTCTTTTTGGCAACAATACATCACAATCTCTTTGGCAGGGCTCCTTTTAAACTTTTGCGATAGAAAAAAGACCTCCCCAACCCCCTTAAAAAACCCTGAAGCATCTTTAGCGTATTTATATATAGAGAGATATATAGAGATATATAATAAAGTATAAATTCTTGCATAGAAAATAACTTTTTTTAAAAAAATGGTTTCCTCTTTTTCTGAGCATGTAAAGGACAGAGAGCTTCATAAAGCAGGCTTTGAGTGCATGTCGGGGAACGTCGGAAGATTACATGATGCTGCAGTTCGAAGGAACCTAAGCGGGGGGGGGGAGAGAGAGAGAAGACAGACTTACAGAGCTGGAAGGAACCCCCAGAGGTCTTCTAGTCCAACCCCTGTTCAAGCAGCAGACCATATACCATGCCAGACAGGACATGCACCCCTGGGCACAAAGCCAACTTTGAGCCTGGTGGGATTTGAACTGCCAAGTTGTAGAGGCACCTGGCAATCAGCAGAAGTAGCTTGCAGTACTGCACTCTAACCACTACACCACAGAATGCAGCCTGTCAGGGTTTTCAGCCCACCCACCCCATACGTGCTGTTCAGCGGGGACCATCCCAGGCTTTCTTGCCCCTGGCAATCCAAAATGCCCTGGCTGAGGAGTCCTGTGTGGCACAGGAAGCTCTGTGATGCACACAGCCAACTCTCTGCCAGCCTGGAAGCGTCTTAAAGCCCCGACACACCGTCATATGTGTCATGCCCTCCCCAGCAACAGGAGGAGGAGGGAGGGCCACTCCCAGTTGGAGGGCTCCCACCACAAAGCCGCCTCCTCCAGCCCAGGGTCCCATATGCCCGCTGGGACTGACCTGCTGGCGTGGGGTGGAGCTGCCCAGGATGTAGGAGCGGGGCAGGAGGCTCTCCCCGAGGTTGGTGCCTCCACTGCGGTAGCTGCGCGTGATGGTCAGGCTGGAGGAGGAGGATCCGGTAGACATGGTGCTGGTGCCCACATTCGTGGCTCCAGAGGACTTCTCTGCCGGCTGCCCGCACGTCCCACACAACACCGTGCGGGAGCGCAGGTTGTACTCGCCCGGATCTCCGCTGCCGCTGCAGTGGCTCTGCAGAAGGAAGGAAGAAGGTTGTAAAAGAAGCAAAGCTTGGTGCCATCCGGGCCGAGACCCAATCTGGACTGGAGGTGCTGGATTCGTACCTGTGGGCTTCTTGGCGCTCTGTGAACTTGGATGTTTTATTACCAAACTAGGCAACTTCATCAGCACACTGAAGATGTTACCCAGTTGGGTCGTGAAACATCTGTGAGAAAACCACCAAGCCCCAAGAGCTCCAAGGAGCCCTCAGGTCAACCCTGAGCTAAAAATGCTCCTTCTATCAGATTCCTATTTTGCAACCCTTTTGACTCTGGCTTGTCTGGGACTCTGGAACCCACGATGCCTTCTTAAAAAATGGCCCAGTGTAGAATATACATTACATTGATTTATTCCAGAAATAAAAGATTACATCTGGATTGAAGCTAAACACGTTTCTCTTTAACAGGCTTGTTAAATTCACAGGCCTGTTAAATGTGAGCACGTTGACCAGCTGAATACTAAACTGGATTTCCAACGTGGTCTGAAGTGTCCAATACACACAAAGGCAACACTTCTGTTATTCCGATTTCAGGTTTGGATTAAGAGATGTTTATTTTGTATTTTTTTAAGTGGCTGTGGATGCTGGGAAGATTCCATCCTGAGTTCACCTGGCATCATTTCCAACCACTCTCCCTACAAAGGGACAGGCACCCAGAAGTGACTGAGTCAGTGACACGGGTGGCATGTGCATTTAATTAATAAAACAAACGATAAATAAATAAGTACTGGCTTTACTAACGTTCTTTGTCATTTTGTTCAAAGAAGAAGGGGTATATAGATATTTCAGAAGCGCCTGCAAGAAAGCAAGCAAGCTCAGAGAACACCAAGGATCCCTCGCTTCAACTCTGAGCTACCAATATCCTCTTTTATTGGTATAAAGATTTCAATTTGTACACCTGAGAATAATTAAAATAATTTATAAACACTGAAGATTATTTCACATATATGCTTGCTTTTATTGCTATTTTTTGGAGGAAGTCCTTTTTATCCTCTGAATGCACTCTTAATCTCAGTTGCAGACTAACGAAAAAAACAAATTCTCCGCAGAGCATGATTTTAAAAAATCAGCTTCAGAGGAAGAATTTCTCCCATGGGAGGTTTGTATCTAAATAGTGGTTTTATCTACAACGAATATATACATACACATACTTTAGTCAGACCTCAAACAAACAGCAATCAGCAATTACAGCAGGGAAGCACACACAGAGAAAGAGATACACCCCAACAGGGCCTCTTCTTATTACAGCTCTTAAAGTGATATCAGCCCAAAAACCTTGCTGTCTCATTCCTAGCATTACATCATTATAACAGCTGGTCAGCTCTTGAATCATCACCCTGACATCCTTGCCCCACAACCAAAGCCGTTTGCATTTTTGAAAACCACCCCAAGTGCTGCTGAATTGTGTTTGTTCCCCATTTGAACCCAGCCCTCAGGAGGTGGGCAGAGGTCTTCCTGTGCCCCTCCCCCCCCCCAAATAACTCACATGGTGATGGTGGCCGTGGATGCCATCCTCATCATCCTCTTCATCATCATCATTAACAACAATCGTGCGCACCAACTTCCGCATGGCCACCTCCTGCAGGGAGGGAGGGAGGGAGGGAGGGAGAAACGGGGGAGGCTTCATTCTGGTCCACCCCAGCTCAGGAGGATTTGGGAGGGAAACAGCCAGGAAAGCAGGCAGACAGGAAGAGGGGCTCAGGCCTTGGCACCCTCAGCCAAGCTCCGGGCCACACCAACTGCGTTTCCCCATACCAGGAGAGGAAAGCCCCTTCCCCACTGGCACCAAGAAAAGGGCCAGGATGTGTCCACTGACACCCTCCCCTTGTTAATCCATGGGGTCCCATGTGCCGCCTCCCCCTTGCTATAATTGTTTTGACAGGCTCTTGAATTGTTTCAAAATTAAATGGGAATCAAAAGAGTCACAATAGCATCATCTGGATTTCCAGAATTTATGTAGGGGGAAGGGGCATTAGGGGGAGGGGGCCCCTCATCTGATGAGGAAAAGAGGCAACTGAGAGGGGCAAAGTGGAGCTAGCCTCTCCCCAGCCATTTTACAATTATGCAGCCATCACAGTCTATTTTTTTGTAATTATAACTCCTCCTATATTTCTAATTATTTTTCTCACTCTGTTTGTATTGTATTTGGAGGCTGTCCAGGGTCAGTCCGGACAGAGTGATTAATGACACAATCCAGAGTTAAGTTAATTGAATGAATTGAATAGAGTTTTGTCTCCTTTCCAACGTCAAGGTTGGACCCCTTTGCGATGGGGTCTTCCCACCCGCTCACCCCTGAATCCCACCCGCCTTACCTCTCCACTGGAGGTGAGCAGGGCTGTGCGCAGACTGTCGCCGGAGCCCCACGAGCTTTGGTTCTTCCAGACCATGTCCGTGGGGGGGTTGTGGGACACCCCCGCACCAGCAGCCCAGATCTTGCAGGAGAAGGAAGAGAAGAAGAGGCTGATCCCCCTTTCAGGACACGGGGGGGGGGCAGCGTGGGGGGCTCCTCCTGGCATCTCGCCTCCCCTGCAGCTTTTCCCATCCGGGGATTCCCCGACCAGTCCTGCCCGCCAAGCCCACCGTTGCTGCTCACCGTGACCAGCTGGTTGGCCTTCAAGGTGAATTTGGGAGGGAACCTGTAGCAAATGGGGGCGTCTTCTCCATTCTGGCGCTTGATCTGCCAGTTTCCCAGTGACTGGTCCTGAGGGGGGCACAAAAGAGAAGCCATGGTGGCATCTACAGGGGCTTCGGGGGCCCAAGAGATGCCAGGTGGGTTGGGGGGGCAGGAAGTGATTAAGTGGTTAGTAGAGGGAGCGAGCATAAGTGCACGAACATGCCTATTGTCCCCGTCATTGTATTTTTATTCTTTTATTCTGTTCTCGTTTTTGTTTGACAAATTCAAATAGACAGACAGGCAGGGCAGGCAGACACAAAGAGTAGATAGAAAGATATAGATTAGATAGAAATAGATAGGATTAGATAGGGTTAGGGATTATATAAGGAGGATTTCACATGGGAATGTATACTGGCACTTAGTTTAAAATTGCTGGAAATTATTTTAGAATTATGTAACTATATACTGTGTGTATATATATAATTGTATGTGAATTATGCTGTTCTGAACCCTTATATTGGAGGATTAAAAATGGGATATATTAAGAAGTTATTTTAGCAACTTCAGGGAGTGTACTTTAAAATATATATGTTTTAAAATATACAGTTGATTATTTAATGTTAATATGTTTAAAGTTGGAGAATGAATTATTAAATCAGATAGATTGAGGGGATATACCATGTGGATCCTAAATATATTGGTTTTTATTTTATTCTTTCTAGATTATTGATTATATAATTGGCCTAGGAAAACTTTAGGATAACAATGATGTGTAATGTTGAATAAAATAGGTGGTAAGCTAAAAATGGAAATAATAGGGAATAAATAACTGGGAATCTATATGTGGATGAAATGATATTGATATTGAATTGATGAATTGAAATATGAAATGGAAATTTAAAAATGAGTGAAATGGACAATGATTATGAGATGATATGATACAAGATTGGTGGAAATGAAAGTATGATTATGTACAAGTGTTATAATCTGGAACCACACTGCTCATGTAAAGAGATGTATAAAATAAAAAAATAAAAAACTTTTTTGAAAAAAAAGATAGGTAAGATAGACAGATAGATGATAGATAATGATATAGATAGATAGATGATAGATAGATAGATAGATAGATAGATAGATAGATAGATAGATAGATAGATAGATAGATAGATAGATAGATGATAGATCTGGAGTCTTCAAACTTGATAGCTTTAAAACTGGTGGACTTCAACTCCCAGAATTCTTCCTCCAGTCACCTTAGCTCAGGAATTCTGGGAGTTGAAGTCCACAAGTCTTAAAGCTATCAAGTTTGAAGATCCTTGCTCTATTAGTTCTTTTTAGTTTTTATGTTGCTTCTCCAAAAGTTTAACAAAGTTGTATACAAAAACGTTCTGCATCCCCGGCTCTCTGAAGCAGAGAAGGCAGCCTGGATCCTGCCAGCTCCTTTGGCTATAGCCAAAATCCAGCCATCATCACACAGCTCACCATCGCAAACTCAAGGAAACCTCTCAAGGTGCTCAGAGGGCTGGCAAGAAAGGGGAGGGGGGGCTCAGCTCAAAAGGACACAACAAAACCTAAATTGCAGGTCCTCTCTGAGCTTGACGGTTTTCTTGCAGATGCTTCATCAGTGATAGGAGGGATGGGGGTTTGCAGGGGAGGAGGAGGAGGAGGAGAAGAGGAGGAGGAAGAGGAGGAGGAGGAGGAAAGGAGGAGGAGGGGGGAGGAGTAGGAGGAAGAGGGGAGGAAGAGGAGGAAAAAGGACTGTGGGGGCCTTGGTGCTCTCTGAGCTTGGTTATTTTTCTTGGAGATGTTTCATGACCCAGCTAGGGAACATCATCAGACCAAACACATCCCCTCTGACAGGCAACACCCAGATAAGCAGGGATTGACACCAGACTTACAAGCAGAGACAATCCTTCAATCAAGGAACCACCAAGGAGAAACACCCCCCCCCCCCCGGAATCCCTGGCAGGGCAGGCTTCTGTCCACATGCAGAGAGCCAACCCCACTTCCTTCCAGCATTGATGATTGATCACGGAGTTGGCATTTCAATCAAGAAGCAAATAAGCACAGCTGCCCCTCCCCTCTCCCCCCTCACTTCCCTCTTCCACCCCATCATACGTTTAGGGGGCCACCTTAAAAAGAGGCGGGGGCCGCACCCTCGGCTCTCACAAGGACACGGCTGCCTCTTGCAGGCCCACTGGGGGCAGGGTCTGTTGGGGCCCCCCAGCCCCGGGAGCAAATGGCTTCCTCAGCCCTCCTTGGCCCAGGGGTTCTGGGCAGGCAGCACACCCACCTCATTGGACTTATTCCTCAGCCGGACAAACTTGCCCTCCAGGTCCACCTCCTCCACGGCCACGCGGCCACTGGTCCGGGCATGCTGGGAGAAGCTGGTGCGGCTCTCGCCGTCCTCCAACTTCCTTTTCTTGGTGGAGCTTTGCCCGGAGGAAGAGATGCGGATGCGAGAGCCACTCTTCTGGGAGGAGGGGCTGGGAGAAAGGCGCAACCTGGGGAGGGGGGCAGAGAGGCAGAGGGATGCACCTGTGCTGTCCCCAGAGAGCCAAAGGTTTCCTTCCAGAGGGCTGCAGTGCCTGCCCCCTCCGTGCCCAGGGAAGGGCCCAAGCCAAGAGGACCTAAAAGGGCCCCCAAATGCTCACCCCAAAGGAGGGGCAGCCAGGCAAACCCCAGACCTGCCCAAGTCTGAATCGGATCACTGTCCGTCTCCTGACACCCAAGGAGGGAGGGGACCTTTTCCCCACAGACCCTCTGGGGCCACACCTGAAGATCCCAGACTGCCTGCCCCGCTTGGCCTGCCCAGCTTGGCCGGCGAAGTGGGCCCACGCCGCCGCCCCCACCTCTCCTCCTCGCCCTCCAGGAGTTTGCGGTAGGCGTTGATCTCCATATCCAGGGCCAGCTTGATGTCCAGCAGCTCCTGGTACTCGTCCAGCTGCTGCTGCATGCGGGCCCGCATCTCGGCCATCTCCCGCTCCTTGTCCGCCAGGATGCGGCGGCTGGTATCCCGCTCCCTGGCCAGGGAGTCCTCCAGGTCCCGCAGCTTCGCCTCCTTGGCCGCCAACTGGGGGGGGAGGCAAGAGAGGGGCTGGGGCCCTGGATGGGGAGAGGGGCGAGAGGCCCCCAGCCCCAGCTCTTTTCACCCCACCCGAAAGGGCAAGCAGGGTCTCCTCCTACAGCAGGGCTGCCAAAAGATACATCCCGTCGTTGACCCCCCCAAAAAAAGATTGCAAGGGGGGCCCAGGGGAAGTGCCCCCCCCTGCTTGCCAGCTTGCAACGCTGCAACGTCCTCCCTCAGGGAGGGAACAGCAGAGGGAGGGGGGCCTGTAAGGAAGCCGACAGGATGTTGCTCCACTTCCGACCGTTCTGTCCATTGCCTGATTTTATCCAGCTTTTTTGTTAAAGCAAATTGTCGTGGTCGTTAAGTGAGCCGTGTAGTCATTAAGGGAAGCGGGACTTCCCCCAATGACTGCTTGCTGGAAGCCAGCCAGGAAGGTCCCCCAGGGTGATCGGGGACCCAAGGAAGCTGCAACCGTGGTAGATCCATGCCGGTTGCCCAGTGCCCAATTTGGAACATGGGACAGCAGGGACACCGCGACCGTCATAAGGGTGAGGACTGTTTCTCAGTCTCTTTTTATCCCAGGGCCACCATAACATAGAACAGCCACTGCCTGTAGCCCCAAATTTTCACAAGGGGACCCAGAAACAGGCACCACAAAGCGAGTCGAAGCACCTGGACGGCCTTTTCCTGCTCACGGAGCCAAAGAGGCCGATTTCCCACCTGGAGACCAGCGGCCCCTCCTCCCACCCGCCAGGCCCCCTACCTGCTTCTGCAGCTGGCTGAGCTGGGCGGAGAGGCTGTCGATGCGGATCCGGGTCTGCTGAAGCTCCTCGTGAGCCGCCCCGGCCATGTTGCTGTTCCTCTCGGCCGACTGCTTGGCGTTCTCCAGCTGCAAACGAGCAGAAGCCGCTCGGGAGGCGGCCGAGGTTGGTGCATTGCTAAGGGGCTGGTCCTCAAGGCTGAGCCCCCCCAAGGGCAAGGCCCCCTCTGCCCCAGTCCCCCCACCTCAAGGGCCGCCCTCCTCTGAAGGCTGCAATGAGGGAGAGCAGGTCGGCTTCTCTGCACTCCAGAAGCCCTGGAAGGGAGGGGGCAGCAGAAGTGGGCCAGCACGGGGATGATGGGAGTGGGAATCCAACCCCCCCCAGGGGTGTTACCTTGGCCGCATAGGTCTTCTCCAGCTCGTCCTTGTAGAGCTTGACCTGGGCCTCGTGCTGCCCACGGAGGTCCTGCAGCGCGTCGGCCAGCTTGCTCTCAAACTCGCGCTGGCGCCCATTGTCGATCTCCACCAGGCGCGTCTCGTGGCGGCGCTTGGTTTCACGGAGCTCCTGCGGGGGGGGACAGCGGGTGAACAGGGCATCCCAGGACTGGCAAGGAGGCACAACAGCCCCCCTCCCGACTGTGACCCGTCCCCCCCCCAAGCCCCAACCTGCAGCCCCCGCCATCCAGCAGCTCCTCTGGGGGGCCATTTCCAGAGGGGAGAGAAAAGGCTGCAAGACGATGCCTTACACCAGGACTCCGGCAGTTCCCCCCATTTAAATCATGGGTCTCGAGCCAAACTTCCAAAACTTCAAAAGGATTTATTGGGAGTTAAAATGTCCGGCACTGCCTGGGTGGAGCCGACTCTGAGACACATCATTCATTGTCACCCTTGACCCTGGTTTTCCCCCCACCCCCTGGTGTATCGTAATTCATATCCTCCAATGGGACACGTCCATAGCCCAGTTAGATTTTTGCTGGGCCGACTGCCTGCCCCAAGGCAGGGTGGTGAGTTCAAGTCTCCCAGCCCATGGAAAGCCCATCGTTTAGGCTTGGAAGATTAATTCGTTATTATTACTGAAATGGCTTGAAACATGGTGAAACGTAAAGAAATGGGGGGGGGGGGCAGAGTTGCATGCCACTGTACAGACAGTCCTCGACTTACAGCCACAATTCAGCCCAAAATTTCTCTTGCTAAGGGAAACATCTGTGAAGTGAATTTTGCCCCATTTTTGAGCTTTCTTGCCACAGTCATTAAGCGAATCCCTTCACGATTGAACAACATGGTCGTTAAGTGAATCTGCCTTGGACTTTGCTCGTCAGAAGGTTGCAAAAGTGGTGACCCCGGGGATGCCGCAGCTGCCATACAGGGGAAGCACAGTCACAAATCACTTTTTTCAGTGCCATTGTACATTTTGAACGGTCACTAAATGAACCGCTGTAAGTCTAGGACTGCCTGTACTGAAAAAAAAAGGCGTCGGTCTCCATCTCTTCCTTTTCTAACTTTTGCTTTTCCTCTCTATTTTTATTCTATAATGAAACTTAACAATGAAATTTATTTCAGAATGGGGGGGGGGGCTTTTACGGAGAGAGACCCCAACTCAACGTAAGGAGGAATTCCTGGCCATCAGAGCCATGAAGCAGCAGAGTCCCTTCCCAAGCTGAGGCGGAGCAGGATTCCCGCCCTAGACAGGGCTGGGCTAGATGACCTCGAAGGGACCCCTTCTGGGTTCTGGGACTCACCTCGCTGTAGATGTTCTTCTGGAAGTCCAGCTCCTCCTTCAGGGTCTGCAGCCTGTTCTCTGCATCCACCCGCCGCAGCATTTCGTCCTGAAGCTGCTTCTTGACGTCGGCCAAGGCCACCTCCAACTGCAGGGGGACAAACGAGGGACCCCCGTCACGCCCAGAAGGGACAGCGAGTGGCCCCAGACCCTCTGGCCGCCTGGCTGGGGAAGGGGCACGTTGCAGGAAGCGGCTCTGACCAGGCCGGACGCACAGCGTCTGTCTCCCAGGCGCCTCTCTAGACCAGGGAGGGCGAACCTTTTCCACGTTACATGCCAAAAGTGTGCCTGACCCATGATGCCCTGCGCGCGTGGCTCTCCCTGCCTCCTGCGCACCATGCGCCTCTGTGCATCCATGCGTGACACCTCCACCACCGCACACCTCTGTGCATGTGCACACAACCCCCTCCCAGCATGGCGCACGCCTCTGCTCATGCGTGCACGTCTCCCCCCACGCATGCGCAGCAGATACCCGACAATCAGCCGGCTGGTGGGCGCCGCGCACACATTTGCAGTGGGGCTCTTCTGGGCCACCCGTGATGGTGAACCTTTGGCCAGAGGTGGAAAGAAGAGCCCTCTCCCTGGGCCGGCCGCTCTTCTGGTCTCTGACGTGCACAGGTGTGCCAGCCAGCCGGTCCCCAAAACCAGTCCGTTTCCCGGTCATTTCCAGGCCGTTTCAGGGCTGTTTTCTGGGGTGTTTTTAGGCTGCTTTTAGCCTGAAAAACAGCCTGCAAATGGGACAAAAACTGCCCCCCCAAATGCCACAAAAGCAGGCATGCGCATACCGACCAGCTGGGCTTCAGTTTTCTGGCACTCCGGCACACAGACATGCACACACATTCTGGTTTGGGCATTGGGTGCCGAAAAGGTTCACCATCACTGCTCTCGAGGAGGGGCCTCCAACCATGGCCCCTTTAAGACTGGTGGACTTCAAGTCCCGGATTTGCTGGCTGAGGAATTCTGGGAGTTGAAGTCCACCAGTCTTAAAGGGCCCCTGCTGTAGACCCCTCGACGCCCAATGTGCCTGCCACACCACCAGCTGCCCCATGCTCCCAGAAACATCAGAGGGGTGTGTGTGTGTGTGTGTGTGAGCCCGATCCTCTTATGGCCTGGAGTTCACAAGCCATCCATCGATCCTAACGGAAGCTTCTCTCCATCCAGGCCTGCCATCCCCTTAGAGCTTAAATCTGGCCCACGCAGCCGGTCTGGAAACACCAAAGGACCGGCCCGTGGTGCCTCTGCTGGCCAAAAAGGCCCATGCGAGGCTCCCCCACGGCCCGTTTTCGGCTGGCAGAGTGTTGCAGGAGGCGCCCACCCTGTCTCCCCCGCCTCCCCCCGCCTGCCAGCCCATGGAGGAGAACTACAAGAAATCCACTTTGACACCCCTGTCTTCGAGGCTGCAGAGAGTGAAAAACCTCTGGACTTTAGAGGGTCTAAAGTAGAAGGAAAGCCAGCTTCATTTGGGGGGGGGGGGTGAAGGCGCCAGACTAGCAACCAGGAGTTCTAGTCCCGCCTTACGCACAAAAGCCCCTGGGAAACTTTGG
>BLBF01000081.1:1833167-1893502 GCA_015471245.1 Laticauda colubrina
TCCCGCCTTACGCACAAAAGCCCCTGGGAAACTTTGGGCCAATCAACCAACAGGAGGCTGGGAGTTCTAGTCTGACCTTCAGCATGAAAGTTGGCTGGGTGACTTTGGGCTGGCCCTTCTCCCTCAGCCCAGCCCACCTCACAGGGTTGTTGTGCTGGGAAAAATAGGAAGGAGGAGTAATTTGGCATCTTGGCCAATTTGAGTTGTTTATAATCATAAGAAAGGCAGGATATAAAGAAATAAAACGATAGAAACAAACCAACCAACAGAAAATGGGCAGGGAGGCATATCCCTGGCTGGGGATGATGGGAGCAAGACTCCACACACCCGGTTCCTCTTAAAGGGCAGTGAATGGAGGGGTCCAACTTCCATTCCTCCTCTCTGCCTTGGCAAATGGTTGGACTCCATCGCCTCCTGTTGGCCTCACCTGGTTCCTGCAGAGATGAGCTTTTCCAGCCCAGAGAGGGTGGAGGGACCCTGCACCTACCTGCATCAAAAATGGGCCACGCAGAGACTCCTGGGAGGGAGGGGAGGGGAGGGGTGGGTGGGGCCAGCCAGTGGGTTCAAATACTGGTTCGGCAAACCAGGTGCAAATTTAACACGCGCTTCGCCCGAATGGGTCGAATCCCACCCCTGGGGAAAACCCCCAAAGACCACCAGCCTGCCTTCAGTTTTGGAAGCCGAATAAGGGCAACCCATGAACCCTGGCTCTGCCCTCTTCCTTGGCCTTGGTTGGCAATGTGCAGGAACAGGAGCTGGCCCATGAAGGACGTGAAAGGCTCGTGGAGGGGAGGGGTCCTAGCAGAAGGACCCCTCCCCTCCTGCACAAGAGACATTTACAGGCATCGTCTACCTTACAAACTCATCCCTCCCGGTATCCTTTGGGACCGGTAGTCCAAAGATGGACCTGGGATGGAAGAGAAACAGGACCCCTCCCATCTCAAGCCCCCCCCCCAAGAGGGACTGTTGGAGACCCTCACAGGTGTGCCCGGCCTACCTTGGCCAGCTGGCCTCTGAGGTCACGGACTTCAGCCTCCAGGTTGCGCTTCTCCCCCAAGGCAGTGGTGAGCGCAGCCTCTTTGGAGTTGAGCAGGGCCTCCACATCCTTCAGGCGGGCCTGGGCGGCAAGCAGTTCTCCTTCCTTCTTGGTGTTCCTGAAAGGAGAAGGTGCAGCAATGGGTCAGGAGGAATCAGCCTTCCCAGCATCCCTCAGAAACACCAGAACATGAACCAGAATTGGAACCCGAACCCAGGCCCAGAGATAAAGAGAATGACTCCACTCACACATCTCAGCAATTCTTTGCTTGCTGATATGTACCCTATGAATATCATTAAGTGTTGCACCTTATGATTCTTGACGGATGCATTTTTTTCTCTGTATGTACACTGAGAGCATTTGCACCAAGACAAATTCCTTGCGTGTCCAATCACACGTGGCCAGTGAAGAATTCATTCATTCATTCAATCACTAAGTAAACCAAGACAGGTTCATATGTGAGTAGAACTGCAATTTCTGGGAATCTGGCGCCCCCACTTGGCTATGCTGATGATTGCCTAAGATCTTGTGGGCGCCACCTGGAGGCAACAGGTTCTAGAAATTTTGAATTGGTTTGGACCAAAACTAATGAATTAATGAAAAACTTTGAATTAGTTTGGACCAAGCTTTTAAAGCAATCGATGCCCCATCCAGAGAAGGACTACCTTTCATCTGTGGGACCGGCTATTTGGGCTCCCTCACCAGGAAGGGGAAGAAACTGATCAAAAGCAAATCTGGCTCAGTTGCTCACAACCCAACAAATGCTATTGAGATTCCTTCAAAACTGGGTGCCTGTATGAGGCCAACTCTGACATACGTAATTTACAGCTATCTGTGACCCTGTTTTCCCCCTGAGTGCGCCATAAATCAGATTCTCCAATTAAGTACCTTCACAGGCTGGGTGTCATCAATCACGTTCTCCAATCGAGGATACAATCTTTGTAAGAATAAATGTTGGAATGTACTTCTGGTTTTAAACTCCCGCACTGCTCCTCCAGATTTCCCCCCTCCCCTTATTTATGGCAACTCTATAACAGGCATAGGGATGCTTTATGAGTTGACACAATGCTTTGTATCCCAATATCCCACCTCTGCAGTTGGTGATGATAATCAACTAAGAATTTGTGCCAATAGAGAGAATAGTTGTGGCTCAGGGCTCGACTGGGAGGTCTCTGATGCTCTCGGAGCTTCTCACTGGAGAACATCCTAAAAGTGGCCAAGGTTGAGGAACACCAGGGTCTATCCCAGTGATGGCAAACATTGCGTGCTAAGAGTGTGTGCATGCCAGGCCCATGATGCAATGCGTGCAGAACTCCCTTTGCCCTCCTGCACATACGTGCCACATGCCTCTGCACATGCAAGCAGGAACCCCTGCACACCTCTGTGCATGTGCATGCACCCCCCTGGCACAGCACATGCCTCTGCGCATGCATGCACATCTCCTCTGCGTGCATCTCCCCCCACGCATGCACAGCAGATACCCAACAATCAACTGGCTGGCGAGGGGGCCAACGCGCATGAGCAGTCTGGGTGACCTCCCACTTCTGGGACGCGTGCCATAGGTTTGCCATCACGGGCCTATCCTGCCTGGCATTGTTCAGCTACACTCACCCTCAGGCAGAACTTCAGTGTATTTATAATGGCATTAAACAGGCCAAACATTTTATTACATCAACTGTCTGGAGATGGGAAAAGTCAAGCAGGATAGAAACGCAGAGATAAAAAAAGACCCGTCAACGCTGTTGAGGTAATTCCCCATTAGGAGAATGAGCGCATACAGGGAGACGTATAGAGAGTAGTGTTGGAATAATACACACTCAGTACACAGATACACTGTACAGTTAATGAAGGTTTTTACTTCCAGAAAGGTTTAAGCAAAGTCCAAAATGAGTCCAAAAGTCATTCACAGGTTAATCAGTCAGTTTTTCAATCCGGGGATATTCCAGTAACAAAGTCCAGTGTCAAAAACAGTTAAGTATCAGACTTACATTAAATCCAGTAATATCAGTCAATTCGGAAAAATGGAGTAACGGCAATACTCTCCAACAGAAGGAACACTCAGACACACTCTCTTCTGAGACTAAGACTAAACAACCCAGGTTTCTGGCTCCATCTTATGGCCGTTTGAAAAACCACACCCAATTGCATGCTCTTGCATTCCCTTAAAGAGATAGTACTAAAATGTCTATACTGGTTTATATATTTCTAACCCAAATACCTGTTAGGAGACTCATATTCCTAACAAACGCCATACTCCAGAACAAAGGACTCCAACCTTGGCAACTTTTAAGACTTGTGGACTTCTGGCAGTTGAGAGCCCTGCTCCAGAATGCTTAAACTCAGCCCTGGATCCCGGGGATGAGGGGGTTGTGCAACTCACAGAAAAACTATGAAGCCAGATGGGAGGTTGTTGTGTGGGTCGGCTTGCAAAAAAGACACTGGCCACGTTTTACGCAGCACAACGGAGGGGAATATCCACATTGTGGTGGGCACCGCAGGCTGCTTTCTCCTCCTCCTGGGCTGGGCTACAGACACCCAGTTGCCAGGCTTTGGGACAAACGGCTTGCAGGGAGGGGGGCTCTCCCAGTGAACCCAGCAGGGAAGAGGATGTGGGCTCCTATGTATCCCCTCCCTCCCTCCCTCCCTCCTTCTCCATTAAACCCAAGAGGCAGGATGCCAGCCACAGAGCCAAAGCAGGGAAACAGGGCCCCCATTTGTTCAAAAAACTTTCATTTGGCTTTAATTTAGGAAGGAGAGGAAACAAATATCAAGAGGAGGGAAGGAAAAATCGGCATGTTTATCAGAGCTCGGATCCAAGTTTCCACTACTCAGCTGCCTTCCTCTTCTTCTTGGACAAGACAACCAGAGGCAACTAGACACTACAAGGGCAGCGGCTCCAAAGGCACCACCTGCTCACTCGGTAGCTGGGGGGGGGGGGGAGAATACAGGCAGCCCTCAACTTACAACCACTCGTTTAGAGACTGTTCAAAGTTGCCACAGCACTGGGAAATGGGGCTTAACGGCCTTTTTTTTTTTTCACATCTATGACCCTGGCAGCATCCCCATGGACAAGAGGTCAAAATTCCAACACTTGGCAACTGGCATGTACTTAGGATGGTTACAGTGTCCCAGCAGTCCCATTGCCCTCTTTTGCGACCTTCTGACAAGCAAACCCAGGTTCACTTAACGACCTTGTGATTAACCTGACAAACTGCAACGATTCACTTTCACAACGGTGGCAAGGGACGTCATCCAATGGGGCCAAACCATTGTCTCATTTAGCAGACATTTTGAGCTCAGCTGTGGTCGTACGTGGAGGATTATCCATCATCGTTGGCCACGTGCAAACGGTCTCTGCGTTTTGGAAACCGCTTTGCCTCTTTCGACCGCCACCGACCGCCCTGCAGCCTTGAACCAGGGTCTTCCTTCCCGCTTCAGCTCCACAGATTTTGACCGAAGGGGTTCGGTTTGGACTTGAATTTGGCAAAGTCTGCAGCAGGAGGGCCGGTGCCGTGCAGCTCCTGGGACAGGATGATGCCAGCTGCACCGAGTCCGGAGAACCCAGAGGGACGGGCCAAGGGAAGCTTTCGGCAACACAGATGGTCCAGGATGGAATTGGGGTGATATGCAATCACTTGGAAAGGGAGGGGGGAGGCTGGTGGGGCAATTGAATGCACGGATTTGTGGTTCTGGGAACCGATCGGTGGCCAAAAACAGCTCAGCTGAAGCCGGCAGGCAAGGATGGCCGGTGCGCCACTCTCTTTCCAAGAGGTGAAAATGTTCAGGGTGAGGCTTAAGCAGGTGGGCACATGCCAAGTTGTTGAAACAGGTGAGTGCCCGTGTGTTTCTGATTTCATGTTGGCCTTGCAAGATGTAACTGAATATGAAACTCAGTGTTTACAAATTACGCTCACCACAACCAATTACTAGAAAGACGAATCTGAAAGCAACACACACACACACACACACACACACACACACACACACATACACCCATTCCCTGTGGGCTGAGTTTTCTTCCACTTCTCACAAGCAAGCAATTGCAAGGAACAGCTGCTGCTGGCACGGGCACTGAAGGGCAAAAAGGCCACAGGACATCCTTGAGGGTATCTATTTTTTTCCTTTTTATGCTTCCAAATTTTTCATTGGCTTATCAAAATATAAATACAAATAAAAATGACAATAGTGAGAAAATAAGGGAGGAAAAAGGGAAGAGGAAAAACTGTAGAATAAAAGGCGGGGGGGGGGGGGAGAAAGAAAAGCATTGACACCTGACTCTTTTTAACACAGCAGAATAAGATGCAGCCTCAACTTTCTCCTTTTCCTTCTCGGGTGTCTGTGCAGTTGTCCTGGCCGCTCTGAGAATCTTGGGCTCTGGGTTGCAAAAGCAAAGTGGCACTTCTAGTCCTCATGACTCCTCCTCCTCACACAGAGCTTCTTTGCCAGAAACAGAGATGGGGACAGAGATGCCAACAAAGAGGTTGCC
Organism: Laticauda colubrina; assembly: GCA_015471245.1. Classification (NCBI taxonomy): domain Eukaryota; kingdom Metazoa; phylum Chordata; class Lepidosauria; order Squamata; family Elapidae; genus Laticauda; species Laticauda colubrina. The sequence goes on from BLBF01000081.1 coordinate 1,838,690, forward strand.
AAGGAGACCTTGGGGCTGTTTCTCAAAAACACCACCACAGCAACACATCCCAGCCACGGTTCCCCTCGGCCAGAATTGGGATTTCTTCCCCCCCCACCCCCCGCCCCACCCCGCCCAAGGAAGTGGAATCTCCAAGTCATTCATTTTTTTTTGTCACGAGGCTTTTCAAAGGAGGTGGGAAAAACGACTTTCTGTTTTGGGTTTGGGAAACTTCCTTTCCAAAGCTGGCACAAAACCAGACAGAAAGCCCCGTTCTCACACCAAAACTCCTAAAGAGCTGCTAGAGGGCTGCTTTGGGATTGCCAGAAAGGGAACAACAGAATATCAGAATTAGAAGGGGCCTTGGAGATCTTCTAGTCCAACTCCCTCCATAAGTAGGAGACCCTACGCCCACATCCCATACAAATAGCTGTCCAGTCAATTCTTGAAAACCTCCAGTGATGGAGCCTCGACAACTTCTGGAGGCCAGCTGTTCCACTGGTTAATTGTTCTGTCAGGAAACTTCTCCTCAATTCCAAGTCCTTGGTAAGTTTCCATCCGTTGCTTCTTGCTTCTTGTCCTGCCTTCAGGTGCTTTGGAGCAGGGGTCATCTACCTTTTGGACCTCAGGGACCACCAAACTCATAATTTTAAATCCCACGGACCAGAGACCTCAGGAAAATCCCCCAAAAAGTCTGCAGGAAAATTCCCCACCCCATTTTCCTACCGATCAATCGTTCTTTATTTGGGATTACAGGATTTTATCTCCAGCTCCGTTCTCGGGCAGAGTCTGGGGGAGAGAAAGAAAGACTTTTTGATGCTTTCCTTGCATGCAGCCAAAAGCAGCAGAAGAAAGAAGCGGAAAGAAGCAGCCCAGTGGCCAGGCCAGGCATGGAGGGTGAGTGGGGCAAGTTCCCCCCCTCCCCTCACTACCTCATGTTGTTTGCAATGCAAGCCTTGTGTTCCCACAGGCCATGTGGATGGCATGATCTTGTGTTCCTGTGCAGCCTGGATTAATTGCTTTGGGGGCACATTTCTCTGTGGACCACCAAAACTTTCCCACGGACCACCAGTGGTCCCCAGCCCATTGGTTGGCAACCACTGCTTTGGAAAATAGCTTCTTCCTCTTCTTTGGGGCAGCCCCTCAAATACTGGAATACAGCTATCATGTCACCCCTAGACCTTCTCTTCACTAGACCAGCCATGCCTCCTATGTTTTAGCCTCCAGCCCCTTAATCATCTTCTCTGCACACTTTCTAAGGTTTCAGCATCTTTTTTGTATTGTAGTAATCAAAACTGGACAGGCAGCAGAAACCCTGTTGGGCTCTCTGGAAGAGAAAGGGGGCTCTGCTGCCCAACATCCTCTGACTCATCTGTTCCACTCCTAAAAGCCAGGAAGAAACGTGGGGAAAACATGCCCAATGCCGCCAACCCCTTGCAAGTCAGAGCAAAACACCAGGCTTCCGTTTCCAGGGAGAGTTTTTCCTCAATGCCAGAACAGAGTTTTGTGGGCACTGAGGATCCTCCCAGAGAAACGGAGACGATCCAAGAGGGCTGCTGGAAGAAACTATTGGCACATGGGGAGCATGCACAATCCCACGACTCTGCCGAACTTCAGAGTTGCAAAATGCAAACTGGTCTTTACACACACACACACACACATACACACCGTGCCCAGCTGTTATTGCACAAAAGTAAGCCTGAATAAACTGGTCACGGGTAACAAACTGTTCATTAGCTTCAAGGGTCCCCAAACTTTGCTGGCTGGAGAATTCTGGAAGTTGGAAGTCCCCAAGTCTTAAAGTTGCCAAGTTTGGAGACCTCGGGTCCACAGGTGAGTAGGCTCAATCCGGGCCTCGATGAGCCAACTCCAGCATTGCTTTTAACAAAAAGGAGTTTTGCTTTTCTAAAGCCTGTGAAATAGACGGGAAAGGAACCATGATGCGTTTGTTGAATATGAATCGTAACCCCTGGTCTCCATTAACCTTGTTGGGGCCACCAGCGACCTGGCTATTTGAGCAGGCCTCCTGTCGCCTTTGCTGCTTCCAGTTTGATCACCCAACTCAAAATGCAACTTTGCTATGATGGATTTGGTTATCCTTTCAGGTTACAGGTTATCCCCCATTTACAGAATGACAATATTAACAGTGTTGGAAGTAACCCTTAGAGGTCTTCTAGTCCAACCCCTTCCTCAAGGCAGGAACTGTCATACCATTCTGGTCAAATGGCTGTCCAGTCTCTTCATAAAAATCTCCAGTGACGGAGTGCCCACAGCTTCTGCAGGCAAGTCGTTCCACTGGCTAACTGTCCTGCCAGGACAGCTTCTCCTTCGTTCAAGGTTGCTTCTCTCTTTAATGAGCTTCCTTCCACCCGTTACTTCCCACCCTGCCCTCCGTTGGAGTCCGATTCTGAGGGGGAGATTGAGCAGCTGACAGGGAGCGGGAGTGGGGCTCTGGTGGCTGTGGAGGAAATGGGGGAAGGGCACAGTCCGGCTGGGCATTCAGAGGAAGACCCAGGCCCATCCCCTCTTCATCCTAGGCCACACAGGAAGAAACAGAGAAGGGTCCAATGTGGCTTATGGGAGAGGAAAGGGCCCTGATCCCTTTCATCAGTTGCAGCTGGGAGAACAGGATATAAGAAGGGCATTTGCACACAGCACCTTGCTGGAAGCAAAGCATGCATTATCTTTGTCGAGGTTTATCTGGGTTTTGGCATCCTCCCAACTGTGTGTGCTTTGTTATCTTATCCTGACCTGTCATGTTAATTACTTCAGCATGGTTTGTGTTGGTTTATTTCTAATTTATCTGTACTTTGGGTTCAGGCTGCATTTCTTCCCTTTGTAGACTGTTTTTGGAAGAGTCTGATCTCCATTTGAGGATAACTGGACATTGGGGGCCAAGTTGGAGGCATTAAAGGGAATTTATCTACTTTTGTGACTTTATTGCTTTTCTGCCATGCCAGCTTTGGGTCATTACAGATGTTTTGGAAAATAAGTCCATCCCCTCTTCTCCATGACAGTCCTCAAATATTGGAGGAGTGCTATCCTGCCACCCTTAGCCCTTCTCTTAGAATGGAATGAGCTGGAAGGGACCTTGGAGGTCTACTAGTCCAGCCCCCTGCTGAAGTAGGAGAACCTATACCATTTCAGATAAGTAACTATCCAGTCCAGTGATGGCTAACTTCTTCATCGTCATGTGCCGAAAGTGTGTGTGTGTGTGTGTATGTGTGTGCATGCCTGTACCCATAATGCAATGAGCGCGCATCTCCCCCGTGCACGCGTGACAGATACCCAACACTGGCTAGCGGGGGGGCGCATACGCAGTGGATCAGTTCCAGGTGATGGCTCGTGTGCCAGCAGAAATGGCTCTGCATGCCAGTTCCGGCACACGTGCCATAGGTTTGTCATCACGGATCCAGTCTCTTCTTAAAAACCTCCAGTGATGGAGCACCCACAATTTCTGGTGGCAAGCTGTTCCACTGGTTAGCTGCAACCATTCATCATATGCTACCACAACAGGGACTGGCAAATGCATTGCTGAGCAGTGCAGTTGTTAAGGGAGGCATCACGTGATTGCACATGATGCCATTAAGCAAGACATCACAGGTGAGTATAAGTCGAGGACTTCCAATACAGGCCCCACACATTCCCTGCAACCGCATTAAAACTGCAAAATGCACGAATGCGTTTGTATGTCTGTGGCTAAGTTTCCAGCTGACCAGATGCAGGAAACAAAAGATGTTCAATATTGCACGAAGGAGGAACAGAAACTCAAACGCCAGCTGTGTCCAGCCTGACTTTCCCTCCTCATCCCCCCCCAGCTCCTGAGGTGCTCAGAGCCCAGGCAGAGAGGCAGCTCTGGACATTTCCCCCCATAAATAAGTGAACAAGGAACATGTTTTCGACTCATTCCGGTTCTCCTCATCTAGCTTTAAGACCTGTGTGAGAATTAGATCCCCTCTCAGGTCATACTGGGGCAAAAACATTCAAAATTCAAAAGTTCCCGCCTATTTCTTTAAAGGTGGAGAGCAGGAAATCGTTTATTGCCCCTTTTCTCAGCTTGATCTGTCCCAGGTATGGCATAAAGCAACAAAGCCTGCTCAATGGAGCAGCTGGCCTCCCAGGCTGGTGGGTGCTCCATGGTGGGAGGTTTTCAAGGAAAGGTTGGTCTGGCAGCTATTTGTCAGAATGGTCTCCTGCCTTGAGCAGGGGGTTGGACTAGAGGATCTCCAAGGCCCCTTCCTGCCCTAGGATTCTGTGCAATAGGGTCGTAAATTGTTAAGCATCACTCCATGGAGGGGCCCTTTGGGAGAGTGACATAGGGGCTGAGGGCTGGGGACAATTTGACAGGTATGTGAGAACAACCCCCCCCCTTTTTTTATTTGCACTGGGGGCTCCTAGAAGAAAGATCCACACCGCTAGGAGGAGATCCTGAAACTGCTCACCTGGGGAAAGCACCTGGCAGGCAGCTCACAACTGGCATTCCTCTGGGCTGAGGAAAGGCCTGCATCCTCCCAGGGGCTCTGCCTCTACCCCCCCCCCCACCCCCCAAGAGAGTCCAGGAAGCTGAACAAAGTCCCACAACTTCTCTTGCAGGAGGGCCACCACCGTAAGGCGCGAAAGGGTGGTGGGGGGAACAGAGGCAGCCGCTGCTCCAGCTGATGGGAAGCGCTGCAGGGCTGAAGCAGCCAAGAGAAGGCAGAAAGCTCAGGGGAGGGGGAGTCTCTTCTGGAAGGGGGGGGTGTGAGGGCTGCAGTGGCAGACCCAGCCCTGCACAGAGCTGGGGCCTGGGGCTCAAACCTCAGGGCTCAGAAGCCACAATAAGCGGGGCACAAAGTGGGCAGGCAAAGCCTTCTGCCCCTCCAGCCCACTGGGCCATGGCCGCTTCAGGTGGCTGGAGAGGGATCCTGCAGAGGGCTTTTTTGGGGTTAAAATACTTAACAAGTATTTCAACGTTTAATGCCCAGCGTTCTAATGTTTTAAACCTTCACACTGGTTTGATGATGACAATGTCCGTCCGTTCGGCTGAGTCCGGCTCTGGGCGATTCTCTGGTCCAGGACTGTCCTCGTCTTCCGATCTCGCCCTGCTGCTCCTTCCAGTCCTTCTCTGCTCTGGGCCAGGGTCAGCTTCGAGGGTGTCCAGCCACCGTGTCCTTCGGCGGCCTGGGTTCCTTTCACCCCTAACTGTAAGAATAATTTCTTTCCCCAGTGAATTCCCCCGCATGACATGGCCAAGACAAGTGAGAAGCAGTTTTGTGATTTTCAGAGTCACCTCGCTTTATACTGCTGTGGCATTTATGCCACTGCGAGCCACCCAGAGTTGCTTGACAGGGAGTTCATTAAAAAAAAAAATGATTTCCCTATAATCTCGGGGAGCAAGCAGCTCCCTCGTTCCCAAAATGGGCCTTTTGACTCCTGTTCTCTCGGGGATTTAGAGTGCAGCACAGACAGACAAAACAGGCCCTTTTCAAACACGGTTTTCCCAACAACGTAGGAAAGCAGAGGAAGACAAGCTGGTACTGAGACAAATTCATCATCTTCCTTTTTCCCCAGTTCCACCTTCTCCAGGCATCAAACTTTCAAGGTTGTCTTCCTCCTAAACCATTCGATCCTTTCCTCACATTTCAAGGCTTGGTGGTGGTGCAGTGGTCAGAGTGCAGGACTGCAGGCTCCTTCTGCTGACTGCTGGCTGGCTGCAATTTGGCAGTTCAAATCCCACCAGGCTCAAGGTTGACTCAGCCTTCCATCCCTCTGAGGTGTGTAAAATGAGGACCCAGATTGTTTGTTCCTTCCTTCCTTCCTTCCTTCCTTCCTTTCTTCCTTCCTTCCTTTCTTCCAAAGGTCCGTCCTTCCCAGGAGGGTAAAAATGAAGACCCTGATTGTTGGGGGCAAGAGGCTGACTCTCTTAAGAGAGGGCTGAGAAGCACTGTGAAGCGGTATATAAGTCCAAGTGCTATTGCTGTTACGAGGGTCACCCAGGACCAAGCTCTCTGGCCCACGCAGGAGATCCCTGGCATGGTCTTGCCTCACCTACAATCCTGGTCTGGGGTGCAGAAAGGCTGGAGAACCTCCACCTGGCAGGACTTCAGGTCCCCGGTGTTGGGTAAGGCCCAGGGCACCTTCCCTTCAGCTGGGAGGAAGCAGCAGCTGCTGTCTGCCATTGGGGAGAAGCTTTGCAACGGACTCCCTTCGCAGCTGAAGCCTGTTTGGCTCCAAGACAGAAGCAGAGAACTGTTGTCTGAACAGATCACTCACAACACACACAGCACTTTCATCACTGCATTTCATCTCACTGACAAAAACCCGGGAGAATTTTTTTTGACAGAAACAGCTGGTTTTTCATGGAGGAGGTGGGAGGAAGGGGGAAGAGAAGAAGAAGAGGAGGAGGAGGAATTTGATCAAAACAATCAAGATCTTCTGAAATTTGATAGAAGGAGAAGGAGGAGCCGCTGGGGGGGTGAGAGCTGCAGTGGGCTCACTGAAGGGTAGGGGGGAAAGACTGCCAGCTGTACAGAAACAGGAATGCAAAAAAGCCCAGAATATCTGATTTTTATCAGATATTTATTTATATTTTATATTTATTTATATTTATATTTATTTATATTTATATTTATACTTATCAGAAGGTGCAGCTGCATGTTTTAAAGGCAACATGGAAAAATGGTTTCATCGACTCCGTTTCCAAAGCTGGCACCTCTAAACACGGCAGGCTTGAGGCACCAAAACAGAACCTTCCTATTCGAAAGCAATCTACCTTTGAATCCCAAAGATACGGATCAGGGAAGCCTGTGGAGAGAGTCACCAAGGATCTGCTCCACCCAGAATTCAATCCAATCCAGGAAATTCTTTCTTTCTGTTTGTTTGTTTGTTTGTTTAATGGTAACATAAAAGCTACACAGCCAGGATTCATCTTCCCTTTATCTGGGGAAATAGCAACATCACTAAGGAAAGATGCCAAATAATGTATCTTAGGGGAATAGTGAAACTATTTTAGACCTCCAAAAAATAAAAAGCAAGCAAAAAACCTAGCAGAAGAATAAAAACATCTGCCTTGATGCAAAATAAAAAATAAAAAAAAATCCAAAACCCTGTCACAGGAATTTAGCTGAAAAGAGGGAGGAGGGTTTTTTTTAAATTTATGTTAAGAAAAGTCATCTGGCTGCCTGGCTCACTCAGGGTGACTCTGGGCGTCTTCTTACCTAAAGGTTCAGGGTAGCACACACTTCGTTTGCCTAAAGCGAAGGGTTGAAGAAACTAGGGTCTCCTGCTTGAGCAGGGGGTTGGACTAGAAGACCTCCAAGGTCCCTTTCAAGGCTGTTCTGCTGCTATACCCGTCTTCCTTTTCTGAAAGCGCCAGGAACGTACTCCAGGCCCTTCCAGGCTTGAAGAAACCAACGCAAGTCCCTTGGCAAGAGAAAACCAAGAGGGAGGATTTGTTGGGCTGTCTGTTTCCTCAATTGGAGGGACTTCCAGAGCGTGTTTCCTCTGGGCCGTCCCTGGTCTTGGCCAAGAAGCTGGGCGTGGACCAACCTTGTGCCAACTCCTGAGGAGGCCCAAAACCCGCCGGGCAATTCCGATGCCTCGTTCTCCAACAAGAGCCCAGCTCTCTCCCGAGAGAGGAAGGTCACGTTCCCCTTGCCTTCCCACGCAGACCCCACCCTGCTTTCTTTCCCTGCAGTGTGACAGCAACGCCTCTTCTGGGGGGGGGAGGGAAAGAGGCCAGAGTGTGGTGGCCCCCAGGCAAACATTCAGGGCAGAGCTCCTGCCAAAGATGGTAAACAAAGCAGGGTTTTCTTCCTGGCCGTGGTTGACGTCAAGGGCTGCCCTGTGCCCCGGGGGCGGGGGGGGGGAAGGGGGGGGAGAGAAACAGATCCGTTCGGTGGGTTTGGGAGGCCAGCAGCTGCTGCTCCGGTCTGAGCCTGGCTCTTCCCGAGACTTCAGTTGCCTCCCCACCAAGCCAGAAAAGAGGACTGTGAGGACCCCTAGGGCAGGGGTCTCCAACCTTAGCAGCTTTAAGCCTGGGGAACTTCAACTCCCAGAATTCCCCAGCCTTTCCCCTTTTCTCAACCTTGGCTGGGGGATTCTGGGAGTTGAAGTCCACATATTTTCCAAGTAGCTAAAGTTGAGGGACACTGATTTAGAGCAGGGGTCTCCAACCTTGGCTACTTTAAGCCTGGCAGACTTCAACTCCCAGAATTCCTCAGTCAGCTTTGGGAATTCTGGGAGTTGAAGTCCTCCAGGTTTAAAGTGGCCAAGGTTGGAGACCCCTGCCCAAAGGGCTCCTTTCTCCCCACCCACCCCCAATTTACATCATTCGTTTTGGAGCTTGTTACTTGCAAGGGCTTAAGAACAAAGCCAGATGCAGCAAATGACCAGCAGCTCCCTTGCCCGGCAAATCCATTTCAAGGGGGAAAAGTGAATTCATTGCCAACATTCAAAATTCATCTCTCCTTTAAGTTACCAAAGAAAAATATGGACACTTTGTTCGTTTCAACCAGTTCGTTTCAACTTAGAGCAGTGTTTCCCAAGCATGGCAACTTTACGATGCCCGGACGTCATGTTGGATAGGGGATTCTGGGAGTTGTAGTCCAGGCATCTTAGAGTTGATTTTGAAAAATAGTCCTTTTAAGTATTTTGAGTCCCTAGCCTTGCACCTCAAGCAGAAAGATTAAATCTTCCCTTTATTGGTTTAAAAAACTGTTTTCAGGGTAAACAGCCACACCCAAGCGCTCCACCTAATAAATTACCGTTTGTTCAGCATTGCAAACAAACATAATCTCTCAATTCTCCTCCCCAACTTGAAAGAGCAAGAGGTTAATTATTAGAAGGTGCAAAGTACTTGAGAAAACTCTCCCCAGGCCCTGGCACCAGCAAGCAGCTCCCTCCACGTGTCCCAGGGAGCTGCTGTCTGTTGCCAAGCCCCTCTCGGCTTCGTCTTGCACATGCTGGGGCTGGTCCAAGGTTGCCTGCACGGGATCAGCCAGGAAGCCGCACGCGGGGGTGGGGTGTGGGGTGGGGGGCTCCGAGATGGCGGTTTAACACTTAGAGGCCAGCACGCCTCTTTCACCTGCTTTGCACAGCCTCTGTAAAGTGCAAGCAGATTTCATCTTCTAGCACAGAGGTCCCCAAACTTGGCAACTTTAAGGCTTGTGGACTTCAACTCCCAGAATTCTCCAACCAGCTGGCAAGAGAATTCTGGGGGTTGAAGTCCACAAGTCTTAAAGTCTCCAAGTTTGGAGACACCTCTGTTCTCGCATCTCGCCGGGTTGGAAAGAACCCGGCTACCTCTGCACAGACCGGAATGCAGATGTTCAAATGCTGGAAAGAGCGCAGAGAAGAACAACGAAGCTAATTCAGGCTCTGCTCTGGAGGCTAAACCATACTTGTCGGAACTGGGTAAGTGCAGTGTGAGAATGAGTAGGATTAAGGGAGACATGATAGCAGTGTCCCAGGATTTGAGGGGCTGCCACAGAAAAGAGGGGGAGTCAAATTATTCTCCAAGGCACCTGGGAGTTGAGGTCCACAAGTCTTAAAGTTGCCAAGTTTGGAGACCTCTGTTCTAGCATCTAAAGGCAGGACAAGAAACAACAGGTGGAAATAATCAAGAAGAGAAGCAATCTAGAGCTAAGGAGAAATTTCCTGCAGTGGGGACAATTAAACAGGGGAACAACTAGTTAACTAGTGGAAGTTGTGGGTGCTTTTAAGAAGAGACTGACTGGACAGCGACTTGTCTGGAATGGTAGAGGGTCTCCTGCTTGAGCAGAGGATTGGACTAGATGACCTCCAAAAGTCCCTTCCAACTTAGTCTGTTTAATATCAAGGCGATCTAGAATCCTGTAATAGCCCAGCCATTCTCTTCGTAAGTTATAGTGACCAGGCCATGATATAAAATGGAAACAAAAGCCACTATTTTGCTATAGCTCAGATTTACAAAGCCAGTCCTATCGTGGCTTGGAGGATAGAGAGTCTGACGGGTCCAGGCAAACCTTGGCTAGGGATGCACTTTGAAAAAGAGCTCTGGCCACAATGACTTGGGAGCTAAACCAGCCCAAGGAATAGCCAGAGGTTCAAGCCACAGGTAAGGAGCTGTGGGGTCCTTGGGGCTTTCTGAGCTTGGGGGATTCTGGGAGTTGAAATTCGCTCATCTTCAAGTGGTTGAGAATCACTGCTCTAGTGGGGGAGGGGGAATTGCTGCTGGCTTTGGATTACTACTTCCATGGGAACTAATTTGATCCAGTTTTTAATTCTTTTTAGCCACCTTAAAATCCGTTTACTTTTTTCCTACTTAGTGCAGAAGGTGCATGCAACCATATTTGGAAGGGTGTGAGAGCCTGTAATTAATACATGGTGTCTCCACCATCCTCCGGATTTCCATTTTAGACCTTATTTTGTCTATTAAGCCTCTAATTTAGAAGAGTGTTTTATTAGCTTCGCCACAATCTGGTCGTCGATCAGATTAACGCTTCCACACCTCTCAGGGCAAACCCAGCAAAATGGCCTTCCTTGCACGCATCCTTCCTGACATGTAAAATATCCTCATTTTGAGGGGACAATCCGAGATGGATCCTGGAGACCCACAACAGCTGTCCCTAACCCTAGGGAGGAAAGGTCCCAGAAGAACAGGTGGCCCACTTCCCCACCCCATTTCGCCCTGCAGGAACCATCCAGAGTGGCCCCAACTGAAGAACCAGACTGGGATGAATAAAGTCAGACTGAGTTTCATGTTTCCTTCCATCTCAGCCTCCACTGAAGCACAGATAGAAGGCCTGCAAAGCACCAGACAGTGAAGCCCCCCCCGAATACACAGAGGGGAGCGACCGCCTGTGCTGACAGGTGGGCTGCTTCACCAGGGCCTGGATCTCCCAACTGACCCGGTTGCAGGGAAGAGATGACAACAACTTGAACCAGGATAACTTTTTTTAAAAAGAAAGAAAGAGGAGGAACAAGAAAGTAGGTTAGAGAAGTGCCTTTGGAGTGGGTGCTCCTCCTAATTTCAGATTCACATATTTAAAACCACCTTCTTCTTCAGATTATTTCATTCAGATTTTCCTCCGTGGAGGAATAATAAAGCAACTATGGCATAAGTCAAATGCCAGGTTTCTGAATGGGGGTTATGTCAGACAAGGCCAAACTGCCAATCATGGGGTGCTGATAAAGTTGGCTCCCCACCCCAAAAACTTGGGCTAGTCAACCCAGGAAAAAGGCCATTGGCTTCCATAGGCCAGCAAGTAGTCGAAAGAGAAATATCCTCCTACCACTAATAAGCGCCAGGACTACACGTTAAATTGCAATTCAGAAGAATTATTGCTCAAGAATCTAACCGATTAAGGTTCAATGCTAAACTGGTGCCAGATAAGAGCAACGGAATTCCAGAGGGTTGAACTGAGACATTTGTGGGAACGTAAGGACTCTAGACTGGTGACTCGCTTAACTCCACCCCTGGTTCTACCTGCTCTTCTCCGACTTATGGAGACGTTTCAGGTCTTCAGGGCTTCAGTGAGTTACTGTACTGAGCGGAGAGCATTGGCATGACATCCCTCTGATGCAAACTGAAACCAAGATTGTTGAGCAAGCCAAATTTTTCAAAAAGTGGCAGCTACCCTAATTTCCAGACGTGGCAAAGGTGAGCATCAGGGATCTCACCTTGGCAAAGGTGAACATCAGGGATCTCACCTTGCCTCTGCAAGGGTGCCTAAATCCCTGGCATCGGCCCATTTCTTTGCCCAGAGGCCCCATGCTCTTCGCAGGAGTCTGCTGAAGGGCACCCACCCTTCCTTCCAGGCAAGGAGGACAATTTGCTCTTTTGACTCACATCCTGTTGATCAAACACCAGCGATGGAGGAGTGACCCCAGCCACCCCCCCCCCAAGGTCTTGGTCAATAGGCTCAGGTTGACAGTTTGCCCCCCCCACCCGCATCCTGAATGGAGCCCAGGAGACAGGAGCTGGCAGGCAGGAAGACCAACTGCTTGCACCAAGAAAGGCAGGCTGGACTCTTTGCCCTGACGGGTCAGTTGAGGAAAGGGAAGAAACTCAGAGCTTTTGCAGATGAAAATGCTGCGCTTAGCAATCAAATCCCCAAGTCAGATTCCCAGGGTGGGCCTGCAAACTATTTAGCAGGGAAAACATGCTCTTTGCCTGCTCCTTTTGCTGATCAGATTCTCGATTGGGTGCATTTTGTCCAGCAATGCTTGAAAAACCTGTTTCAGCCACAGATGGTCACCAAGCATGAGGGGATCCAGGCCACACAAACAGGTTGGATTTCTTTTCCTGGCCCAGACTTTGGGGAGCTGCAGACACACTCGCTGGGTGGGGGCACCCTAAAGCAGAAACTGAATCCAAGTCCCTGTGTCAGCACCGAGGAAGGGTGTGTTGGTGTACGTCAGAATCCGCTTCCCTGGCTTCAGCTCAGCTTCCTTGTGAGGCCAGCGGGCAGCCTCTTCCCTCCAACGGCCTCCACTTGGTCCAGGCCACTGCGGGGCTTTTTCGAGGGGGTCTCCGATCCCCAGCATCCTCGTTGGTCCCTCCTTCATCCCAAGTCCGTGGAGGACGCCTGACCCCTCCCTCCCCACCAGGCAGCAGCATCCTTACCGCTTCAAGAGGGACCGTCGATCTCCAGTGGGCACCCCAACACTCCCACACTCTCTCCCAACGCAGAGTGTGCTGCTCCAACTGCTGTTGGAATGGTCAGCGTAGAGCAGTTTGGGCATTGGTCAAGCTTAGCCACATCAACTCCCAGAATTCCCCAGTCAGCAAAGCTTCCATGCAGTATATTCGCATGTCAAATCAACCCCGACTCAAATCATAAGTCCCTAGCCGCATCTCAGAGAAAAGAAAAGTGATTTATTAGGAGTGACTATGCTGGCGTTACCTGGGTGCAGCCAACACTAAGATACATCATTCATTTCACCCTTGACCCTGGTCTTCCCCCAACTCCTGGTCTCCAATGGGACACCTCCATAGCCAAGAGTCATCCATCATGCTCTGCAGTAATAATCTTGTGCACCAACAGGTTGGCTGCCTAGCAATTATCTGAAGCATTTGAGGAATGCACGACTTTCCCCACTCCCTTTCTGCTGGCAACTAAAAAGACCAGAGAAGTATTTTTTAGTTGACCACACACACACATACACACACACACACACACACACAAGCACACAGTGTCTGTGCTTTCACACAGGCTGACCCAAGTCCAGAGAAGGCAGCTTGTTCCTCTCAGACCCAAGTAGGCTTCTCCCCTGCTCCCCAAACAGCCCCTGGGATGAAGAGTCTCCAGGGATGAAGCTACTAGGAGGAGCAACAATGCCGGAACAGCTTCCTGTGGCCAACAGGGTCAGGCAAGGAAGCATCCTGAGAAAGAAGCTAGCAGGTTCACTGCCCAGGTGTAGGCGTGTCATGTGAACACAGACACTGACAAGCAAGCACAGATGCTGACAAGCTGACAAACAAACTTGCTTAAGAGTAGAACCACCCCTCCCTTTGCGGTCTTCCTCCATTTCCCATCCGGGGTCTTCTGGGCAGGGGGTCTGCTCTTCAGCCCCACACCTGCCCACAGAAACCTAAGCCAAGGGCAGGCAGGGTCCGTTTTTCCTCCTTGGGTCATGAAACGTCTGCAAGGAAACCACCCAGCTCAGAGAGCACCAAGGACCCCACAGGCTTCCTCCTCCTCGCCCCCTCCCCCTTCCCCTCTCCATTAACTGCACTCCCTTCTAGCACTGATGTTGTTACCTAGTTGGGCAATGAAATGTCTTGCGAGAAAACCACCAAGCTCAGAGAGCACCAAGGACCCCACAGTTCAGCCCTGAGCTACAAATATCCTCCTTCCCTTGGTGCCATGGGTCAACAGGAGAAACACTGCCCAGGAGGGTGGGCGTGCCAGCTGTCCTTCTGCCAGCCTCCAGAGGTCCAGCCCTGTTGCCCCAATTGAAGGGCACCCAGATCTCGCCCCAATGGTGGGACCCCGTCAGGAAAGGCCCTTTCGTGGCCAGCACCATGCAGACCTCCTGGATGTCGGTGGCAGCTGCTCTGCCCTGAAAAAATGCCACAGCCGCTACAGACAACTGTTGCTCCAGAGCCTCTTCTGCATGAAATCCCAGGCTCTGGTTTGTCTTGCTCATGCGTTCCTTACATTTAATGGCTCCTTTTAGTCTGTTTTTAATAGCAGCTCCAGCGTCGTGTTTTGTAAGCCACTTGGGAAAACTATCCTGAGCAGCTTACATGGTGTTTGTGCCTGTGCATGTACACACAGACACAACTGGCAAAGACGTTTCCCAAGCCTGAAACACTTCCTGCACAGCAATGTAAGAAAAAGGAAGATCAACAAGGAAGACACAAATTTTAAAAAGAGTGGGAATTTTTTTTTTTTTAAGAAGCATTGAAGAGCCACACAAAGCTGGATCTATGTTGTGTGTTTGGGGAGATAATTGCTGGGGTGAAAGCTCTGGAACTGAGGAATTGAAGACATGTGTGGGCTAAATTCAAGGCCATTCAAGGCCAGATTGCACAAAAACACATCGCCCCACTCGACAGAAGCTTCCACTCTAAAACAAGCTGACAAGGCAGAGCCCAAAAAACCCTTCTCTCTCTCTCTCTCCCTCTCTCTCTCCCTCCTTCCCTCTCTCTCTCCCTCCTTCCCTCTCTCTCTCCCTCCTTCCCTCTCTCCCCCCCCCCCCCCTCTCTCTCTCTCATTGCAATGTAACCCTGGCAAAGAATTAGTTGTTGTTCCCCCTTGTGGTTTGGGATCCAAGGAGAAACAGCAGAAGGTCAATTAAAGGAAAAAAGAGCCCACCCAAAGCTAACCAGGAACCTCCACAGCAGGGACCAAGGTACCCTTCATTCCCTGGCACTGACCCCCTCCCAAAAATGTCCCAACTTCCTGCTGAATGCTTTTTTGGGCGGGGGGGGGGGTGTTACACAGGTTTCAGCACAGTGGATACTTGGAGAGAAGCTGCTCGGTTCCTTTCAACATGTCATGAAGTCTGAAGCTGCCCAGAAGCACTGACTTGCTTCTGGCTCCAACTGAAAGGCTGGTGATCATCTCTGAGTTACCAAGGTTGGAGACCCCTGCTCTAAAGTAGGGTCCCTTAGCCTTGGCTACTTGAAGACAGATGGACTTCAATTCCCAGAATTTCCCAGTCAGTGTGACTAGCTGGGGAATTCTGGGAGTTGAAGTCCATGCATCTTGAAGTTGTCAAGGTTGAAAAACACCAGTTGTCCCCAGTTTGGACCTTTCTTTCCCTGTAGCAACACCCTCCCTCCACCCCCGACTTCAGGAAAATTTCCATAGGGTGCTTCTTTCTGGATTTATTTTTTTTAAGGCCCTCTGTTATTTTGCAAATTTATGCATTTGTTTGATAGCAAGGACCTATGCGTGAAAGCAGTGGCTTTATCATCAAAGCTGCTGCAGCAGCAGGAGAAGGTAGGCTGCCAAGACAGGGGTCCCAGGCATTTGTGAGGGAGACTGTGTTCTGACTCAGGCTTCCTAAACCGGAATTACACACACACTTATTTTAAAAACAAGAGTTATTTTATTGCAACACTGGGAACTGTTTTCATTCCCAGCCGGAATTAATCTCAAAAGTCCCCCAAGATAAGCACACATCTTTCAGTTCTGTGAAGTGCTGCCAAAAACAGACCTGTCAAATGAACTAGAAAAGAAATCAAACAAAGTACAAAAAAGAATGAACTGATCGAACTACTTTGCTTCCTGCAAAGGTTTCATCATCTTGGCCTGACCTTTATCTCGATGGGAGGGGCCATCACCTCCCAGCCTTACTCCCGAGTCGCTCCTTTTGTCTCAGCTGCTCTTGCCTTCTAGCAGCTCTGTGCACACGTGCACTGGGAACAGGCTCCCCTTGTTCCTCTGCCTCGCTGCTGCCAGACTCCAGAGGCTCCGGAGGCAGCACCCCACTCCCAGATGGTCCTGGCCCATCATTTAGGAGTTCTGCTTAGAAAATAACGCACACCTTGGTGCACATTTCACACATTTTTAGCAAGGAGCAGCTCTGATCTGCACCTCAAAAAAATCAGCACCGTCATGAGGCTAAAAGCTCATCAAGTTTACACTGGAATTCTGCTGTTTAACAGGGAGGTGAGGCTCCAGAAATGAGTCCCTATGGTGGTGATTTTCTAAAAGGCAACTGAACTTTTTTTTTTGGTTGAAAACATTTTGCTTTTCTTCAGCTCTGAGTTCTGCAGTTAAAAATGAAGCAGCTTCTTGGGTGGGAAGTGAAACATTTTCAAGGAAACCCCCAAGAAAGTCCAGCTCCTTTTGGAAACAGCCATGAGCTGGAGGACCAAGAATCTCCATCGATCCTAGAAATGAGTTGATAAAAATTGGGAGGCAAATAAAAAGAAATCTGGTTTCATTTGAAGAGACAGTGATTTAATACTGTTTATATCTGCTCTGGATGAAGGCAGAAGTTTCTCTTTTTTCTTTTTTTTTAAATGCACTTTAATTAACAATTTTGAGGGTGGGTAAATAGAGGAACATTGACATTGACATCTCCTAAACTTGTAGCATGGTAACAAAACATTTGGAAACCAACCCACAAGCTTGGAGAACGAACCTTCACCCTCATTCTACATCCGAGCTACAGCTATTCCCCACCATTGCAAACTTATTTTTTTTTTCTTTTAATGTAAAACTTTAAAAAAAAACATAATCAAAAGAATAAAAGCTCAATAAGTGTGAAGCAAACTTCTGCAGCCACAGCATGATCTTCAAAACTTCCAGGGCAGGAGAGCTGCCTGTTGGTGCAGCTGCTGTCTCTTTAGGGAGGTAGACAGTGATGGCACCAGGAGGTTCTGCAGTGCCAGTGTGCAGAGGTTTCCTTTTGTGGTGTGTTGGGGGGGGGGGCACTGCAGCTGGAAAAGCCAGGTGAGGGAACTACAGTGGGGAAAATCAGTTTTCAGAGGAGTGGGACTGGAAACTGATTTTGCTCACCCAGGATCCTCCTGGGATGCCCATCATGGAAATTTACAGGACCCTGTTTTGTGCCCGAGCAAATGACAAGTTGGAAAGAGTGAATCCCTTGGGAAAGCACAGCTAAAAGTAGCAAATATCCCCAAAAAATGGCAGGCAGAGAGGGGTCTTCCCCAGCATTTGGGGAGGCCTCTTTCCTGCCTCCTCCCTCCAAGTGGGCACCTTGCCCATCTTGGCTCTTCCCCTTCCCACTTGGCAGCTGCCCATGTTTGGAAAGAACTGGCAGCCCATGAATCATAGGAATAATTGCTTCTGCAGGAGTGGCCGCCATGAGTCAGAAACGGTCCTGCCTGGCGCTTCCTCTGCTGTTCAAATCCAAACTAACGGCTGGTTTCCATGGGGACAGCCAATCCTGGCCACGCAGGGCGGCCCTCCGCTGCCAATTGGCCCATTCAAGGGGAGGTGGGGCCGAGGAAGGTCCTCCCCTTCAAGATGGAGGAGGCCCAGAGCCTCTCTGCCAAGTTGGCAACCCAGAGCTCGGCTGGCACGTGGGCGCGCCTTGCTCCTCGCTGCCTGCCCCACTCTCAGGGGCCAGTGGGCATGAAGGCCCAGTGGGCATTGGCACAGTGGGCATGAAGGGAGGGCCAAGCAGCAACTTCAGGAATCTTTCTGCGATTCCCCAAAAGAAGAGAAGTGGGGAGCTGCAGCTGAGAGGCACCTTCTAAAGGTTGAGGGCTGGTTGAACACACGTGCAAAATTTAGGACCTTTGAACATTTGAATCACCCCAAAACCAAACACCCAGGTCAAGTTTGACTCGTGGAATGGGATCCCTCTCGCCCTGCTAACAGCTTTGGGAAGCATCTCCTTAGTGATCCCCAGAAACAGGGCACTGGGCTGGCAACAGTTCTGGAAGAGACTCAAGAACGAAGCAGACGGTTATAGCCACTGATGCAAACTCAGACTCTCTTTCGGGCAGCAATACGTCAACTGAGAACATCTATTTTGGGGGCTCAGCCAAGCAAGTTCTCTCCACATGCAGGAATGCAGAGTCCCCTGGCTTGGAAGAGCGTTCCCAGAACATGGAATCCTGGGGCTGGAAGGCACCTCAGAGGTCCTCTAGTCCAGTTCTTGCTCTGCTCAACGTTTCTGGCTTCTCAGCACCCAAACAATACCTCTCCGTCAAGCCCCACCTTGGCCCCACACAGCTCCTGCCAAGCATGGCCCAGCCCTCCTCCTTCCTGCCCTCTGCGTGAATGCTGGGCCTGTGACCCAGCAGAGGCAATCCAGGATGCCAGCCACAAATGGCTTGCCAAGATAAAAGGGGAGCAACCCTCTCCAGCGCCTCCTCCCCAAAGTCTCGGCCTGCAGCTGTCACTTCTAAAACTGGCCAAGGAAGAAACGCACACATAAAACATGGACAGCAAGGGGAAAGCCACTCAGTTGGGGACAGAGGGGTTTTTAAAGGCTGCAGGGGATGGATGTTAAGAAAGAGCAAAAGGCAGGAAGCTGGAGGAAAAGTAATCCGATAGACAGGCAGATTAACGGAGTTGGGAGGGACCTTGGAGGTCATCTAGTCCACCACTACCCCGGCCAACACCATTTTTGACAGATGGCAGCTCAGTCTCTGCTTGAAAGCCTCCAGGGATGAAGCTCCCACAACTTCTGAAGGCAACTTCTGTTCCACGGGTGGATTGTTCTGTCAGAAAATGTCTCTTTATTTCGAGGTTGAATCCATTGTTCCTTGTCTGGTCTTCGGGCACTTTGGAAAATAGCTTGACCCTTTCCTCTCTGAAAAGACATTTGCAAGAAGCTAGCTTTTCCCCCAACTGACTTGGAATAATGATCAAAAACTTGGGGTTTAAATTTCTCACAGCAAAGTTGTATTTATACGAGTCTTTTTAAATCTTGGCATCTGTTAAGATGTTGTGGACTTCAACTCCCAGATTTCCCCAGTCAGCAAAGCTGGATGGGGAATTCTGGGAGCTTAAGTCAATGCATCTTACAGTTGCCAAGGTTCAGAAAGACCAATTTATACCCTATGATTTGGTTAATTATTCCAGACTATGGAATATGCCCCTCATGCCTATGGATCACAAAATCAAATTGGGAAGCCCTAGAAACAACCACTAAAGGACTAGAAACATGGCAGGGGCTGCAGCCTGAGCCAAACCTGATGGCTTCTGAGGTGGGGAACAGAGCAGACCTCTTCTTTTTCCAGCCTTCAGCCTCCAATGACTTCCAAAGAAGGGAGCGAGTGTCACACAAGGCAGGAAAAGGAAGCTGCCACTGCACCAGATGATCATTTGTAGGTCTCTGGACCCAGTCTGGGTAACTGAGATAAAAGTCACTAGGCAGATGGTCCCCAAGAAATGCTGTAGGGAAGCCAGCAAGGATCCCTGATAGAGCTCTGGGCCAAGCATCTGGCACCCCCAGCAGCGCCACAGAATACAGAATAACCGAGTTGGAAGGGAACTTGGAGGTCTTCTAGTCCAACCCTCCCAACTCAAGCAGGAAACCCTACTACACCATCCCAGACAAGTGGCTCTCCAGTCTCTCTTGGAGCGTCCACCACCTCTGGAGAGAAACCGTCCCACTGATTGATTGTTTCTCACTGTCAGGAAATTCCTCCTTCCTTCTAGGTGGGATTTTTGAAGACCATGATTAGAGAGAGGGCCATGACCGCTTAGAGAGGGATGTAAAGCACCATAAAGCGGTATATAAGTCTAAGCGCTTTTGCTACGATGGCCAAAAAGGAAAGAAGAGGAGTGTGGGAGTCTTTTGGATTCACCAATCGGCCCCAAAGCCGAGTTCCTCTCCATCCAAGCAGCCCAAACAAACCCACGGAATTCCTCTCCCTCCCGGTGTTTACTCGAATCTGAAGTCAATGAGTTACTACTTCCTGACTCATAGGCGATTCTTCCACAGGAGGAAAGCTGTGCCATGAGCAAAAGTCAGGCAACTTAACTCTAACCTTTCAAACAAGCCAATTTGCTTAAGAGGCAAGAAGCCAAGTTGCCTGCATCGGATGGAGGGAGTTTCAGCTGACCAAACTTCGTGCCGCCTTTGTCTGGAAGGGAACTCAACGAAACACTTGCACTTTTACCTCTGTGCGGAGCATTTCCCGAAAGCAGAAATATTTATTTATTGTTCTGGGAAATCCATTCCTTATCCAGTCACTTTCTCTCTCTAGGTAAAGACACAAATGTAACTAGCCCAACAAGAAACAGTAGCTAACCCACTGGGTGTGCATAGGTGTGCAGAGGGAGATGCACAACTGGGTCTGTTGACAGCACAAGCAGGCTGTCTGGGAAGTCACCACCTGGCTCGCCCTGCAAAGCTCAGGTCCTTCTGGGACAACCCCCCCCCCAAGCCAGGATGGCTGAGGAAAGACCCCTCCCACACTGGATGTGACCTTTCCCCTACATATATTTGCCATTGCTCATTCAGGAGGTAACCAGACAGTCCTCAGCTTACGACAATTGGGATTGGTCAAAAGTCATTGTTGTAAGCCAGAGGCCTTCAAACTTGGCAACTTGAAGACTTGTGGACTTCAACTCCCAGAATTCTCCAACCAGCTATGGATTCTTAAGATTTGAAGTTCACAAATCTTAAAGTTGCCAAGTATTGGGACTCCTGTTATAAGCCGAGGCACCCCGTGACCAGACCTGGGTTTTTTTTTACCCATTTTTATACTAGTCATGAAGCAGATCACAAGTCATTAAGGGAATCATACGGTCAGGAAGCAAATGAAGGGTTGCAATTCCAAATCCACTTTCCCAAGCAACCATTTTGTTTTTGTTTTGCCAGAAATCATAGTCATGTGGCCATGATTGTAAATGCAACAGGTCCTCCAGCACCCAAAATGTGGTCATGTGACCAAAGGGGTGGGGCAAACCAACAGCTGAAATTGGAACTACAAAGCACCTTTCCGAGGCATTATAACTTTGGGGTTTCCCGCCTAAGCAAGGGGTTGGACTGGAAGATCTCCAAGATCCCTTCTGACTCTGTTATGCTGTATTCTAACCCATCAGTTGTAAGTTGAGGATTACCTGTTTGCATAAAAATCAGGCATTTCCCCTCCATCCGAAATGGAAAATTACAAGACAAGTTTTTGGCTTACTGAGCACAGGAGACACGCATCCATTTTAGCAGACAGAAATGAAATTTAACTGAGCCTTGAACTCTAGCCACCCAGGTAAGAGCTGTAGTCCAGAGTCAAAGCAAAGTCAGCCTTGGCAGAAGCATACCAAACCCCATGTGTCATCGCCCAGCCAGGAGGGTACAGGGTACTGGCACACCTACAACATTGCAGAATGATTAATTACAGGTGCCGAATGAACACAGCCACACCCAGCCCCACAAACACCAGAGAGATCCAGGCAAGATGGAGCAGCAGAAGGAGAGTTGCCACCTGGGGAGGATTTATTTGCACACTTCCCATTAGTCCACTTCTCACGAACAATGTCTTTGTAGGACCTTCACACTCATTCATTTCTCAGGAACTTTTGCAAGAAATGTGAAAATGAGTGTGCAGAAGCCGGGAAGGTTCAAGCTGAACACACACAACATGCAGGA
Source organism: Laticauda colubrina (assembly GCA_015471245.1). NCBI lineage: Eukaryota > Metazoa > Chordata > Lepidosauria > Squamata > Elapidae > Laticauda > Laticauda colubrina. The sequence goes on from BLBF01000081.1 coordinate 1,860,164, forward strand.
CTAATCTGCACTTCATTCAACCACCGGAGCTTGTTTGTGAGTAAGCAGACAAAACTAGAACTGCCAAACTTCTTAGAGAATCAGATTGGCAAGTGGGAAGCCCAAATCACGAGGTTATTTAAGGTCAGGAATGTTAGAATCTAAACTGGAATCTAATTTTATCTCTTATGCACATGTCCTCAACTGGATGTTCCACGTTTTGCGAGGGCGGGTTCTGTTCTACACAGCAGTTTGGGGTTATTTAGCTGTTTTATTTTGACCCCCATTGGTGCAGACCAGGAGCGGGCAGCTATTTACAACCTGCGGACTTCAACTCTCAGAATTCCTGGGCCAGCTATGGAATTCTGGGAGTTGAAATCCACAGGTCCATCACTGGAAAGCAACAGACCCCATCAGGGAGAACTCAGAAACCTCTTTTCCAGTTGGATAGCTGATCCACGTGGCAGAGTGGATTGCCATGCCCCAGCTGTGTTACTTCCCCAGTGTAACCCTGAAGGTCGGTAACTGCAGGTAAGTAACACTGAAGGTAAGTAATTAGCAAACCAGTTGTTACACTGGGAAAATCTCACCCCGAGCTGCAGCCTTGAAGAGACCAATGTTGGCACTTGGCTCACTGAACATGAAGGTGAGACTCCCCAACTCCCCCCTCTCACTATGCCAGGAAGACCAAACCAAGTCTGGGCTGGATTTCTCACCAACAGCAGCTCTGCCATGAGAGTCTCAGGGTGTTACGTTCTCCAACAGTTAAACATCGTAACTCCCCCCCCCCCCCCCAAAAAAAATAAAACACAAAACAAGACATTAAAGATTTCATTTAAAAAAACTAACAACGCATATTACCCCGCCTAGCTAAGTACTAATAAAAACATTACAATATTTCCCATGCCTTGCAAAAAAAAACAGGGCCCCAAAAGTTTTAAACCACAAAATCAATGAGCAAATTATTGCCATTTATATAGGATATTAATGACAAAACAGTTAAGAAGACTAAAAGGCAAAATTAACGTTTTAAAACCCTTTCAGATGCAAAAGTTTCTAGTCCTGAGGGTCAAGGAGAAAAAAGCTAATCCTCCACTTCTCCTCCTTCAACAGCACAAGCAACCAGAGGGGGGGATGCCTTGTCTTCCACACCCCCACACATTCCCACAATTTTTCCGCTGCTGTCACCAACTCCAGCCCAGCATGAGGGGCTTTTTCGAGCCAAGGAATCCTTCGTCCCACATCAAATCCCAGAAGTCAAGAGAAGCGGCCGTTGCGCTGGAAAACTGGCGGCCTTGAGGGTCTTTTTCTCTCCTTCGGCTTCTCACCGACCCCCCCCCCCTCAACTTCTCCCCAAACCGCCATTTCAGGCTCGCTCTCCGACCCGGGACTCCCCGCGTTGGCTGAGGGGGGTTCCTCCCCGCGCCCCCCGCCCCCCAATGCAGCGACACGCAGCCCCGTCCCGGGCGCGGTGCAGCTGGGCCGAAGCGCCCGATGTGCGGGATTTGGGGTCGGACGGGCTTGGAGTGACACATGTTCAGCGCCACGCCCGACCGGAGAGGGGAGCCCAGGCGGGCCAGGCCACCAACCGCAAAGCGGAGGGAGCTGGGAGCAAAGGCGGATCGCGCCCGGCCGCTCCCCGCCCAAGGCCCCCGCCTCAAGGGCCTTCGGGTAGAGGAGCGCCGGGCGCTGTCAAGTCCAGAGCGGCTGCCGGGCCGGCCGGCTGCCATTTTACGGCTGGCTGGCTGGCCGGCCGGCCAACCAGCCGGCCCGGCGCGACGGCCGCGGGCAGGCGGGCGTGGCGCGGGGGTCTCACCTGGCCTTGAGCTCCTTGAACTCCTCGCGGACCTTGGTGAGCTCCAGCTGGAGCCGCGCGCGCTCCTTGGCCACCGAGTCCAGCGTCTTGCGCGCGTCGTTCAGCTCGGCCTCGTAGGCCGCCTTGATGCCGACCACCTCGCGGCTGACCTCCTCCTCCGACTCGGTGATGCGCAGCCGCAGCCCCGCGTTCTCCGACTCCAGCGAGCGCACCTTGTCGATGTAGACGGCCAGCCGGTCGTTCAGCTCCTGCAGGTCCTCCTTCTCCTGCAGGCGGGTGATGCGCGCGGGCGAGAGCGGCGTCGAGGTGGCCCCGCTGCGGGGGCCGCGCTTCTGCCCGGCGGGGGTCTCCATGGCGGCGGCGGGCGGCGGGCGGCGGGCGAGGAAAGGCTGGCGCGGCTCTCCGGCTGACGGCTACGCGTCTGAGTCACTCCGGGCCTGGCCGCCGCCTCAAATACCCCCGGGAGGAGCGCGGGGCGGGCTGGACGGCGCCGGCTCCGCCCCTCCGAAGGACGCAGCCCAGCCGGCCGCCGCCGAGCCCCCGGCCCGCCGGCAGAAGAGCACCGGGGAGGCGGAGCGGGCGCCGGGCTGGAGAGCGCTCTGCTTCCCCCCCCCCCGTCGTCCGGAGCCCCCCCCCCCCCCGCATGTGCTCTCCGGCCGGGAATGCTGGGAGTTGCCGTCCCCTCTTCCCTGTGGAGCGCAGCGGGTGGGGCATCGGCGGCTTCTTGGGTCGGGCTCCATCGGAGGGACGCCTCCCCCGGTCCTCTCCGCTTCCCGAGGCCGGCCTTCCAGTCCGGCAGAAGCCCCGGTTGGACTCGCCCGTCGTGCTAGCCGGGCGTGGCGGGAGGGTCGGCCGGGGGCCGGGATAGACGCGCTGGAAGCGCGGCCCGGTTCTTTGAGGGCACCGGGGCAGCTGCCTGGCTGCCATTTTGACTCTCTCGGCCGTACCCGGGGATGCCCGCTTCCCGTGCCAAGAGAAACTCCCGTGTTCTCCTGATTTCTCCTCTTGCTTCCTGCCCTTTTCGGAAGGCTGAGGCCCTTCTTGGCTGGGATCCTGGGCTGCGGGGGCGGCTGAAGAGGGGATCCCGGGGGCTCAGCTGCGTTGCTATCTTCCCTATTACATCCCCCCCCCCCGTTTGCAGGGGGAAACGGGCCAACCCAGGCTTTGCCCAGCCTCCCTTTTCTCCTGCCTGGGGAGCTGATGAGTGACAGCCCTTCAGAGTGACACCTGCCAGTCACAGCCCAGCTTCCCCTCTTTGCTCCCAGGAGTGCATCAAGGGGTCCTGAGGGGCAACAGGCAGGCCATCTGGGGGTCAGACGTCACTTAACACTCAAACCTTGAATGTTGGCATGTTTGGGGATTTGCAGAATGCAGGCCCTGGATATCAGCCATCCAAAGGGGCCTTTGGTCCTGTCCCCCCCCCCCCCCCCCAGCTCCATGCTGGAATTACAAGGCCGCCGTTTAGACCCTCCCCAGCCCCCTCCTGACAAAGCCAATGAGGGAATCCGGATTCACTAAATGACTGACTGATTTAAGGACCCCCGGCCATTTGCTTCACGAGGGTGGCAAAAATGTCATAAAATTGGACATAACTCATTTAATGACCGCCCTGCTTAACAAAAGTTACCAGTCCCAACTGTGGTCGCAACTCAAGGACTACATGTAAATAACATACATACTTAACAAAGGTTCAATAAATAAATAATCAATTCTAAAAGTATTGATCTTCCTAACTTAAAGCCCCACCACACTTTCCAAATTCACATCTTTCCCATCCTTTGAACCAAAACTGCACCAAAAGATTTTAGAGGAGCACTTAACACGCCCTTCCTTCCCCCCCCCCCCCCCCCCGGTTTGGGCAGTTTTGTCCCTTCTGGCAGAGCCGCCACCCCACCCCACCCCAGGAACAGCAGGCCCATCCGTCCGTCTGTCTGTCCAACCCGCAGGCTTTGCCTCTTTCCTGTTTCAACCCAGGTTGTTTCATCAGGTTCATTTTTTAGCTACCGTTCGCTTTGCTGAACGTGTATCTTTTGTTCCGTGACTTCCCACACATTTTAGTGGAAAACCACCTGGCATTTTTCTTTGTTTCTTTGCATTTTTCCAATGTCCTGCATTTTTTACTCCATTCTCTGCAGCTCTTTTCCTCTTTCTAGAAGATACATATCGTTTGTTTCCTTTCTTTGCCTTATTTGGTCCATTATATGCCCTTTTTTTCTCATCCACGGGGCCTTTTACTTCATCCCCCTCCCACATTTTTTTTTTCATCCATTTTGCAACCTTGTTCTTTCTGTCTCAAACAGCTTTCCACATCCCCCCTCTTTTCTTCCCAAAGGCCCACTTTCCATACATTCTCTGCTGGGAAACTAGACGTTTTAGAGAACTGGCTGGGATGCAGATTGCAAAAACAAATAAAATAATTAATTTATATTATAATACATTTTAATTTTGCACTCTTACTTTTTCTCCCTGCAGTTATTCAAATTTCATTCCTTTCTTCCATGTCTAGTTTTTCCCACAATCCATTTGTGACTCTCCCAAAAAATAGTCTTTCCAGTTTCAAAGCTTCTCCCTCCCCCTCCTCTAATTCTCGCTATTCCCAGAACCAAGCAGGTCGATCCTGCATTTGGGGTCCCACTCATTCCTTGCCACAAGAACAAGGTGTAGTGGCAATGGCGCCAGGTGAGAAACCAAGGGACAGTGTGTTCTAGTTCTGCCTTGGCCAAGAGAGAAACAGTGGGCCAGTCCACCTCGCAGGGTTGTTTTTCTGAGGAAAATAGGAAGGAGTATTTATGTACACTTGCTGCCTGGAGTTACTTATAAAATAATAAATGTAGGATAAAAATAAATGAACCAAATTGCTAAAGCCCCTGTTTGAAAAAGGCAGAGCTACTTCTGATTCTGTCTAGCAGGCAGCATCTTATTCTTAGCCCTCCAAATGTCACTTATTCTCTAGTAATCCTCATTGACGCGGTCTTGATCCATTTCTCCTAGACTGTGTTCATCATTCAGAGGGGTGCACAATTCCCCCCCAAACTTATCTCTGGTTCTTCCGTTACCACTATTCATTGGAGGCCTCTATTGATGTCTACCTTTGTACAGAGTAGAAAGTGACTTTGGAGGTCTTCATCCACACATACACCCTCAAGCAGGGGAGAGAAAAGAAGAGAGGCGACTCCAGAGTGTGTTGTGGCGACTCTGAAGGCTCTCCAATGCCACCTTGTGCCCTGTTGGCACTCCCGGGGGGGCACCAGTTCAAAGCAAGTATGTGAGCCTCCCCAGTGTTCTTTTTTTTTTTTTTTTGTAAGTTTTATTGTTTTTTTAAAAACAAAGACAAACAAAACATAAAAACATCCAACTTTCTTCCATAAGTATACAAGCAGTGTGTCGGTTGGTTTACAAATTTTTTGTGCATTGATTTCATTGTCTCAATGACAGTTACATTACATAAAAACTCATATTATCAATCAAAAATTGAATACCGTAGTATTATTATTAATCGTTTGACTGTAATTTTGTTCATTCATACTTTGCGAGATAACTATACTTTACTTAGTTTATTTTATAATAATTCATATAGTCCTCCCAAATCTATCCTAAAAACATTTTATATATATATATATATATATATGTGCTGTTTAGCTTCCTTCGGGTATTATCCCACGTCATTGTAGTGCTGTTAAAGTTGTAGCAACGTTTCAGCAGAATCTCATCTGCCATCCTCAGGCTTCTGTATAGAGTTAGTTCCTGGTTTCAAATTTGAAACAGGGCCATTACCCTGCAGTAACATTACTCCCGAGTCGCCCATGCTGTTGCAGCTGCTCTTTCCTGCAAGCAGCCCTGCATGCACACACGCTTAGCACAGGCTCCTCAGGAACCTCCTCATTGCTGCTGCCAGCCCCCACAATCTGAAGGTAACAGTCCACTCCCGAATGGTCCTGGACCCTCATCTGAGTCCTCGCTCTCCTCAGCCATCCGCACCTGCTCCCGGCTAACTACAATACCCAAAGACGCAACTCCTTTTGCAGCTCAAAGCGCATCCTTCTGGCTGCGATGAGCGGGGATGCGTGTTTTTCCTCATCCTAGTCAAGAGACTGTGAATTTCTGAGGAGACGTCCCTCCCGGAGGGGACAAGAAGAGGAGGCCTGCTGAGGAAATGAATCCCAGGAGATCAAGCTGGGGCCCATTCCTGTGGAACCCTCTGCCACTGAAAGGGGGAACTGTTCCCACTTTGGCCCTGTGGAAGAGGTCAGACCCTGGCTGTTCCGGCTGGCCTTGGGCCCTGATGGGGGGCCCTCACCCCATCACGAGGCTGACGAGGTAAGAAGACTTGACCCCCATCTTGTCTCTCTCTTGGCTCTTGTAGGTTTTAGTGCAGTTTTTAATACTTTAATCTGTGTAGCTTTCATAGTTTAATATGTTAATTATTTTTTACTTGTTTAATAGACCTGTCAGCTGCCTAGAGTCACCTTGTAGGAGTGGTGGGTAGCATAGAAATGTCATCAATCCATCAGTATCTTGCAGTGTAGTGATGTGGGACACTTATGCTGGTCTATGACTCTAATGAAGCTTTGATTTGGTTTGAATTGATTTGATTTGATGTTAGCTGGTGGTGGGAGTGTGCTCAAGGTATAAGACCCTTGAGAGTTTGGGCTGCAACAGGCAATCCTGGATCCCCTCCCCTTGGAGACAAACTTAGCAGCGCAAACCAGAGGTGTTTTTTTTGGGGGGGGTGCTGCAGTGTGCAATCCTTGTGCCAGTGTAATCCTGGAAACAGGCTGCTCCATACTGGCACCAGGTGTGAAGGCTGAGAGACCTCAGGATGCAAAGTCATGCAGAACAGGCTGGTTAATTATTAAATGTCAATAATTAACATTTAAAAAATAATGTCCTATCTGTTTTATATAGACACACACAGACACCCTATTAAAATACTGGCCTGATTAACGCTGTGAGTCACCCAGAATAACACAGCAACAGACTTAGAGAGGAACCTTGGAGATCTTCTAGTCGAACCCTCTGCTCAGGCAGGAGATCTGCCTATAACATTACTGACAATTGGCGGTCCAGTCTCTTCTTAAAAGCCTCCAGTGACAGCGCAGCCACTGCTTCTGAAGGTAAGCCATCCCACTGATTTCTCACCGTCAGGAAATTCCTCCTTAATCCTAGGTTGATTCTGTCCTTGAGTAGCTTCCATCCGCTATTTCTTTCATTGTTTTGCTTTGAAATGAGACGGGCAGTAAATATATTTAATAAATGCATAAATCACTAGTTCATAAACTGCACTTTCTGCAAGGCTTAAGAAAGTTGCAGACAAGAGCAGCCAGTCAGCTTGGATTCCTTCTACCCTCCTGCCTTTTCACTTGCCGGGAGGGGATGTCATGGAGAGCCCTTCTCCCTGGCAGGCGGGAGGTGGGCTCCTGGCGGTGTCGCTTGCTCCTCCCTCCTCCTCCAGCTGTGGATTGGAGAGGCCAGGCCGGTTCTCAAGGAGACCAAACATCCTCACAACTTCATGGAGAAAAAAGCCAGGAGAGGTTTCCCAGCAGCAGAGAGAGGAGTGACTCACTCGGTGGCCCTGGCAACACATACGCACAGGCAAACACAGAGAGACACACATGCGCACACCCAGCAGCAGCAGCCGCCGCCTCCCCCTGCCAGACCCAGCCAGGGTGAGTCATCCTGGTGGTCACAAGGTCTCTCCCCCAGCTGCAGCCCCTGCAATTTTCCAACCCCCCCTCCGCCTCCCCAGAGCCACGCAGCAGCAACAGCAGCAGCAACAGCAGCAGCAGCTTCAAGCCCGCGTCGCTGCTGGGCGGCAGCTCCCCTCAAGCCGCGGTTCACAGGGGGAGCGGAGAAGCCGTGACGGCTCTCCTGAAAGAAAGTCTCCAGCCCTCCAGGGAGCCCTTGGACCTAAGACCACAGTTGGCGCCAGAATTTCTGTGGCTCATCCAGGCCGTTGTTCAGTGAGTTTTACGACCTCTTTTGCCATGGTGGTTAAGTGAATAGCTGCATGGCTAAGTGAGTCACACGGCCGTGATTCTTTTGTCCTCATTAGAGATGGAAAAAAGACCAAACCTCCTGGTCCTCTCTGGAGAAATCCTAAGACGCCACAGTTGTTCCGCCTATTGGTTGTTTTTAATTGAACACTGAAATCTTCTCGCAATGTTGCAAAACAAAGTAGAGCCAAGAAGTTTGAAAGCATTCAGGTTCCTGGCCCTCTTTTGCCCTGTCGCTGCTTCCCTTGAATCAGTGGGACCATCCAGGCCTGGAAAGAGCACAAGGAGAGCCAGCCACATTTCAGCTTTCACCACAACAGCACAAGAGCACACAACAGATACAAACTCAATGGAAACCATTCCACACTTGATTGCAGAACGTATGACTTCAGCCACAGAGCGGGCAATGCCTGGAACTCACGACCTGACTCTGTGGTCACCTGTTCAAACCCCAACTCCTTTACCCTCAAAGTAACCTCTCTTGACCTCACCCCATTTCTAAGAGGTCTGTAAGGGGCGTGCATAAGCGCACAAGCGTGCCCTGTCCTATTGTCCCCAATTATTAGTTCCTATTTATTGTATTTAAACTTATGTTTATTCTTGTTTCTATTGCAGGCACTTGACAAAATAAATAAATATAAATAAATAAAGACCAAGAGGATTAGGAGATTGGACTGGAGGATAAAACATACAAAGAATGGTTGCAGGAACCGGGCCTGGCTAGTCTAGTGAAAAGAAAGACCAGGGGTGGCATGAAAGCCGCCTTCCAATATTTGAGGGGCTGCCAGAGAGAGAGAGGGGGGGGGTCGTCAAGCTATTCTCCAAAGCATCAGAAGGCACAACAAGAAACTAAGGGGAGATTTCCTGACAGGGAGAACAATTGATCAGTAAAACAGTTCATCTCCAGACTTTGTAGATGCTCCATCACTGGAGCTTTTAAAAAAGAGATCGGACAACCGTTGGTCTGAATGGTATAGGGTTGGGCTAGATGACCTCCAAGGACCTGCCCAACTCTGTTATTCTGCTCAGCCAACGATGGGCCAAGTCCCAACCTCTTTTTCCACAGCATTGGGAGGTGGTCTTCCTTCAGCCAAGGAGAGCAGGAGAAAGGCACCAAAGAGAATATGCGCAACCCTGGCGCCCTTCTGAAGTTGGCCCTCACTCTTGAAAGGGAGAGAGACGCTTGGTAAAAGAAACTCCCTTTCCCTGATGAATCGCAGGCTCTTGGCCCCAGAAAAGATCCAGATACCGGCCTGGTTCTCATAGGGCCCAGGGCTTCAAGAGTGTAGTGTGTAGCCACCATTATGACTTTTTGGACCCCTCTCCGGAGACCCCTGGGTAGCAGATTTTTCCCATGGGCCAAGATGAGTGCATTTACCTTTGTGTGTGTTTGGTGGGCCAGTGTCAGTTTTGTGAGCTGCTCCACACCTGTAGAAGGGCTAGCTCTAATTTAATTTATTGCATTGATGGACTCTCGTACATGTCTCAAAGTCTCCTCCTTTTATACCTTTATAGCCCAATAAATTTAGGGATTGTCCCTTCGGATACTTTTGTGGTTCCTTCTGCAAACTCAGCTGCCGCTTATCCCCTTCTGCCAAATTCATCCCTACTAATTGCTTCAGGAAACACACACACAGGTGGGGAAGCCTTTTCCCTGCATGAATCACCTGGGACCTTCAATGGCACCAGTGGGCATGGCTTCTTTTCTGCCACTGCTGAGCAGCTGGTTTTCCCACCCTGCATCTGGAGGGCGGAGGGGTCTGGTGGGCAGGGGATATCAGGTCTTCTGTGTGATGCAACTCGTGCAAATGACACAAATGGCTGCATTTGTGCTGAAATGAGGTGCCTGAGTGATGCCCTGGTTACATCCCTGCTCACCCACCTCCCAAGGCTCGCCTCTTCACACCTGCTGTATAGAAAGCAGTATGGAAACAGTAATGACACTTGCAAAAGTAGAAGGGATTTGTGATGACCCAGGACACCGCACAGAGGCAACACAGTCAGCTGACAGTTCAAACCGCCCCTTCATTGTTCCAAATGTTCCCCAGATGCTCCCACTTTTCTGACAAGTTCCAGAGCAAAGTGATCTCACACACACACACACACACCTCTCCAGCAGCCTCTGTCTGCAAGTAGTCCAGCACAAAGCTGTGAGCACAACAACTGCAAAACAAAATCCAGCAGGGCAAGGGCATAAGTCAGTCAGTCCAGGAAGCAAAGGAACAAGGCAATTAATCCAGAAAGCAAGAAATAAAGCAAGAAGCCCAGGCAACATCCAACGTGTGCAACGGCACTCAACACTCCATGAATTCAGCGTGTTCCTGACCAACTCTCCTCCCCACAGGGTCTCCTTAAGTCTCAGTCCCCAGGTGTGCCTTGTGAAGAGGGGCAGGGCGCTCTCCTCCCGAGTACTCCAGTCAGTCTGCGCTGTTCTCGCCTTCTCTCCGCTCTCCGTGCTCTCAGATCAGGAGGGGGTTGGTCCTTGCTCTGTCTCTCGTGTTCACTACTTAGCCTTATCTTGGTCATCCTGGTCCCCTTCCTCTCTGCCTACAAACCCTCCAGTGGTGGGATTCAAATATTTTTACCACCGGTTCGGTGGACATGGCTTGGTGGGCGCGCTTTGTATGCGTGCATACACTTTGCCGGCACGCATGTGCCAAGCGCGCACTTGGTGCAGGCGCAGAGGCATTCCAGCTCACCTCCTGCAAGCCTGCACTCTCCTGGTCGCTTCAGCAACTGCCGCGCAGCACTCTGCTCTGCTCAGAGAGATCTATGGCTGGGTTGGCTCCATCACCTGAGCTGGTCTTTCATTTGGCCGTCTCCTCTTTTGTGCCCCGCAAAGCAGTTGCGCTTCAAACTCAGTGGGTAAAGGTGAGTATGGGAGCCTAGGTGGGCAGGTGGGCCCAACAGCAGAGTGGCAGAGAGAACTGGTTCAGTCTCCGCTGCTCTTCACCGCTACTGGCTCGGTAGAACTGGGCTGAACTGGTAGAATCACACCACTGAAGCCGTCCCAATCCTGAAAGGCCCTGGCCTGACTCAGCCTGCTCCTCCCCACATTCCTCCAAAGCCAAGAAAGCCGCCCTCTCAATCTCTTGTCCACTCCAGTTCTGGCTTATCTTGATTCAGGCTCATGACAGGATTATACAGGCCATCCTCAATTTACAACAGTCCATTTAGGGACTGTTCGAAGTTCAAATGGCACTGAAAAAAGCGACCGAGGACCGTTTTTCACACTTACGACTGTTGCAGCCTCCCCATGGTCGCATGATCAAAATTTGATGCCCTCTAATTGGTAAATGCGTGGGAAACTTTCTTGAAATGCTTGAATTGAGGAGGAGTTTTTGAAATGATGAAATATAAGATGAAATTGGGAACCTGACAGATAAAAGCATAAAGCACAATAAATATGAAGATATGAGAATGATTTAAAGTTAAAAGAAATAGGCTAAGAAATGAATGGAAAATATATTAAATAAGTTTTGAGAAAAGTATTTGACAAAATTAATAGAAAATATGTAAAGAAATGATAGGATATGAAATCAAACATGAAAGTTGAATATGTAATCAAGGTCATGTTTGTATGGAAATGTGAAAATCTGGATTTATGCTGTTCGCTAAAAAAAAGATGTTTTTGAAATGTGAAAAAATAAAAAAACTTTACAAAAAAAAAAGTTGACTGCTTGGCAATTGCCTTCTATTTATGACGGCTGGCAGATCACGTGACCCCCTTTTGCAGCCTTCTGACATACAACGTCAGATTGGGAAGCCAGGTTCACTTAACAACCGTGTTACTAATTTAACAACTACAATGATTCACTTAACAACGCTGGCAAGAAAAGTCGTAAAACTCACTAAAAAACTATCAGTGTTGGTTCAGTGCTTCATAAACGGAGGACTGCCTGTATAACGCTAACAGTGCTAAAGACGGAGTGGAAGAATGGCGTCCAGAGAGCAATGGGGCCCTGGAGCTGGGCCCTCCCTCGCAGGGATCTCCCTCAGGGATCCCCCCTCAGCTCTTGCTCTCCTGACGTTCTCAGAGCAAGATCCACGCTGGATCCCTTCATATTCCAAGATAGCGGAGCTTCTTCTCGGATTGCGTCCCAGAAGCTGTTGAGCGGATCCGAAGGGCCGGTTTGGGCAGGGGGCTCCCCATGGCTGTCTTCTCGGGCGAGAACCAACCCCTCAGAAAGCCCTTCATTCAGGGATGGGAGTGGTGGGTCAAGAGCTCTGCATCATACCAAGCTGGGCAAGTGGTGTGGAGGCACCGTTGGGTTTTACATGAAGGCTGCCTATCGTGGCTTATTTGGCCAGTTACAGTTAAGCAAGTTGTGGTTTAATGAGCTATAAGTTCAGGCATACCACAGAAATTAGCTGCATGGGGGAGGGGATGTGAGGGGGAGGAGGAGGAATAATGTTCCCTAGCTGGGCAATGGAAAGCCTGCAACAAAACAGCCGCACTCGGAGTTCCACAGGCCCCACATCCTCCTCCTCCTATGGAATGGAATAGAGAATAGAATAGAAATTAGAATAGAATAGAATAGAATAGAATAGAGAATAGGAATAGAATAGAATGAGGGAAGAGAAGGGAGAATGCAATGGAATAGAATAGAATAAAATAGAATATAGAATAGAATATAGAAAATAGAATAGAATAGAATAGGGGAAGGGAAGGGAAGGGAGAATGAAATTGAATGGAATAGAATAGAATAGAACATAGAAAATAGAATAGAATAGGGGAAGGGAAGGGAGAATGGAATAGAATAGAATAGGAGAGAATAGAATAGGTGAAGGGAAGGGAGAATGGAATGGAATGGAATGGAAATAGAATAGAATAGAATATAGAATAGAATAGAACAGAACAGAATAGAATAGGGGAAGGGAAGGGAGAATGGAATGGAAATAGAATAGAATATAGAATATAGAATAGAATATAGAATATAGAATAGAATATAGAATATAGAATATAGAATAGAATAGGGGAAGGGAGAATGGAACAGAATAGAATAGAATAGGAGAGAATAGAATAGGTGAAGGGAAGGGGGAATGGAATGGAAATAGAATAGAATATAGAATATAGAATATAGAATATAGAAAATAGAAAATAGAAAATAGAAAATAGAAAATAGAAAATAGAAAATAGAAAATAGAAAATAGAAAATAGAAAATAGAAAATAGAAAATAGAATAGAATAGGTGAAGGGAACGGAAGGGAGAATGGAATGGAATGGAATAGAACAGAACAGAACAGAACAGAATAGAATAGGGGAAGGGAAGGGAGAATGGAATGGAATAGAAATAGAATATAGAATATAGAAAATAGAGTAGAATATAGAATATAGAAAATAGAAAATAGAGTAGAATAGAATAGGAGAAGGGAAGGGAGAATAGAATAGAATAGAATAGAATAGAATAGAATAGAATAGAATAGAATAGAGGAAGGGAAGAGAATGGAATGGAATGGAATGGAAATAGAATAGAATAGAATATAGAAAATAGAATAGAATAGGGAATAGAATAAGGAATAGAATAGGATATTGGAAGGAATAGAACATAGAATAGAATAAAGTAGAATAGAATAGAATAGAATAGAATTTTTTATTGGCTAAGTGTGGTTGGACACACAAGGAATTTGTCTGGGTGCAAATGCTCTCAGTGTACATAAAAAGAAAAGAGACATCCGTCAAGAGTCAAGAATCATCAGGTACAGCACTTAATTACAACACTCTTCTCTGCAAACCCCACTCCCCTTCAGCACTGATGACATTACCTAGTTGAGTCATGGAACGTCTGCAAGAAAACAAGCTCAGTGTCAGCCTTCAAGATCTTCTACTATCGCTTTGCATCTTTCGGCTGTCATAAGTAACGGGGGGGGGAGGGGGGGGAGTCTGGGAAGCGAGCTGGAGGTGTTACATTCTACTGTTGTATAAAATGAGGAGGGGGGAGCATACATCAGGGTTAGGTTTCTATTTCTCGCTTAGCTTTCTTCTCTCTGCACAACTGCAACCCCTTATCAAACTATGCCAAGGTCAACGGACAGAGGCCTCATCACCACCTGGAGATGCCCACATGATGCTATACACCACTTTTAATTGGAAGATTCAGTTGAACTATTGGGGGTGGGAACATTTCCATCACTTTGTATATGTGAATTGCACCAAGGACCCCACAGTCTTCCACAACACCTCTCTCTTTTAGCCCTGATAGTGTTATCTTGCAGAGTAATGAAACGCCTGCAAGAAAAGCCAGTTCAGAGCCCTGAGGACTCCTCATTTCAACCCTGAGCTCAAAGCTCCCATCAGAACACACTACTGGATGTTAAAACACAACCTTTGCCATGTGTGTCCTGGCAGTTTCCTCCTCCAACTTTCTCTTGTCTGGATGATGCAATAGTGTAAAACTGTAGGCTGTGCAGTTGAATCAAAGGTGTATCAAAAGGCTTGTTACAACTTGTGCAAGAATTTTGAGGGCCTGAAGAAGAACTTTGAAGAAACACAGGGAACAAAACAAGGGAGTCTGAGAGCTGGAAGATTTGAGATCAGGAACATTCAAGGAATCTGGTAAAAAAAGGGTAAACACTGGGAGGGGGAAGGGAGGGGAGGGGATGGATCTAAGCTGTGGCTAGACTTGCCCAAAGCCATGGGCCAAATTTCCAGGCCGCTTAACACAAAACAGACTTCAGCTCTGGAATTCTTCAGTTTCCAGCAAAGGGAAGAAAGACTTTCAAAAAGGGAAGAAAGACTTTTAATGGAAGAAGAAACCCTGCGACAGTTATTATTGGAATATTAAAAAGCTAAGCCAGAGAATTCAAAAAGGGATGAAAAGCAATAGCACGACTGTAGTAGAACTGTAGAGTCAAGCAGCTGTTTTCCAACTTTTTCCATTCAAATTGATCTCACTTTGGAAAAACATTTATTCTTCTCTGCATCCTGAGTCCATCAGACTATTGCAAAGAGCTCCAGGGTGTGAGATGTGGGAACAAAGAGGATGTTGTGCTGCAGTATCTAGAATGGAGTTTGCAAAGAAAAGTCATTTGCATTGGTTGGCAACACTCACCACAGTGTGGCCACACTCTCCAATTGTGTGTTTCTGAGTGTAACCCAGCCTACATTTGCTCAATCTGGCAAGAAATTGTCCCATAAAAGCCTTGAATAAGCAGCTCTGAGATGGACAACAGAAAACAGTTTTCCTAAGTAATCTGTGATGACTCGAACAAATGACCAGCTCTGACTTGCAATATGGGAGGAGCAAAGGAGGAAGGGGAGGCAGGGAGGGAGGAAAGAAGAAGGAAGGAAGGAAGTCTGAGGGGAAGGGCAAGGGCCATCTAATCCATGGACCAGGAACTGGGCCATACAAGCAAGGGAAGTGGAGCTTCATCTGAGCATGCACAGGATGTAGTAGTGCATGGAACCATCAACCCCACTGCTCCATGGTGCCCAAAAGGTGGGGGAGGGCACTGAGATAGAGTTGAAAACCTGCAGGGAAGGGAAGGTTTCATTAGGAATGAAAGGCTAAAGTGGATGTCAGAAATATGAATTGGCGACATCCAGGCTTTTACGGCTGCGTATGAAGGATGGCATCAGTGGGTCCTGGTTGTATGTTGTGAAGGCTTCCAATGGGTAGTGGTAACGGAAGAACCAGGGATGAGTTTGGAGGGAATTGTGCATCTGAATGAGCACAATCCAGGAGAAACGGGTCGAGAACAGTGAATAGGAATTACAAGAGAGTAAGGAAGAAGCAACTGTGACATTTGGAGAGCTGCTAGAAGATCAAATCAGAAGCAGCTCTGCCTTTGTGGCTTTGTTTATTTTTATCCCACCCTTATTACTTTATAAGTAACTCAAAGTGGCAAGCATCTATAAATTTTCAGTATTTAGTATTTATTTGATTTGTCAATCGCTTACAAGATACAGGTATAAGAATATAGTTTTGAATACATGAGATAGATTCTTATAAGAAAAATAAAAGAAACAAGAGGACAGGGACGGGAGGCACATTGGTGTGCTGGTGCGTGTCCCCCTTAGGAAAGGGTTGAGGTCAATAGTAGCCAGTCTAAGGTTAAAGTTTTTGGGGTTTGGGGAAGAAACCACAGAGTCAGGTAGAGGATTCCAGACATTGACCACTCTGTGGCTGAAGTCGTATTTCCTGCAATCAAGTTTGGTGCGATTAACCTTGAGTTTGTATCTGTTGTTTGCTCTTGTATTGTTATGATTAAAGCTGAATTATTCATTTGCAGGTAGGACATTGCAATGTATGTTTTTATATACTATACTTAGATCCACTTAGTTCTAGGTTTTCTAGGTCTAGAATTTCGAGTCTGGTGGCATAAGGTCTTCTGCAACGAGTAGAGGAGCAGAGAACTCTTCTTGTGAAATATTTCTGGACTTTATCAACTGTGTTAATATCAGATACATGATATGGTTTCCAGACTGATGAGCTGTGTTCAAGTATTGGTCTAGCAAATGTTTTGTATGCTGTACTTAGTAGTGCGATATTACCAGAGAAAAAGCTATGCAGGATTAGGTGAACAACTCTTAATGCCTTTTTGGCTATGTAGTTACAGTGGGCTTTAGCATTTAGATCATTTGAGAAGAATATTCCAAGGTCCTTGACAAAGCTTGGATCCTCAACAAGATCTTGACTATTTAGCTTGTATTTTATTTTCTGATTTTTTTCTGCCAATATGTAGGACAGAGCATTTATTTGTTGAGATTCGAAGTTGCCATTTGCTTGACCATTCTGATACATAGTCGAGGTCTTTTTGAAGGGTAGCATTGTTGTCGGTGGTGTTGAATAGCTTTACATTGTCAGCAAAGAGAACGCAGTTGCTCTTGATATGATCACAGAGGTCATTTATGTAGAGTATGAAGAGAGTTGGTCCTCGAACCCTTGGGGGACACCACTGTTGACAGGTACAGAATTTGACAGGACATTCCCAATTTTGACCATTTGTTGTCTCTTTGACAGGAATGCTCCTATCCAGTTATGCAGGTGTCCAGAGACACCATAAGATTTTAGTTTTAGGAGTAGTTTGTTGTGAACCACTGAATAAAAGGCTTTACAGAAGTTCTATGTAAATTGAGTCTATTGCTTTGCCGTGATCAAGTTGTGTTGTCCATATGTTTTTGCAGTGTAAGAGTTGCAGATTACATGATAGTTTTTTCCTGAAAGCCCAAATTGTTTATTGGAGAGTAGGTTGTTTGTCTCTAGGTGGAGGATAATGGATTGGTTAATAATTGATTCCATGACTTTACAGGTGACACAGCATAAGGAGATTGGTCTGTAATTTTCAATTACACTGGGGTCTCCCTTTTTGAAGATGGGGATGACTGTGGCTTGTCTTGAAAGATTTTTCAAAGATTATCCTTCGAATAAGGATATGGCAGTGGGTAGGTTTTTTAAGAAGTAGGCACATATTCCGTCCGGTCCAATAGATAGAGATGGTTTTAGATTGCACAGTGCTTTTTCAACATTGTCTTCTGTAAAATCGACATGTATCAGATCTTTGTAGTTGTCTGTGAATCAACTAGGAAATACTGGGCTTGATCCATTGCTGTTTACAAATACTGAGCCAAAGAATGTGTAAAAAAGGTTGGCTTTGATGGTGTCATCGTTGCAGTCTTTATCATTAGGTCCTTTCAGGGGTGGGATGGACCCTGAGTCTTTTACTTTGTTGTTTACAAAATTGTAGAAAGCGCAGGTAGAATTGGAGCATTGAAGGTTTTCTTCTTGTTTAATGTGATAATTGGTGCATTCAGTTTTTATCTGGTGGCGTAAATTTTTGGATCGGCTTTTGAAGTTGGCAACGTGACCAGATTTGTTTTTCTGCCAAAGTGATCTCTTTTTGGATTGAAGCTTCCTTATTGTTATGGGTAATTTGTTTTTTCTGGTTTATGAAGTTATTATTGGTACATATAGTTTGATGACTCTTTTGATTTCAACTAAAAATATGTTGTAGTGGTCTTCAACAGTATTGCATCCAGTGAATAGAAATTGCCAATCAAGGGAAGAGAGATCATTGATTATAAGATTATAGCTGCCTTTTTTGAAGTTATAATTGGGGATTTTGTTGTTGTGATGATTTTTGTGTGGACATATGTTGAGACAAAAGTCAATCATATTGTGGTCATTGTTGGAAAAGGGTTCTTTAATTTGTGTTCCGTAAATTGAATATAAATTGAATAAAATAAATATCCCTTCCTCCTCCTATTTCCTCATAACAACCTCATGAAATGGGTTTGACAAGCGCCAGGGAAATCAGGCGATCCAGGCGGCTCAAATGGGGGTAAAGATCGACTTCTAGCTCAAGCTCTCGGCAAGAATCTGGCCAACTAACGGACAAAGCAAACTGGCGGCAGGTAAGAGTCAACAGAACTCAAAGTGGGCCAGACTTAGAGGTGGGCGCAAAGGGACTCGAGGCTGGTGATTTGCTTGGTCCCTCCCTCCCTTGGGCTCAGCCTGGTCCTCTCCCACAGGGTTGGACTGAGAGAGAGAGAGAGAGAGAGAGACCCAAAGTCACCCAGCTGGTTCGAACTCACTGTCAAACTCCCAGGCTCCTGGTTTCTTGCCTGATGACTCCCCCCTGCACCAAACTGGCTCTCAGGGCAAAGAATAAATAAGAGACAAACTCAGGAGTGACCTGCTTGGTTCTGGTGATGCTGAGAGAATTAAAGAGCACCAGGGAAATGCGGGGGGGGGGGGGGGAGAGAAGCTTTGAAACTGGGCAGTTTTTTTTAATTATAGAGTGACGAGTGGATGGTGGGAAAAAACAGGACACGGAAGAAGGGAAGGAATGAAATAAGAATGAAAGCGGAATAATTGCATGGCTGGCTGAGGAATCCAATTCCATTGAAAGATGGGATGTCCTGCTTACTACAGAGGTGAAAGAGGCTGCAGTTTCCAAAAGCAGCAGCTGGCGGCCAGTACTGACCCTCTGGCCAGAAGGGAGCAGCTCCCAAAGAAAGAAGAGATGGGTTTCGTTTCTACTTGGAAACTGTTTCTAGACTGCACTTAAAACTGAAGGAAATGAAAGTTTGACTTTGGGAATTGCTGATTAGATAAGTCTATTGTTGCAGGAATGGCTAATACATTTAGTATGTAAAAGTAAAAAGTGGAGTTTTTATCTTACTATTTTTATTCTACTGCACTGAAAAAAAAATTCTGCTTTTTTTCTTTTTTTCCCCCATCCTCCGCTTTTCCTTTTCTTTCCATCTTTTCTCTTCCCCATTTCTCTGCTGTTTTATTTTCATTTGTAGTTTACAACGTTTCCAGGGAGGCAATGCTGGAGGTGCCTTGAAACCTTTGGGGACCTGCCTGCCCAAAATGAAGCCCATACCCAAAATTATACAGTATTTCATAGGTTTCTCTTAATTTTCTTCACATTTTTGTAGGAAATGTAGCATACCTAATATATTGTATGCATTCTTTTGTAGTAATAATCAGTTAACTCTAATGTCTATCAGACATATCAAAATTTGAGGATTCATGCTACTCCTATGCCTATCCATCACAAATAAAGATTGTCAGTTTAATGTTTAAATGTGGTATCTTGACTTGTCTGGTTTTTTTAATGATTAAAAGGCAGAAAAGATAATTGACTTCTAATTCATTATTCTTTTTGATAAATATACATATAGCTAGAACTAAGGAGAAATCTTTTGACAGGGAGAACCATTAACCAGTGGGACGGCTTGCCTCTGGAAGTTGTGGGGGCTCAAACCGTGGAGATTTTTAAGAGATTGGACAGCCACTCCTCCGGAATGACATACGGTCTCCTCCTTGAGCAGGGGGGTAGACTAGATTACAGAGCTCTCCAACTGGTGGTCTGTGAGAAAAATGTTGGCGGTCTGCAGAAAAATTATTGGCATTTTTTTACATTGCCTCAAACTATGCCCCCCGGGCCGGATACGTGCAATGACCGTCTGTGTTGCTGCAGAGAGTCTCCCCCTCCGGGGTCTTTTTGTGTGGATCGGGGGGGGGGGGGACACACAGAAATTCTGACTTGGGGTTTGCTTCAGCCTCCTGGTGGGGGGCTTTGGGCGAAGAGCCGGAGGGCCTCGTTCCAGTGGGACTGCATCAGGGCCTAGAACTGGCTGACCATCTCAGCCCGCTGAGCCTCCAGGCGCCATGACCTGGCCCTGCACTCCTGCAGGTCCTCCCCTTGCTTGGAAAGCCCATGCTCGTAGCCCTCAGTGAGGCTGTTTCTCGGTTGGATCCAATTTGAACTGAGCCAGCTGTTGGGCCAACTCTTTCTCGGGGGGGGGGGGGGGGGGGGGCTCCCCCCCACAACCGGCCCCGTTTGTGGCCGGGGGGGGGGGGGGGGGGGGGGGGGGGGGGGGGGGGCTGCTTCACTCCAACAATCGCTTCCTGTTGAAGCCCAGGTGGGCAAGGGAGGAGTGGCTGGGAGGGGAGGGGCGAGTAGAGGCTGGCGAGGCCTCGACATGAGTGAGATTGAGTTAGCCACACCCACCCAGTCATATGGCCACCTAGCCACGCCCACCCAACCGGTCATTAGGCAGATCATATTAGTGGTCCCTGCCGGATTTAAAATTATGAATTTAGTGCTCCCTGAGGTGTGAAAGGTTGGTGACCCCTGGACTAAAAGCCTCCAAGGTCCCAACCCTGTTATTCTGTTTTATGCGTGTGTTTGTGCATACGTATGGAAGGAAAGAAGGAAGGATGGGGAAACAGTCACACCCTCCTTGGTACACCAACCACACCTGAATGCAAATAAAGGTAGACAAAGGGAAATCCAGTTGCAGCAATTTTAGGCAAAGCAGTTGCAGTTTCTGGGGAGGGGGGAGCTGTCGCCTCCCCCACACACACCTGTTGCCAGCCCCTGCAGAGGAAGACCTCACCTTTTTGCAAGGGGGGTATTGGGGGGCAAAGAGGTCAAAGCTATTTGCTGCACTTGCAATCTGCAGGTGCCGTGTGGGGATGGCCTAGGGGCAGAGAGAGGCTGCCTAGGGAAGGGCGAGCCAAGACCAGGCCGGAGGCTGCACGGTGAGCTGAGTTTCAGGAAGGGCCTTCTCTACGTTCTTGGGCTGTAAAGGAGCCGGTCGGACAGCTGGACTTCCAGACTGGCCAGATTCTGTCAATGCCCCTTGGTCACCAAATAGAAGGAGCTTATCTGGCGTGTCCATCTGACCTGCTTGGAAGGGCTGATGGGGTGGCTGAAGGTTGGGGCCTTTATATCGGGGTATCAAGCTCAAGGCCTGTAGGGTTGCCCTGGAAACAGTGAAGGACCAGGCTGCAGTGCCTCTGCTAGCAAAAAAAGGCTCCCAATCTCTGTTTTTTGCTGGGACGGCCTCCTGCAACCAAGGGTGGGATTCAATCGGTGTAACAACCGGTTTGGTGCGCGTGCACATCAAATGCGTGTTTTGTGTGCGCACGTGCAGCAGTTGCAACTCACCTGCTGCTCCAAGCCCTGTGTGTAAAACAGCCGACGCGTGGCAAACGGCTGTGCCATGAGAATCAGTTGATCTGGAAAACCTGGAAATAAAGCCCAGACCAGTGTCAGGACCGGCGGGTGGGCCCAACAGCTGATCATTGGAGCGAACCGGTTAGCTGACAGCTGATCTTTGGAGTTCAGGGCTGAACTGGAAGAATCCCACCCCTGCCTGCAACCCTCTGCCAGCGAAGTCAAACACAACCCAGATGTGGCCCTGGATGAAATCGAGTTTGACCCCCTGCTTGATATGAACCGGGGTCTGCAGGGACGGTCCATGCTGCTGCCCCACAGCAGACCTCCCTGGGTTTCTTTGCAGGGCCCCTTGCATGGAATCTTCCAGGCTTTCATGCCGGGGGCTTTTAGCCTCCATGCTTTGGGAGATAAATCCAGAGGTTCAGGTGTTCCTGGCTGCCAAGCCATCATGGGCTTAATCCCTGGTCATCTCAGCCCCATGCCAGAGGGCAATCTTCTTTAGAATCAAATAGAGTTGGAAGGGACCTTGTAGGACATCTAGTCCAACCCCCCCACCCACCCAAGCAGGAGATCCACCACCATTTGTGACACAGGGCAGTCCAGCCTCTTCTTGAAAGCCTCCAGGGATGAAGCTCCCACAACTTCCGAGGGAAACTTCTGTTCCAGGGGTTGATTGCTCTCATGGTCAGAAAGTTTCTCCTTATTTCCAGGTTGAATCTCTCTTTGATCGGTTTCCATCCATTAGTCCTTGTCTGGCTTTTGGGTGCTTTGGAGAATAAGTTGACCCCTTCCTCTCTGTGGAAGCCCCTCCAACACTGGAAGGCTGTTGTCCTGTCTCCCCTGGACCTTCTCTTCACGAGACTAGCCGGGCCCAGTTCCTTCATATGTTTTAGCCTCCAGTCCCCTCATCATCCTGGTTGCTCTTCTCTGTACTTTTTCTGGATCTTTTTGATAGTGTGGCGACGAAAACTGGATGCAGTACTCTTTAAGTGTGGCCTTACTTACTTACCTTGATCTCGACTGCATCCCTCTGTTCATGCAATTTAGGATCGCATTGGCTTTTCCGGCTGCTTCTCACACTGCTGGTTCTTATTTAGCTGGTTGTCCACTAAGGCTCCAAGATCCCTCTCCCAGTTGCTGCCATTGACACCCCACCCCCACCCCCACCCCCGGAAAGGATGCATTCCTGAGTGCCAGCAATCTTCAGCCTGGGCCCGTGGAAAAATCTGGTAAAGCGGATCTGACTTGGGATAGGTACCTCTTCCTAACGTTTGACTCCCAGAAATGTGGGCACTCAAGAACAGACTGGACAATCATATGGCCAGAGTGGTATCTCCTGCCTTGAGAGAAGGCTGGACGTAGAAGATCTCTGAAGTCCCTTCCAGCCCCATAATTCTATGTTCTGTCCTTGATGCACTCTGAGCACTGGGGCGTGCATAAGCACACCAACGTGCCTACCGTCCCTGTCCTGTTGCTTCTTTTTTTCTTATTCATATCCATTTCATGAATTCATAACCGTGTTTATACTTATACCTGTTATCTAAGAATCGCTTGACAAAATAAATAAAATAAAATGTTCACCTATTTGGGTCATGAAACGTCTGCACGAAAAACAAGCCAGCTCAGTGAGCATCAACCCCGAGCTATCAATCAAGTCTTCTCCTTGATTGTGTTCCGTGGAAGAAGCCTTTTCAAGGCAGGGGACCTGGGGGGCAAGGAGGGCACCCCAAGGAGCCCTGGCTTGGGGGTCCAGGGTCTGCAAAGGGGATCACTTCCCCCTGTTCAGTTTCTGTGGATCAGCACAGGGCTAAAAATAAAGAAGCATGCACATACATACATACACACACACACGCACACGCGAGCCCTC
Source organism: Laticauda colubrina (assembly GCA_015471245.1). Taxonomy (NCBI): domain Eukaryota; kingdom Metazoa; phylum Chordata; class Lepidosauria; order Squamata; family Elapidae; genus Laticauda; species Laticauda colubrina. Next base: position 1,883,238 of record BLBF01000081.1, read on the forward strand.
CCTTCCCCCACCCTGCCAGTTGAGTCAGCTCTTTGACATGGTTTCCTTACGGACATCAGGGAAACCGCAAAGCCCTCTGTGGCCTGACAACCATATCACATGCTTCCCCCCAGCGGCAGCATCAGCAGCATCATGCGCTGGGGAAGGAGCAAAGGGGCGACTGGTCAGCACTGCCGGCCTCTGGCACTCAGAGGCAGCTTGGCCCGCCCTTGTCCCAAGGGGAGACCCCACCCCCTTTGAGATGCTGGAGACCTGTCCAAACAGCGCCCACCCTCCCACCACTGGGAAAACCGCCAGGACCTGGGGCCTGCCCAGGAGAGGTTAAAATGCCAAGGTGGCAGCCCCCATTGAGGTCCGGCCTTGCAGCCACCATCCTGACTTTTTTAACCTCCCCCTCCCTCCAATGCCCCTCTGGGATATGAATTCCTCTCCAGCAGGCTTCAATGGGTTTGAGGGGGGGGGGGAAGCAGCTTCCCCATTGGTCCTTTTGGAGCTGATTTAAAGCCTACTCTGCAACCCCCACCCACCCACTCCCGCCCCAAATATCTAGGATGCTGGAGAGGCCTTTTCTGATTTGGGTCTGTGGCTGGGAAACTGGATGAGCTTCTCCTGGAAGTTTCAGGGAGGGAAGGGAGAGAAGGAAGGAAGGAAGGAAGGAAGGAAGGAAGGAAGGAAGGAAGGAAGGAGGGGAAGAGAGGAAGGAAGGAGGGGAAGAGAGAGGAAGGAAGGAAGGAAAGAAGGAAGGAAGGAAGGAAGGAAAAAAGGAGGGGAAGAGAGGAAGGAAGGAAGGAAGGAAGGAAGGAAGGAAGGGAAAAAAGAAGGGGAAGAGAGGAAGGAAGGAGGGGAAGAGAGAGGAAGGAAGGAAGGAAGGAAAGAAGAAAGGAAGGGAAAAAAGGAGAGGAAGGAAGGAGGGAGGGAGGGAGGGGAGGGGAGATGCTGCCTGGGGGATTCTGGAGGTGGAAGGCCACACACCTGCACCTGGCTGAGCTCTCAGCCCTCGAGCCCCCTTGAGGAGTCGGGACCAGCTGTTCACCCCCCCCCCCGAGTTCTGTCAACCGCCCCCACCCCCACCCCGGATTGTTTCGAAGATGCGGCGAGGCTGGCAAGCTCAAAAACGGAGCCGGTTCAATTCACCGACGGTCGAGAGACGCGACGCCGGAGTTTCAGGCGGCTGGGACGCTCCGCAGCCCCCAGGCCGGACGGGGGTCGCCGGGCCAACTTCTGCTTTGGGGGGGGGGAGGAGGCGGGAAGGGGGGGCTGGAGAAATCCCGTCGCAGAGAATGACTTGGACGGGGTGGGGGTGTGTGTGTGTGTGTGTTGTTTTTCACGAGGCGAATATCCCGTTTCTCTCACCGGCACCGGGTTCTCCCAGGGCTCCGGCCCCCGCCCGGCCTTCTCGACGGCTGTCCTGGAAGCCGGACAGCCATGAAGTCCAGCCCGAGCTTCCTTCGCGACGCCCCTGTGAGGTGAGCCACTTTTATTCCCGCCGGGAGTGAAGGGCCCCGGTCCGGGGGGGGGGGGGGGGGGGGGGGGGGGGGGGGGGGGGCCGCGCCCCCCCCCCCGGCCCCCCGGCGGCCCGGGGCCCCCCCCCCCCCCCCCCCCCCCCCCCCCCCCCCGGGCAGACCAGACAAGACGGACGCAGGGAGAGCTCGGCTCTGCCACAAAGCAGGAAAGCCCACCTGGGCAAATGCGGCTCCTTATCAGACGAGCCCATTGAATGACAAGGGCAGGCTGGGCGGGTCCCGTCTCCCGATTAGCATATGCAAATGATACGCTACCCGCTTTGGGCTCCTCCGAGGGCAAAAGAAGGCGAGGCTGCCCTCTCGTGGTGAAATGTGGCTTTCCAGGCCCTCCTGCTGCCTCTGCGCTGCCTCTCTCCCCCCCCCCCCCCCCCCCCCCCCCCCCCCCCGCACCAAATGCTCCCCCACCAGACCGGATGTGATTTGGGGGAGTTGTGTGAACCCCTCAGTCGGGAGGAGGGGCTGGGAGCAAGAGCCGGAGGGGTCTCTTTGGAGGGAGAGTTGGTTGAATTCCTTGGCTGGCTGGCGGAGGGATGGAGGGACGCGTGAAATGGCAGTTAACTGGCTTTCTCCTCATGTACTGAACAACTTTCTGCCCTACCTGGGCTCCACCTTGACTTTAGGTTCTTTCAGAAAGATTTCAAAAGTGGCACCTGGGTGTAATTTCACTCCCCCCCCCCCCAACCCTCTTTCACAAGGCCCCACAGCAGCAGATGGAGCCAGGATGGTGGGATTCAAAGTCTTTTAACAACCAGTTCTGTGGGCGTGGCTTAGGTGGTGGGTGTGGCTTAGGTGGTCATGTTATTGGCTGGGGGTGGCCCACTCAATATCACTCACATCGAGGCACGCCTCTCCTCGCCTGGCCTCTCATGACTGTGGGGATGCTGCAACAGTCGTACGTCTGAAAAATGGTCATAAGTCACTTTTTTCAGTGCCGCTGTAACTTTGAATGGTCCCTCCACACAAGCAAAATACCGGCAAAGAAGGGAAAAAAACTCTAGAGACGTTTCTGAAACAGGAAGTCTAGTCCTCTGCAGTTTCTATAAGCAACCCCAGAATGTTTCCTTCCTGCCTTCCTTACAGGATTAGCCCAGTAATTTCTTCTAACAACCAGTTCTCCGAACTGCTGAGAAGGTTAACAGCGGGTTCTAGCGAACAGGTGCGAACTGGGAGAATCCCACCCCTGGATGGAGCCTGTCAGGTGGCTGATGGGTTGTGTGATTGTGTTCCCAGGAGGGTGGAGGGGGGGGGTGTCATTGCTTTTTATTTTTTTATATATTAGGCTTGTAAGCCACCTGGAGTCACTGAGAGTGAATTGAACAGCCCTATAAATTTTCTTAAACAAAATAATTTGATTGATGGGTTTTCTCCTGGGGTTTTGTTTTAAACATTAATGGGCTTCCTGTTATAATTTTACTTGCTGATCCATTTATTCACCAACTTTCTAGGCCCGGATTCCAAGGTCCCTGTGAACCCGCTCTCTTCCTTTGGGTTCTGCAGGAAGGCTGAGCCTGCCCCACCGAGGGGGGGGGGGAGCTGGAGACGCTGCCGGGGGTGTCTTGTAGCTCCAGGGTGGCTTTTCCCACACCTGGGGCTTTGGCGGAATCCAGGAAGCAGCTTCCAGGCCCTCCTCTGCTCCCCCCCCCCAGGGGCCACTGGAAGACTGGGGGGAGGACCCAGAGCCCCCTCCCCCCCGATACAAGCGGTCCTTGGCTTACGACCATAATAGAGCCCCAAATTTATATGGCTGAGATGTTTAAGTGAGTTTTGCCCCTTACCAGACTGGTTAAGCGGATGGCTGCAATTGTTGAATGAGTCAGAATGGCTCCCCTGTTCACTTTACCTGTTAGAAGGTCGCAAAAGGGCATCGCATGACACACACACACACACACACACACACCCCGGACACTGCAACCAGGGCTGGGCTGCTGGGGATTGGGGGGGGGGGCAGTTTCAGGAAGAGCCCCTAGCTGAGACTCTGTGCAGTTCGAAGAACCCCCAACCCTACTCCTGGCTGGCCCTGCCCACCTCTCCCTGCCCCTCCCCTCCCAGGAGTCCCCACATGGCCCGTTTTGGAGGCAGAGAAGTGCAGGGCACGCAGGGAGCCTCCGGGAGGGCAAAAAATGCCACCTCCCGAAGTTCGGGAAGGCCGGAAATGAGTCTGTTTCTGGTTTCCAGAGACCCTCCGGAGCCCAGGGAGGGCAAAAACGCCCCACCACCACCACCGTGGTGTAGGAGGACAAGTAGGCCATGCCCACCATGGCTATGCCCACCCAGCAACTGGGCAGAGAACCGGGGGCTAAAATTTTTGAAGCCCACCCCTGACCGTAACCGTCACACTTATCAGGTGCCAAGCATCTGGATTTTGATCACGTGACCATAAGGAGGCAGCGCAAGTGTGAAAAACGGTCATAAGTCACTTTTTCAGTACCCTTGTAACTTTGGAATGGTCACTAAACAAACCATTGTAATTCGAGGACTACCTATAGTTGTTTATTGTGCAGAAGGTGTAACGATGTCTGGGAAAGTCTTGGAGCGAAGAGGTCAGGAGTGCTGCCTACAGAACAGTCCGAGGAGAGGCTGATACACAGACCCTGTGCGTAATCTGGGGGTTGTGGCCAGGAGGGCCTTTGCGCAACTGCAGGTTGTGCACCAGTTACGCCCTTTCCTGGACCAACGGTCCCTACTCACAGTCACTCATGCCCTGCTCACTTCCCGTCTCGTCTATTGCAATGCGCTCTACATGGGGCTGCCCTTGAAGAGCATCCAGAGATTCCAGTTGGTGCAAAATGCAGCGGCCCACATGGTTTTGTGCAGACCCCGGTGTGCACATGTGTCACTTCTCCTGCAGGCGCTGCATTGGTTGCCGATTTGCTTCCAGGTACAATTCAAGGTACTGGTTGTCCCCTTTAAAGCCCTTCATGGCTTGGGACCAGGTGATCTGAGGGACCGTCTCTTGCGGGACCAGGTGATCTGAGGGACCCGACCCATCAGAGCGAGGAGGCAGGGAATGTTGCGGGTCCCATCCCCGAGGGAGATACCCCTGGGGGACCCAGAAGGAGGGCCTTCTCTGTGGTGGCTCCCTCCCTCTGGAACATCGTTCCCCCCCCCCCCAAGATTAGACTGGCCCTCACATAGACACACTTCCGGAAGGCGCTGAAGACCTGGTTCTGCCAGCGGGCCTGGGGAACCCAGAGCAGGATGGAGCCCATCAAAGGGCTCCTGGAATCTGCTGTCATCGGGGCAGGGGGGGATGGGGGTTATTTTAATATATTGTTATATGACTCCCTCTTTTATTAGTTTTTTTGTTTTTTATAATGGGGTTCGATATTCTGTAAGCTGCCTTGATTGCCACATGTGAATAGGCGCCAATGCAAATTTTCTAAATAAATAAGTTAGATGTATAATTGGCTCATCTCAACAGGTTGATCTACCCTGGAAGGCTGACAGAAGGAGAAACAACGAAAGGCCTGGAGAAGATGCATAAATTCACTTTTATTTCAAATGAATGGGGGGAGCCTGGCCTTACCTGCCCTTTGGCACCTGGGCCACCCTGGGCTAGTAAATGCCAAGTGTACCAGAGGCTGGGAAACCTGGGACAGGTGGGCTGAGGTGGGACCCTGCCTCATGCTTTCTCTCGGCTCCTGGCCCACCACTCTGGAGTGCAGTCAAGGGGTTGTGCCCCCCAGCCCCCTCCCCTCCAGCATGGGCTTCCCTGCCTGGGGAGCAGCTTTGGGAGATTCCAGGCTACCTGTCTGCCAGACGTAAGGCCCCTCTTTTGCCCATTCAAACACTCAGAAATGCCAAGAAGGTCCCACGGGAAGGGGGATGCCAACAGCTCGCTTAGGCCCACAACTCAGCCATTGATGAGCTGAGGATAGAGCCCCAACTCCTGCACCCATTTACTGCAGCAGCCCGGACTGCCTGCCAGGCCCAGCAGCTGATGTGGCACCATGAGTATTACGAGGGTCTTGTTCACAGGCTGTGGGCAGAGAGCCCCCAAAGAGGCTTTTCTGCAGGACTCCCTTCCTCCCTTGGGATCTTCTTCATGGCTTTCTCTTAGGCACCAGGTCCAGGGGGGCTGAATTCACACAAGATATTTATTCAGGGTTATGTTAACCATTGTTTTCTCAATCTCGTTTTCTGAGCTGGCATGATGTCCTGTTACAAAAATCGGATCACACCCTAGGGCAGGGGTGTCCAGCCTTGGCAACTTTAAGACTTGCAGACTACAATTCCCAGAGTTCTGGGAGCTGAGGTCCACAGGTCTTGGACACACACACCCCCTCGCCCTAGAAGACAATGGAGTGTGTGATGCAGACAAAGTTGCCACCAGAACTATCGGGGTCTCTTTTAGGTTTAATTCCTGGCAATTTGGGTCCTGTGGGTTTTCCTCTGCTTTATGGTCCCCCAAGCCCTGCTCCACAGCCCTCTGGTTAGCCCCCCTGCCAGCCCTCCAGAGCAGAACAGGCTCCACCAAAGCATGCATGCAATAACCAGCGTGCCCGGTTTGGCCCCATGTGTGCCAGTTGCCCACGCTTTGTTTTCCAAGGGCTGCTCGGTGTCTCCAGCTGGCATCGCCCAGGCAGCTGCCTTCCCGGCCACCTGGGCCTGGTGTTGAATGTCGCTCTTGCCACGTGGCTGGGAGTCTGAGCCACTCTGGCGCTGTCCCCAAGGAGGCCAGACAGCGCTCTGTTTCCACGGGGTAATCCCTCTCTGGAGTCAGGTCCCGCACAAAGCAGCCCTCAGAGCCCCCCACCGGTAAAGCTTCAGCTCTGCCTGAGGCAGGGAGAGAAAAGGAGGGCAGGATTGTGGCCCCAGCAGAGGCCCCCCAGCTGGTGAAGAAGCTGCCGCAGAGTCACACTCCCTTCAACACCCTAGGCAAGTTGTGGCCTTTATGCACGCAGAATATCCTCCGGCTCTTGCAGGGAAACATCCTCCCTCCGAGGAAGAGGAAGCACACCAGAATCCCCCCAAGCTTCTCCCTGTTTTTGTGGCAGATTTCACCCAGCAGAACTCCTAGCAACAAGGAGCAAAGCTGGAGAGCTTCCACCAGGTTTGCCAGGAGTTCTCCCTCTTCCCAGGGGGCGGGTAACCTGTGGCACTCTGGATTTATTTATGGGTCATTGATCAAACCTGAGCACTGCCCAACTCCCAGCAACTTTGGGAACCTGCCAAAGTAACACACACACACACACACACTGCAATAAAACCATATTGTAGGACAGGGGTCCCCAAACTTGGCAACTTTAAGCCTTGTGGACTTCCAAACAAGAATTAAAGTTGCCAAGTTTGGAGACCTCTGTTGTAGGATGTCTCAGGACGACAACTCCTGACGTCCCCCAGGATTCCTGACCAGCAGCATTGCATGCTGGGGGTTGTGGTTCAGCTGAGTCTTAACATGCCTATATCTGCTGGAGGAGGTAACAAGCTTGTAGCCTGAATGGTCTTTCACTCCAAGCTACAGTTGACAGACTTAGGGGGGAGTGGAAAGAACCAGCTGTTGGCTCTCTGCCCACAAGCCAGTCTGAAATGTTTTCACAGAACTGGTAGAAAGAGAGAGTAGGAAGAAGAGGGTGCCCCATTTTGCCAATCACAGGGGGGGGGGGGAGACAAATTCCCTCCCCCCATGATGGGGGGCTGAGGGCTTGATGGGGGGCTGAGGGCTTGTGAAGGTCTCTCTCTTCCCTGCCTCCAAGAGCCAGGCCAGCTCCTTGCAAACTCTGCCTTGTGCCCAGCCCAGCCCAGTTGGGTTCTCCCCATCACGTGATTTGACTCACTTGAGGGGTGCCAGATTTATTTTCAAACCAACCAACCAACCGTTCCTTTCTGAGATGGTGTGTGTGTGTGTGTGTGTGTGTGTGTGTGTGTGTGTGTGTGTGAGAGAGAGAGAGAGAGAGAGAGAGAGAGAGAGAGAGAGAGAGAGAGAAGTCTGGATGAACGCTGCCTCGCTCCTGGCTTGGTCTGCAAAAAAGGAGAGGCAAATGTGCACAACTTATGTCAAAAATTATTTTAAGTTATGTCAGGTGAACTTCATGGTGACATTGTTGGATTAATCATGGTTTACTAAATAAACTAAGATTAGCTCAATTGTCATATTAAGCCATAATTATGGTTTCCCATCTCATATAACATTAAAACCAAACCAATTACTTTTTGGATTTGTAGATCCAAAGCAATATTCTCATTCTCTGCCCAAATTCAAGGAAATTACACTGCAATAACTTCTGTATGGTACGTACATCAGTCTAGTGAAAACGATATATAAAAATAAGAAATCTATGCTCTGCCTGAAAGGCTACATTAAGAAAGGCCATCTGTGAGAGCAATACCCAAGAATCAGAAATGTCTGGGGTTTATTATTTACAGGAATACGTACAATAATCAATCTGGAAATCAAAATTTGTGGCAAGATGGGTGGCAAATAAATTTAATACATAAAAAATAAAATAGAGTTAGCTTTGTTCAGAAAAATGCATTGAAGATGACAAGAAAATAAATTATACGAACATTGTTGAGTGTAGCAAAAACAGAATAACAGAATACCAGAGTTGGAAGGGACCTTGGAGATCTTCTAGTCCAACCCCCTGCTGAGGCAGGAAATCCTATTTCATTTCAGATAAACGGCTGTCCAGTCTCTTCTTAAAAACTTCCAGGGTTGGAGCATTCACAACTTCTGGAAGGCAAATCATACCACTGATTAATTGTCCCCACTGTCAGCAAGTTTCTCCTTATTGCTTCTCTCCTGGATTAGTTTCCATCCATTGTTTCTTGTCTGCCTTCAGATGTTTTGGAGAATAATTTGACCCCCTCTTCTTTGTGGCAGCCCCTCAAACATCCAGAATACTGCTATCATGTCCCCCACTTCCACACACACACACACATCAGTCTTTCTTTTCCGTTTTTCTGTACTGTTTGTACTATTCTGTACTGTTATTACAGTGATAACAAAACACTGGACGGAAATGGTGAATTTTATCTTTAGGTGAGTGGGATATTCACTTTGGTACACTGCATATTGATCGCAAAAGTAAACAAACAAAAAAATTAGAGCTTCAAACAAGATAATCCAAACTTTTTTTTCTGAAATGTTTCTGGAACCTCTAAGCATAATCTTTGAAAAATCTTTGAGGACCAGCTCCTTGCCTAACCCATGGTCACAAGCCACGGTCATCCCCATCTTCAAAAAGGGAAGTGAAAATTACAGACCAAACTCTTTATGCTGCGTCACCTGTAAAGTCATGGAATCAATTATTAACCAATCCATCATTCTCCACTTAGATTCTCTAATAAACAATTTGGTTTCAGAAGGAAACTATCATGTAATCTGCAACTCTTACACTGCAAAAACATATGGACTACCCAACTCGACCAGGGCAAAGCAATCTATGCAGTCTACACAGACTTCTGTAGAGCCTTTGATTCAGTGGTACACGACAAACTACTCCTAAAACTAAAATCTTATGGTGTCTCTGGACACCTGCATACCTGGACAAAAGCATTCCTGTCAAACAGACAACAAATGGTCAAAATTGGGAGCGTCCTATCAAATTCTGTACCTGTCAACAGTGGTGTCCCCCAAGGGTTCGAGGACCAACTCTCTTCATACTCTACATAAATGACCTCTGTGAACATATTAAGAGCAACTGCGTTCTCTTCGCTGACAATGTAAAGCTATTCAACACCACCGACAAAACTGCTACCCTTCAAAAAGACCTCGACTATGTATCAGAATGGTCAAGCAAATGGCAACTTCGAATCTCAACAAATAAATGCTCTTTCTTACATATTGGCAAAAAAATAAAATACAAGCTGAATAGTCAAGACCTTGTTGATGATCCAAATTCTGTCAAGGATCTTGGAGAACTCATCTCTAATGTCCTAAGTGCTAGAGCCTGCTGTAACTGCATAGCCAAAAAGGCATTAAGAATTGTTAACCTAATCCTGCGTAGCTTTTTCTCTGGTAATATTACACTACTAACTAGAGCATACAAAACATTTGCTAGACCAATACTCGAACACAGCTCATCAGTCTGGGACCCACATTACTCATTTGATATTTACACAGTTGAGAAAGTCCAGAAACATTTCACAAGAAGAGTTCTCCATGCCTCTACTCGTTGCAGAATATCTGATGCCACCAGACTCGAAATTCTGGACCTAGAAAACCTTGAATTACGCCGTCTTCAGTCTGATCTAAGTATCACATATAAAATCATACCTTGCAATGTCCTACCTGTCAATGAATACTCAGCTTCAACCCTAACAACACAAGAGCACACAATAGATACAAACTCAAGGTTAATTGCACCAAACTAGATTGCAGAAAATACGACTTCAGCAACAGAGTGGTCAATGTCTGGAATCCTCTACCTGATTCTGAGGTTTCTTCCCCAAACCCCAAAAACTTTAACCTTAGACTGTGTACTATTGACCTCACCCCTTTCGTAAGAGTTTTGGAGGGGGCGTGCATAAGCGCACCACTCATGCCTATCGTCCCTGTCCTATTGTTTCTTTTTATTTTTCTTATATGTATCCATGTATTCATAACTATGTTTTTACTTATACCTATTATCTTGTAAGCAATTGACTAAAACAATATAATATAATATAATATAATATAATATAATATAATATAATATAATATAATATAATATAATATAATATAATATAATATAATATAATATAACATAATATAACATAATATAACATAATATAACATAATATAACATAATATAACATAAT